>VWPW01030088.1:0-211382 GCA_013389825.1 Crypturellus undulatus | reverse complement strand
AATACAGGAGCATAGTCAGGGAATGTAAGCTGGCGAGGAAGTCAAGAATAACAAGAAAAACTTTTTCAAATACATAAACAGCAAAAGGAAGACTAGGGGAAATGTGGGTCCCCTAGTGAAGGGAATGGGCACCCTGGTTACAAAAAACACAGAAAAAGCAGAGTTGCTGAATGCCTTCTTTGCTTTGGTGTTTACCAAGGGCAGCCCTGTAGAGTCCCAGGCCCCAGAGACGAGAGAAGAAGCCAGGAGAGAGGAAGACTTGCCCTGGACAGAGGAAGACTGGGTAAGAGATCTCCTGAGGAACCTCAATACCCACAAATCCATGGGCCCTGATGGGATGCACCCCAGAGTGCTGCGGGAGCTGGCAGATGTCGTAGCCAAGCCACTCTCCATCATCTATGAAAGATCCTGGAGAACGGGGGAGGTGCCGGAGGACTGGAAGAAGGTCAATATCACACCAGTCTTCAAAAAAGGCAAGAAGGAGGACCCAGGCAACTACAGGCCAGTGAGCCTCAACTACGTCCCCAGAAAAGTGATGGAACGGCTCATACTGGCTGTTGTCTCCAGGCACGTGGAGGATAAGAAGGTGCTCAGGACTAGTCAGCATGGATTCACCAAGGGGAAATCATGCTTAAATAACCTGATAGCCTTCTATGATGGAATGACCAGCTGGATAGATGAGGGGAGAGCAGTGGATGTCATCTATCTTGACTTCACCAAAGCTTTTGACACTGTCCCTCACAACATCCTCCTAGACAAGCTCCGGAGGTGTGGGATAGTTGAGTGGATGGTGAGGTGGACTGGCAACTGGCTACATGGCAGAGCTCAGAGGGTGATAATCAGCGGTGCGGAGTCTGGTTGGAAGCCTGTGTTGAGCGGTGTCCCCCAGGGGTCAGTCCTTGGTCCAGTCCTGTTCAATTTATTCATTAATGACCTGGATGAAGGCACAGAGTGCTCCCTCAGCAAGTTTGCTGATGATACGAAGCTGGGAGGAGTAGCTGACACCCCAGAGGGCTGCGCTGCCATCCTGAAGGACCTGGACAGACTGGCCAACTGGGCTGTGAGAAACCTCATGAAATTCAGCAATGCCAAGTGCAAGGTCCTGCACCTGGGGAGAAACAACCCTAGACATCAGTTCAGGCTGAGAACCGATCTACTGGAAAGTAGCTGTGCTGAGAAGGACCTGGGCGTCATGGTGGATGACAGGTCGACCATGAGGCAGCAGGGTGCCCTCGTGGCCAAGAAGGCCAATGGCATCCTGAGGTACATTAAGAGGAGTGTCTCCAGCTGGTCGAGGGAGGTGATCCTGCCCCTCTCCTCAGCCCTGGTGAGGCCACATCTGGAGTACTGTGTCCAGTTCTGGGCCCCCCAGCACAAGAGGGATGTGGAGCTGCTGGAGAGAGTCCAGCGCAGGGCCACGAGGATGATCAGGGGCCTGGAACATCTGCCCTGTGAGGAGAGGCTGAGGGAGCTGGGCTTGTTCAGTCTGGAGAAGAAAAGGCTGAGAGGGGATCTAGTCTGTGTCTATAAGTACCTCAAGGGAGGCAGTGAGGAGGATGGGGCCGGCCTCTTTTCAGTAGTTGCCACCGACAGAACAAGAGGAAATGGCCACAAACTTAAACACCAGAAGTTCCACAGGAACTTAAGGATTTTTTTTTTGTCAGTGAGGGTGACAGAGCCCTGGAACAGGCTGCCCAGAGAGGTTGTGGAGTCTTCTTCTCTGGAGACCTTCAAGACCCCCTTGGATGCGGTCCTGTGCTACATGCTCTAGGTGGCCCTGCGTGTGCAGGGGGGTTGGACTAGATGTCCTCTAGAGGTCCCTTCCAACCTTAGGCATTCTATGATTCTATGACTGAAGAGCAGAGCTGGGAACTGAGAAGTGTGTTGTAATGTGTAATGTGTTGTAACCTACTTTAAAGTGATGTTTCATAATCCACACAGTGTTAAATGATATCAATAATCATTGTACTTTTTTTTAAAAGCCATTTGTCCTTATTTTTAAATCTTGGGGTTTTTTACTTTACTTGCTAATAGAATGCAATCTTAATTATGAGTGTGAGCTGTTATGCTTTATGTAACATATCATGCATATGTCTATCAAGAAATAGACTCACAAATACTTTAAAGAATTAATTCTTTAATCTTTTAGCTGCTCTTGTAATTTTATAATTATCTTCCTAGATGCATATTTCATTAATATCTACATTTTCATTACACAATTTGACAACTGCTCTTCAAGAACTCACATACTTTGCTAGTGATGTCAGAAGTTATCTAATATGGATCTCCTATTCATACATAATATAGAAAAGTATGATTCATTTTCAGCTCTATTGATTAGCCTGCAGGCCTGTCTAAGCTGATTAGATTCAGGAAGATAGACTGCACTGAACAATTCTTGCAGAAAAAATAAATTCCATGGCAGATTTATTTCCTCTTGCTTATCTTTTTATAAACTTAGACAGTTTAACTTCAATTCCCTGAGCATCTAAATTAATGCTTTGCCCTGACATTGTACTTCATGTATGGTGTCTAATAACACACACATAATCCTCACATAAATCTCAACCATTCCTTCAACTATGGGACTAAAACACTATGACTTCTCTTACACAGCTGTCTGCTTTTATGAAACCATTTATTTTTGAAATTGTGAAGGCAATTTTCCAGAAACTGGCTAAAGGGCAAAACAGATATTGTTACAAAGACCTATAGAGAAGATAAGCCTTCCTTCCTTAGGAAACCATTGTAAAAACAAAATACAGTAGGGCTTACAACTCTGAAGAAGCACAACTAATATTACCTTGCCATCCTCATACTGGCCTCCTCACCCTGCCATCACATACATAAAATCCATTGATTTAGAGCTCTCTTAATCTCAGAGAAAAGATATTGCTTCATATAATATCACTGATACTCACCTTTGATGAAACAAAAATATATCTACTGTTAGTAACGATAATTCTTTTAGATATTTTATTTTGAAATACACAATGCTGATTTCCTCAACATTTTTTTCTAAATCTATGTAGTGAAATATATTGAAGAACCTAGTACAAAAAGAATTTGCTTTTTGTTCACACTAATTAATGAATTCCATAGCACCAAGTACAATATAAATTTTTATTTTTCTATTCCCCACCTATTTACATAGGCAAATGAAATTATACATATGAGATGTATATACAAATGTAATTACATATAAAAAAGTAAATCCCAGATAAGTATGTTTTATATAATCTTAAAGGAAAAATAACCCATTAGTGATTTAATTTTATGAGAAAATCACCACTAAGCACAGTATTTAGTCTTTATAATTCCATGCTTGACAGCTAACACTAGCACTTCAATTCATCATATGAGGGTCAATGCACTTTAAAAAATCCTCTGGTAAGCAAGCAGATTCAGTGACCACTTTATGGCTAGAGGAAAAAAAAAAAAAAAAAAAGACTGTATTTGAGGTCACAGTTGTGTGAGGCGAGGAGGCCAGTCCAGTGTCTTGATTATGTGGCCACATTAGCTCTACATTAGAAATATACTAACCCTTTACTCTAGGCAGGCAGTTTAGTAGGATAATTGAGACAGATGCAGGAAGCAGTGGCAGTCAAGTCTCCCTTCCTTTTTTTTTCACTGTATGTTTTCCAAATTACAATTAAACAGCATGCTAGTGCTTATTAATGAAGCAACTCTAATGATTCAAACAGTAATCTGAACTTCAATTAAACTGCAGTACAATCCACATCGTGGGCCTACCAAAGTAAAGAAATTACAGATTAAAAAAGAACTATCTTAAATCATTCACTATAGTTAGAAAGATCTACACAAAGCTCATGTTCTTTGAGATGAATTTTGACAATGCCTCAACAACTGTTTGGTTGTTCACTTGGAGAGTAAATCTGGAAATTTGACCTGAAGCATGACAAATACCTGCGCCTCCAAGGATTTTGGTCCTCACAAGCCTGGACTTATCCAGAAGGTTAAATTACTCTATCTCTTTTCAAATCCAAATTTCTCTGACTTCTAACTTTCATGCAGCCAATCCTTCCTTAAAAAGTGAACGGGTTCAAATAGAGATAATTCATCAAAATACTATGATTCTGTATTGTACAGGTCAGAGTATGCTGTAAGAAATACATGCTAAGGACAAAAAAAAAAAAACTTATAATTTCTCCCTGTATATCAAACAAAACTATTTTATTGCAGTAATGATAAGAGATATCAATCCAGTAAGATAATGTTTCAGTCACTGAATCAGGAAGCACCAATATCCCTTAATTAAAAAAAAAAAAAAAAAAANAAAAATAAAAAAAAAAAAAAAAAAAAAAAAAAAAAAAAAAGAATGGTATGTGTCATTATCTATCATCAATTGTACATACTAAAGAAGAACAAGAGTAATTATGTATCACGAAAATAAAGAAGTATACAAACGTGATTGGTATATTTCTTCTGAATATAGTTTGAATTTCAAATTTTATTTTTGTTCCAAAACAAACTTCAATATATCAATAATTTATACAAAATACAACATTATATCCCATTATGCACAAAAATCCTCTAAATTTAGTTAATTATTGCTAAGTTGTGCCACCTTGGGTTAGGTTCTCTCCAGTTTATCATGTGGCACAAATTCAAGTGCCTTAACAAAATCCATCACATTAGCACTATTACCTTTATTAGCTTGATTTTTATCTTTACCCCCCACCATGAGAAAGTTAAATTAACAAGATTTATTTCCAAAAATACAACCAATAGGCATTTCTCACTTTTTTATTATCTACTTATTTTAAAAGCAGAGTAACAAACTCTTAAGATATTTTTCTTTTTTTTTTTTTTTCATCTGGTGGAACTAAATTTTAAAGCAAATAAGCCGCATCTTAAAAAATGTGGTATATGAGAAGCTGATTGCTATTTTCTAAGACATGTGAAAGCACCAAGAAAAAATAAGCTGAAAAATATGAGATACAAATTCCTTTTATGATAGAATGAATACTCTCTAAATAGATGGCTAGAAATGAAGCATCTGAAAATAACAACTCTGAAATGCAAGTTCTTTCCTTTTCAGAATAACAGTATCACAGCAGTACTAACTGACACAACATGAAAGAAATGAGATCCCAAATTTTTACTGACTCTTAAAGCTGTGTATAATTTTGTTGGCATTTATGCAGAAGTTACAAATATACAACATGTATAGTCAAAATATATCATTTTAGGTTTCTACAAGCCATTAGGTTGTGAAATTCTCTCCACAAAAATAAGAGATCAGCAATGTTTTCTACTTAATATGCCAGAACCCACGCAAATTGCACTCTTACAATATAGCAAGATGGTTAATCTTATCTTGAAAAGCAAAATTTCCAAGATGAGAAAAAAAGAATTATTTTAAAACAAAATTTTAAAAATGGTTAAATGACTACTCCACAATGTATACGTAGTATACACACATCATAGAAAACTGCAAGGAACAAGTTCCAACTTCATATTTGACTCTGAAATATTGTTCTAGCACCCTAGTTCTTAGTCCTTAATTCACTGAAATAAATCAGTGTTTGATCTCAGCAGTGAATACTGCAGGCAAGGTGTTCATTGCTATGGTACAGAGTACATACCAGGAGAGAGGCATTTGTCACCAGGAGAACCATGCTCCTGTAAGAGTCAACCTGAAAAATATCTCATTAATGGATGTACAAGATGCGTGTGTTTTTTTCATAATTTGTTTTCTAGAGAAAGAAAATTCATAAGCTCTATGTCTGAGAACTTTAGTAAAGCATGCAAATTCATGGTAGATGTGGGTTATTTGTACCACATGGGTCAAGTTTTAACTAACTCTACTATGCGTTTTCAGTCCTGTGATCAAGAGTTGCCCTCTATAATGCCAGGATCTTCCAGGAGAGACACTTCTAACAGGTAAATAAGTAGAACCAATTGCACAAATTTTACAAACTTTCAGTGAAACCCTGTAAAAATCAGTATGGATAAGGGCAAACACACTTAGGAATGATGAACTTAAACTTATGCCATTCTAGAGAAGAAAGTACAATGACAACCAAGAGACAGAGATATTTGATAAAAGAAGATTCAATTCTTAAAAGAACAAGGACATATAAAACTACTTATAATTTAATTTATGTCACAACAGCTAAAAATTGAGAGGAAAAATATTTATGATATATACATATATCTATGAAATATACACATGTTACTTGGCACAACTAAGGCTATGAATTAGTAGCTTTTGACATATCAAAAAAAAAAAAAACTTTGGAAGAGCCTCAAGCGCAAGCAGTGTTTAAAAAAAAACCTTTCCTAAAAAAAGTTAATCACCGTTTAAAACAGAAAGTATGTAATGTTTACCTGCAGTAGCAGGCATAAGGACATAAGAACCTTTTCCCTCATATGCAAGCCATTTCCTTATGATTATTAAAAATTGTTTCATGAATGTAGAAAAAAACCCACAATATTTATCAAAACTAGCTTCAGAACAATTAATGTTTCTTTTGGACAAATGCTTAAGTTAGCACTACCTTGCATTCTGACCAAAATAAATTTCCTTTAGTAAGGAAATCAAAGTATTATTCAGTGTCTTCAGTAAAACCTACATTGCAACAGCCAATTTTAAAAACACTCAGATCTCTCAAGAGGATATACACAAGTCAAGTCACATGGACTTCAGAATTATATTAACTTATAGGACATTAAGGACTGACATCTGGAAGAAATTTAGTTTGAATATGCTGATAATCAAGTACAGTCTTGTTAGGAGACAGGAGAATTTAGTTAGCAGTTATTATAACTGCTGCAGAATGAATAATATATATATGAATTAACAGAAAGTAGTTATTATACACGTTCACATTATGAAAAATCATTTAATGAGAATCTAATGATACCATCCTAAAGCAATTTGAGATCGTTCCCTAAGTATAACCTATTAAATATATAAATCACAAGAAAAATGGTGCTACCTTAATTAAATTTATGGTTCTTCACTACTGAACAAGCCTACTTCTAAAAAACTGTTTAAGTATTCTTTGAACTACAAGGTACAAGGTATGTTTGTCAATAAGCTGAAACAAAAGTACTCAAGAGTCCTTCCCATGGAATTTTCCTGCTACTCACTTTTTAAAAGAGAGCTACATTTAGCTAGGTCTACATGAAATAAGCTACAATAGCTAGTAGCTTATTTCATGAACTGCTTGAAAGCTGCAACTTCTAGTATTGCTGACTTGCAGTAACTCATGTTCCAAGATTTCAGGCTCCCAATTCTTCAACAGATATTCAGCAATTTCCAAGTTCCCCAGTATGGTTAAAAATGTAAACTCCACATGGAATTTAATTTGGGTGATACACTAAAAAGTGCAGGAACTGTGAACTTAGAAGCAGGAGGAGGAAAAAAAAAAAAAAATCAATGTTTCTACATCTTATGTGAAACAGAGCTATGTTTTACTTTGATCTCTAAACTAGTCATCAAAAAAAAAAAAAAAACCCACTTAACTCCTACAAACTTTAGCAGGTGCCTGGCAATCAGTAATGTAGACTTTTTCACTCCTGTGATTGCATTGTGCTGAACATTTAATGTTCCCAATGAACAAATGTGCATTGCATTCATTATTCTATATTTCATACAACAGCAATATATCCATTATTTGTTAAGGAGGTATGAGATAATTTTACTATTTTAGCTGGTTCATGAATTTATATTAAAGAAAATTACCTGAATATTCTATTTGCACTCCTCCAATGTCAGGATAGTCAAAAAAAAGATATTCTGAACTAGGTGTGCACTTTGTTTCCCCTTCTTATTACTTCTATATAATCTTACCATGATAGTCATGGAAAAAAAAAAAAATGTTCTGAGAAAATGAGATGTAGATGTGAAACTTTAAAGCAGCTAAATAAAAAGGCAGTACTTTTCAAGACATGTATATACCTGAAGGCCAAACACCAAGTAACTTGAAAGTATTGTAATCTTTCAGGAACATACTGCTTCCAGTGTCTTATTGCCTTTACAAAATGGAAATAGCAATTTTGTTACGGAGGTTTATGCACCAAATTCTTTTGTTATTAATGCAGATGCATCAGAGACAGCTACTTGAAAGCACCGTTTGCATAAAGTGAGCTGAAACCATAACAAAACAAATTAGAATTGAACAAAAATGAACAATTGATACTGCAATATTACAAATGGAAAATGTTCCAACATTCCCTCATAATCAATATAAATATTACTAACACTTAGTACCAAATGTATTTTATTATACAGAGATTTTGTTTTAAGAGATCCTAAAGGCCATTATTTGCCACCATCCAACTATGAAACTATAAATATTTTCAATCCACATAGGACTGTTTCCCCCCTAAACCTGAGGTCTGTTTTGCAACTCCATTAAATTTTATTTTGTTCATGGTCAATTTTAAAATTAAAAAAAATCTGTTTATGATTCTTACAGCCATAAAAAATAATCTTTTGATTAAAATAGCTCTGTTTGTACATTCTCCAAATTGTAAACTGTCCTTCATAGTGCAAACTTCTAAAGCAGAAACTTTCACATACATGCCTACTATGGCAAAAAATCTAATCAAGCACTTGTGAATGCTTTTAGAACTCACTTTTATTTTATATGTAAAAGTAATATTTAAACTTTTCCATAATCAGCCACTTATTTTGTCCCTCTTCCTATCTTGCAGGAGGTGAATATATTGAATACATTAACTGCACACAAATATACAGATCATCTGATCAAATAAAGAATGGACTGAATAGTCCTTTGAAATTATTCCTTCCTTTCAAAAATATCAGATTCTACAATACAGCGGAATGTAAATAGTCATCTTGCCTTTATTCCTCAAAAAGAAAAAAAATCTGTTTTTTGTTGGTATTTTATAGTAAATTTTATTTTGTACCCAAATTACGTAGTTACAAAACAGTAATAATTCAACAGGAATTTATTTATGATTTTGAGATTCAAGAAACATAAAACTCTTATTAAAAAGACATTTTATTTTTCTACTAATGTTCTATGTACAGTAAAAATGAAGAAACAAATAGAGAATCTAAAAAATAATCCTGTAACTTACCCGCAAGGCTTCAATAACAAGGTCTCGTGCTTCCAGTTCTCCTTCCATTATACTCAAAAGCATGCGCAATTCTGTTTTGGTTAGGTTATCCACATCAAATTCTCTTTTCTGTAAGAAACAAAACACCGATGAACTTATTAATTAAATGACTGCATTAGTTATTTTAAATGAAAAAAGTAGACATGTAAAGTCCTAATCATAGGTTCCTCAAACATTCATAATTTGAGTTGGTTTAGTTTGTAGTACATAAGGTCAAAATCAATAGCAAATAGTCCATCTCTTTTTATTTAGCCTGAGGAAAATCTACAAGGTTGGAGGTCTTCCCTTTGGAGGTGTAGGAGGAGAGGAGAACTACTGAATTGAAAAATCGCAAAGCTGAACACAATTCTGTTGTTCACTGAGTCTTGCACCACTGACATGAGGGAACATGAGTAAAATACAAAGGGGAATATTTTAAGGGATACAGAATAATTACAAAAGACTGAGGAAGTAAAAAACGAAGAGGCCCAAGAAGTGATTAGGTTGATATTTTCTTTCTCAACACTATCTCCTAATGCTGTCATGTCCTAATTCTGTCAGAACACTGGGCCTCTCGAACCCTTGGTCTGATCTAGGTGGTCTGGTTCAAATGTGGTGGCAGAGGGCATTTCTTATGTTTGTCACACAAAGCCAAATAGGTAGATGCAGCCTCAGGAGGTGCCTCTCTCCCACTCCATTACTCAGGCCAGATTCAGTTATCAGCTCAAAATGTGACATACTATTCACTGCAAGGGAAATACTGTGGCCTTTGATAGGATGTAGAGGTGTCTCCTAGCAAAGACTGGAGAGGCAGATAACTAGCTTTTTTACAATACGAAGTGATCAGTTGCTTAGTTGTACTGCACATCTGGACATTCTGGACACTTTCCCTGAGAGAAGAGGTCAAATTAAGAGTTAGGGATTATCTTCTTTTAAGGAAAAACCAATAAAGAACAAAGCAAGTACCATTTCCACTTTCTCAAGGCAAGAGGAGAGTAAAACAGTTGTTCTCTCCTCAGGATGGAAGAAGAAGATGCAGATCAAAGTTACTTAAAAGCTCAAGTTGTCTTAAGCACAAAATAAAAAAGGAACCAGAGTAAATCCAACATACACAGATGTGCATTAATGGCTGTATGCCAAAACTTTATTTATTTGTATTCGATGCACATCATATGGAACTTCTATTTTTATTTAAATAGCACGGAGCAGCAAGAGGACAAATGATTGGACCGCTCACTGTAACAAGTGTAACAGTTTCAGGCACAGAGCCATCCGACTCCAACTCAAAAAAGTTCAGGCAGACCAGTAATCATCCTGTATTTTCGCTTCATGGGGCTGCAATCTTTCTGACCCAGAGATACCTCTCACTCTTCACGGCAACAAATCAAGAAAAATAACTGCTTTTTTTTTCTGAAGGCTCTTTTCTAACATATGCTGCAACAGCTTCTCACAATGCTCCTCACAATTGCATACATTGCTCACCAATCTGTGGCTGTGTAAAGTGCAAACTCTCTAAAAATATACCATTCCTCATGTATTCTAGCCCCATTTTTCTCCCCATAGGTTGTTGTAGAATTCACTCTCAGTATCTTTAAGTATTAAATTTAATTCAGGCAGATAGTAGGACCTGCTGATCCATCTTCCTTCTTCTATGAACCACTTTATGATGTCTAAGCACATCATTTAATTTATTCAAATAAGATCTTTTTAACTTCTATTTTTCATGATGGAAAATTGATGCAAAGTTATTAAGTACTTTTTCCAAACCACACAGGAAGTATGTAGGGCAAAACTCAATATTTAGTGGCAGTCTTTGGAGTCTCCATTTAGTGGTTTAACCACTAGGCTGTCTTCTCTTTCTAAAATATGCTTTCCTCTTCTGACCAAAGGCAGCCCCCAAGGCTCTTTAGGCAAAAGAAGACAGCTCTTTACCAAAACACTGATACTACATCACAGGTAAAACTTCATCACCACAAGATCTTCCACAAGACTTAAGCTAAAGACATAAATGAAAACACTCTTATGTTCTTAAAAAACCCGAGGCATTATTCAACATATGTGATACAGTGATGAGATTTTTAATTAAGCACCTGATCAAGTAATTAAAGTAAATTTTGCCCAAGTACATACTACCAAACTAGAACATATGAAAAGGCAGCAACAACAGACATTTAAAGTGCTATCTCATAATTTAAAGTTACATACAAATAAACACATATAAAAGACAATAGAAAGACATGTGCAGCTTTTATATTCTCATGCGAAGAACCTGAAGTGAGAACTAAGAAAATAATCTTGCATATGAGTTATAGCATATCAGACTAAAAGCCCCACTTAGCCTGGTACCTGTCTCCAGCAGCAACCAATCATGGATGCCCTGAAATGGATGGCCAAATAAGGGATGCTCTTAAGCACCTCCTGAGCCAGAAATAGCAATTTTGCATGTAGCAGCCCGTGACTGATACACCTGCTGTGAATTTGCCCCATTGTTTTTTGAGTATCTATATAATTTTTGAATCCATTTCTTCCTGAATCAAAATTGTACAGGAACTACCTCCTTGTTGGGAATATGCTACCAGCTACTTTTGCTTGATTCAACAGATTTATTTAGCACAGAATAAATAAAGTCCAGGCTACTAACTCTATCAGATAGGCCTTCGTGTCATATGGAAAAAAAAAATCCCCTCAAACTGATGTCCAAAATTAATCAAAACAGACACACAAAGAGAGAAATAAAGAATTTAAAAGCTGTTTAAAATGAAAAGAAATGAACTAATGGGTCTAATTAACTGCCTGTCTTTACAGAAATATTATTTCAGTGTTAGAAAAATGGCATCAATCAGACATGCATCATTATTTCACCACAAAATAAAGGGCTATCATTTTTCAAATGTTGGTTAAGAATAATGCCATACCTATGGAGGCTTTCTTATTATAAATTTATCTGACAAATTTTGAAACTGGAATGAACTTTTTCCTCAGTACTCTAATGACTGAAAACTTTAAGATCATCTTAAATTTATTATGGACAAGCTACCTTGACTCACCTGACACTGAGTAAGAGCATACATGGCAGTTGCTGAAGATGCCACCATGCCTCTCATCACACATACCTCCAAATCAACACATGCAAAGCTACAAGGTAGTTTAATCTCAACAAAGCAGATAAAGATTTAATGTATTCCCAAGATATGGTTGTATAATATTGTTTAAGATTTGGGTAAATAAAGTATCCTTTACCAACTATCCTTCCTCTTAATCACTTCCCTTAATCACATCATTTGGCAGCTAGGATTATCAGTCATGGCAGGCTTGCTTGTAGTTGCTCATATGGAGCACTGTTTGCTTATGTTATAGAAAAAGATGTTTAGAAATATTTAGATTGAGAAAAGTAATCTTTCTAACATCTTCCAATAAAGTCATCTACATCTCTACATCTCTAGATCTACATCTCTAGATCTACATCTCTAGAAAATAATGTCTCATCATTTATATGTGACTCGAGACTTGGCTACCATATATGTTGTCCAGTGTCTAGGTGGAACAATTTAACCAGCAATTTAACCAGTACTTAGCAAGCCTTACATTATATTGGTTTTACAACATAAATGTAGGAATATGTGAAATTTGGCATACACAACTCAAATACAAGATAATTTTATCTTCCCCACTTTTTAGGATTTTTTTAAATGTCTGGTTTATGTGATTGCGAAGAATAAGTACCTGAAAAAGACTATGGTTTCTCTTCCCCAAGTCTCTAAAATTCCACATTTAATCTGCAGACACATTTTCCAAGTAGTTTGTGTTACCTGAAATCAAGCCCACAGACAATACAGCAAAAAGTCAGCTTTAGCTGACAGCTAAAACATATTTAACACATCCAACAAGCAACCTTTGATATGATAAAAATGATAACCTGCATCATTAAAGATTAAATATCTGTCTCTAACAAGAACCAAAAAGAAAACAGAAGCATGTCATCCAAATAAGAGGGCTGAGCTAGGACATCAGTCATCAGGTGGGGTAGGCATTTGCCTCACTCCATCATCTTCAGAGAAGGTGGAAAAAACATGGAACATATCCTCAAAGGGAAAGGTCATCAACAAGCAAAGGAACTGATAGGAGGTCTCTTTCGCACTTAAAGTCAGTGATAGCAAAAGTCTTCAGGGTTAAATTTATTCTCCTGTTCCCTCCATCCCTTCTCCCTCCTACCCATAAAAGTTCACTGTCAAGGAATGGCAGTGCCGATAGTCTGACTTTGCTGACCAGCCCAGTAGATACTTCTGGGCACTTGAGAAGCCAGGAGGGCAGTTTCTTGGGCTACCACAGCTGCCAACATGGACTCAGTTGCCTCTAGCAGAGTCTCAACAGGTAAGTCAGTCTCAATAGGAAAGTCACAGCTTTCTAATTTCCTTTAAGCAGAGTAGAAGCAAAATGCAAGTTAGCTGTAGATTAAACACAAATGACTAAGGGTAAAAAAAAATTAAAAAGCTCCTTCCTACTCAAAAAGCAGTATATAGCCTTTTTAGAGAGGGAGCTGGGCAATAACCCAGAAGAAAACTGCAGGGTGTAATTGAAGGTTGAGGTAGAAAAATGGAGTAGAGGAGAATTATGAAAAATGGTGTACAGGAAAACACATAGGGAAAAGCTGTCAAAAAGAGTCCTTTTAGATGAGAAGGGAAAGATGCATGTCTACATTTGCTACATATTTTATATTGAGCTCCATTAAACACACACAAGAATCCTCTTGAGGTTTTAAAAATAAAATGATTTGCTATTATTTATTAGGCCACAGAGAGTAAATTTTTAATATCATGATGGCCTCATAGCCACCAATGCATTATCATGAGACCATTGAAACCACTGCACAAGGGAAACTCTAATTCACACATTTTACAATATTGAGTACATTCCCCAAGTAGAATTCAAGATCAAGCACAAGAATATTTTGACTAGTTCTCTTTAGTTACCTATACTTAAGTATCCAATTTGGAAAGTCCTGGGGATCAGAAAGATCTTTTCAGGACAGGCATATATGACACAGGATTTAGAAGAATCCTCCATGCCATCTGGATTGACAGGTGGCCAATGGGATACCTTCAAGCATCTCAAATGCTGTTAACACTTCTATGTAGACAACTATACGGAGCACTCAGGCAAGGATTAAGACACCCAAAATTGGCTGTGAGTACAGGAGGGAGGTGCTTAATTTGCCCTTACTGTCAATATAGAGAGCTATTCACAACAGCCAAGGACTATCCAAGCTGATCAGCCACTAGAACTAACTCCACCAACTATATTCATCACACTGACTGCAATGGGATATTAAACACATACATGTAAACACCTAAATACAGAGGTCTTGTACCTCCAAGAGTCATATATCCAAGAGTCACTTTACTCAAAAATACAGTTCATAATTCTGTTCTAAAGTAGATATCTAAAACAGACCATTTTGTTTCATAAAACAGATTATAACCACTTCTTTTTTCACTGACTCTAAAAGGATGTCTGAAGAACCAGCTCAGTGTAAACACAGGCACATGGTCAAATGAATCCCAAACCTTTTCTAAGGAGGAAAATTCTGCAAGTGCTCAGGGTACTGAAAGAAGCAATTATAATGCCCATACAGTGTTCATGGCAACTCTAGAGACAACACAATTATTTTGCTTTCAACATTTAAGCTACATTTATTTTTCTTTAAGTTAGTATGCGCGGAGATCAGTGAAAAAGGTGCAAGCACAGGAAAAAAAAAAAACAATACAGAACAAAACAGAAAAGGCAATAAAAACTATAAAGTTTTAGAATCTCTGAGTTAAGATAACTAACAACAGGTCTTGCTTGAGGTTTCTTGCAGCAGAGAATATCATCTGAAGATAACTTTCCTAAGTTCTGAAGCACTTACATAAAAGTAAGTACTTGCATAAAAGAAGTACTTACTTCTGAAGAACTTACATAAAAATGTAAAAATGTAATACAAGTACATGCATTTAATTATTCACATCCATTACTTTACTGACTTTTTACTGGATTGTTCATCACATGAAGTTACTTGCTTATTCTGCTCTCATCATATCCAGATAGTCCCATAACTGCTAAAACATATCTGCAAACCATCAACACCCAGTTGTATTTAGGTGTCTTTGATTTCAGTATGAGTTAAGTACCCAAACTCTTTTTATGGATTCAGACCCACAACTTTGCAGACCATGTTTATACTATTGCTTAAATTTAACAGGCTTTTTCTAGTCTGAAACTCAATTTCAAATAAGTTACTTCTAAGGCAAATAGTATATGATTAGATCCAAATACAGATACATACTCTTGAAGTTATCTTTAGAGCTATTTTTAACTTCTTCAAAATTTTATGTTAGAACCAAACTTAAGATCCACGAACCCGCAATTTACACACCAAAGAGAGAATCTCTTACCAAAGCCTACTTGACACCTTCCTGTTTACATATTCAAATATTACAAGGATTCTGTAATCAATGGCTCTTGAGGGGTAGGTGGGGATGTATATCTCAGACTGCAGTCTTCCTAAACTCTGAGTGCCACCTTCTCCTTCTTCCCCTTCCAATTTCTTCATCACCATCTCTATTTCTAACTCAGTATATCACCTCTGAGACCAAAAGATTGCCTTTCTCCCAGCACTTACCCCAATCAAGTCCAACTGACTAGGGAAGAGGCGGAACATACAGCATTTTACAGATGTGCTCCACCCGTCACTTCCCCATGCTAACTCACAGCATTGCTCCTTGGGCTTCAACTTTAATGACAGACAGCCTGACAAGTCCACACTTGGAAAAGAAATAAATATTTACCAAGCAGATTACATTAGTGGCTTTGTTTTCTCAATCCCCTGTACCTTCACAACAAGGGAGGAGAGACTATGATTGCAGGTCAGGGAGGAGAACATGCAAGACAGGCAATGCTGCAGGACAGCGTGAGGGGAGATGGGGCAGACAGGAAGCTGTACAGCAAGGCACAAAGGATATTACTGCAGGGTGAATGGAGTCTAGTCACTCAGGGGAGATATAGAGCGGTAGGTAGCAGAACTCCAACGCACATCTCCGCCTTCCACTTGCATGTTGGAACGCCTCAACAGTGTTGCAACAGTGTTGCTATCCCACTAGATGAAAAGCCCTTATCTGAACAGTAACAATACACCAAGAACTTGTTTCATATTAGGATCATGGTAGCTAAACAACATTATTTTGCCAGTGACCATTTCCCAAGATGTAGTCCCCAATAAGCCTTTGTTATCAAGGGTTCTTGTCTCATTTTCTGCTACTTGTACCATTTTTCAGACAAGAAGCTTACCTAAGCCACCTGCATAACTGATCTGACCAAAGCATTAGTAACATTCTGCTATATTGTCCAGAGTGGCAATTCTACTACAAGCATTCTTAGAGACCATTAGATCCAGAATATGCCAAACTAAGCATGCAAACCTACCAAATCCCACCACAGTATGTCACAGAATGCTTCTCCATTTATTTTGTTAACAATTTTAAAAACAATTAACATAGACTGCATCTTGCTGTGGGACAAGTAATAACATACAAATAGGTTATAAACTGTAGAGTTAATACTTCATAAATTATATTCTGTCTCTTTGACTACCTTCCACTGAAACAGTGCAAAGATATACAGAATTACTTCAAGAAACAAAACTTTCTTGTTTCTTGAACTAACAACCAATCATTTCAAATATTTGCACATGAACTCCCAATGAAATTCAGACTAATGAAGCCAGCAGCAAAATTCTGACTGATTTCAGAGAAGTCAAGATTCCAGTCTACAAATATTCTCTCTACATAAAGCTTTTTAGGTGGCAGAAGGTGCCCTCATTTAGAGAAAAGTATAATTTATGCTTTCAATCATTGGTCAAGTGAAATTCTAAGCAAAAAGGTTTTACTGCATATTTTTCCTGAATAATTTTAACAAATTCTGCTTGACAGAACAGGCTTTTCATAGTCTTTGTTTCATTGAAATTCCAACATCTGACAGGTCAGATCTCTATTCGCTGCAGACTGGTGCTCGATGTTTAGACAACAATAAGTCAAGCTGGATTATTTCTTACTATTGTATACTCAGTGTTAGTAGATATTATACACATGAAAGTCATTCAAAGATAACCTGAAAGACACACACTTTCCCCTCAACTCAAGTTTATACTGCACCAATACAATTCTAGTGGCTTCAGCGCAACCAGCGTAGGTATGAAAGAGGACCAGTCTCAGTCCCATTTCATCTTTCTTGTCGTTCCTACCATGGAAAAAGTACCAGTATTTCTGTGGGAAAGAGGTAGTGAGCTTACCAACTGCTGTGTTTCATCAAAGGAAACTCAGAATGACAAGACTTGGTTTTGCTCCTAACTGTAATGCCTTACAGAACACTCTAGATTTTTTTAGGCAAAATCTCTACATTAGCCTTTTTCTTCTAGTGATGCTACTGATAACATATGAAGATACAATCATACCAGCATTTAGTACAAAAAAATCCTACTGTATCTTCTACTGTTACATACCTTCTACTTACACAATAGTATTTGACACAATAGTATATTACTCTGACAAATTATCATTTCCACAGTTTTTCACTGCACCGTTTGTGCATTCAGGGTTCTGAAAATTAAAAAATGAAATATCTAAAACTGTACTGAAAATACATTATTTCATTAGAGTTTGAAGTTTAGTGTGACTTACAAAATAGTCACCTGGATGCTTACTGTAATCCCGACAGTAAACAAAATGATTCAATTTCTAATTTTGTATCTTGAGTTTAAGATAAAAATTAAGCGCTTTAGAATAACCATACAAAGGGAATTTGTATGTATTGTATAAATATTTTTGAAACCTTCTCACTGTATAGGAGAGTATTTTTTTTCCTTCTCATACAAGAAATAAAAAGAAACCAAAAATCCAAAGTTTATACAATCAAGAGGAAAAAATGGCAAGGCATAACAAGTATTTAAGGACTGAGGTAAATTAAAAATAAAAGACATCATTTTAAAAATATTTTGTTAGTGCTATTACTTAAGCTATTAAGTACAGTTATTGCTTAAGTCATACGGCTATTTCTTAAGTTAGTGAGGAATACTGAGGTTACCTTCTAGTATCTCTTTATTTAAAAAAATACATATTTTTAAAACAGTGTGCATTGTAGAGCTACTGCTTTTACCTTAGGCAATGAGATCATCAAATGGCATGAGTGCCTTACACTACATCATCCCAAAGTGTAATATTAGGTAATTATTTGCTTATGATCTGCTGTTCTGAGCTAAGACATTAATTTAAGATAATAATGATATGAATATACTAAAGAAATATCATAAATGTTTGCATAAAATTAATTTTCAAGTATTTAATGGTTTGCTTTTATTATTTTTACCTTAACATTCATCTATATCACAGTTAAGTCATTTTTAAATGCAGTGGTGTTATAAATATTTACCAAGAATTACTTTTTTTAAAATAAAATCAAATTTTTAGGACTCTAGAATTTAAAGGAGAGTTAAAGCCCACTTCGAGAGAAGAACTAGTGCCTGTTCAAAAGAAAACAAAATATATATTAACAATACCCTCAATTTCACAGAAACTAGCACCATTCTCCTCCTTGGCACATTACCTTCAGAAATGACCCAACGTAAGACTGGATTTTATTAATTTAATATCCTAACCAATGTGTTTGTTAGAGGGAAAAGCATCTGCAGCTCCGGAGAACACAGCCTAGCAGTGGACTTTCCCCTCCACTTCTTACCAATAACTGTCAACTGGATCATTAGCACAAGCTGATTAACACCAGACAACCCACAAGCAACCACCACAGACAGGAACAGAGCCAGTCCTGGATACTCTCCCCTGGGGAAGGAGATGGGAGGGAGATGGCTCCTCAACTGCTCTACATGGTTAAGGTTCACGGGACAGGTGAGAGGCCAGGCCGAACACAACGAGGTGGCCGCTGGAGGCAAAGAACTTCTGCTCTCCGCAGACCCGTTACACGAGGAGCAGCGGAAAGCAGCCCTATCGCTCGCACCTATAAACAGGGGGGAAAAAAGACTCCAAGACGCTGCCTGGCACCACACTATGTCCGTCTTCCCCCGAGGCACCCCAGCACCTGCTGGAAAGGCGTGCGCGGGTTTTCTCCTGGCTGTTGGGGCGCTTTTAGGCGGGGAGCTGCCCCTCGCGGCCGCGCCGTGCCCATCCCCACGCGCGGGCGGCGACGGGGCGCTGCCCCGGCCCTGCGAACCGCTAAGGAGAGCGAGGAGCGGCGAGGAGAAGCCAGGGAAGGCTCTGCCGCGCCGCGGGCTGACAGCTCCCACCGCCCCTTTCTACCGCCGCAGAAAAGGGGCGCAGCCCCCGCGCTGCTCCTCGTTGTGGATGGAGCCGCGGGGCGGAGAAGGGGACGGGGCGCCCTGCCCGGCCAGCGCCCTTCCCCGCCGCGCGGGGAAGCGGCGGGAACAATGGGGGGAGCGCGCAGGGGGCCCCGCGGATGGCGGCACCGTGACCCTCGCTCCATCTCTTCTCCCCCGGGGCGGGACGGGGCTCGGCTGCGCCGGTCCCGCCGCAGCCGAGCCCCGTCCCGCCCCGGGGGAGAAGGAGGGCGGAGGGAGGGAGCGGGGGAGGCAGGTCTCGCAGCGCCGCTTCGTCCCATCCCCACGCGGAGCCTCCTCGCCCCGGCTCGGGATAAGCCCCGCTCCCGCAGATGCCCCGTTACCGCTGCCGTGGCCGCCGAGTCCTCCGGGGCGCCGGAGCCCGGCTCGCCGCTCGCGCCTTCCGTCGCCATCTTCCCGCTGTAACGGCTCCGGCGCGGAGCGGAGCCGAGTGGCAGCCGCCGCCGCCGCCGCCAGGCGTTTAACCCCCTCCCCGCCGGCACCGAGCCCACGGCGAGCGCCGCGCTTAACCCCCGCGGCGCCGCTCCGCGCCCGCTGCCCGAGCGCAGCCTCCCGCCTCTGGCGGACGGCGGCGAGCGGCGCCCGCGCTTGGGCGAGCGCCGGCCGGAGGCGCTCGGGTTCCCCCTTCTCCTCCTCCTCCTCCTCTTCTCCGCCAGCGCCGCCGGCACCAGCCGGCCCCGAGGCGGCGGAGGAGGAGGAGGGGAAGCGGGACCCCGCGGCGGGCTGCGCGTCCGCCCGCAATGGTGGCCGAGGGGAGTGCCCGGGCCCCGCGCTGCTCCCCTCCCGCCGCGGCGCGTGGGAGCAGCGGGGCGAGGAGAAATGGAGAAAGGAGGGAAAGAACAACCCAAAAAAAAAGCCTTTTGCAACGGGCTTGGCTCACCTGCCCTCACAACCTCAAAGCAGATGAAGTGCATTAGGGAAGGGGACTTCTTTCCCCAAACCCTTCTCTTGCTGGTGGTGCTGGCAGAGGGAGTGTATAGGAGAGAGCACTTCTCAGACCTGCTGTGGAGGGGCAAGGGGAGTCCTTGGCTGTTGACAGACCTTCGTTCCTCGGCTGTTTTCTAGCCAGCCTGCATTACTATGGTCCTTAATCCAGGCCTAGCACCCTGAGGTCAAGTTAAAGCCTTCCTGCGCCAGACAGACCTGGAGCCTACTTGGGCCTGGCACAGCCCTCTCCAGACCAGCACCTGCATCCAAGTCTGCCTTCACTCCTACAGAAGAAGGTTTAGGTCATACTTCCCTCACTACTATGTAGGTTGAACCGCGTGTCCCCCATAAGCATGAGTTGGTCCTACACTGTCTGCCCAAGGGCAAGGTCCCTGAGGTCTTGCATTTCTCCTTCCCTGGGCCCCCTGCTAGTTAGCTATATGCCAAAGCCAAACCTGAAGATAGCCTCCCCTGGGACCAATTTAAATCTGTTATAAACAGAATCCATGCATTACTTATTCAATAGTCACATATAGCTTTTTCCCAGGGACAGGTCCCCCTGAGCCTTGTCTGTCTCCACCTGTATGAAAGCTCCTGCAGGGCTCGCAGTTCCCTTGGCACTGAGACCAGGCAGAAAGGGGCTTGTCCTTCCCTTGATTAAGGACAGCAAATATTCCTCCAAGCATGGAGTACCCAAGATATAAGTAAAAACATACTCTCTTTCTATGCAAGTTTTACACTTTTTGTAAATATTCTGTGTGCTGTCATCTCTCCCATTGCTGAAGTTGAGAAACAGCATTGATGGCACAGAGCCTAAACCAACTTATTTTCTCAGTTCATCAAAATTTAATACCATTTAATTGCTTTTTAATATAAATTGTTGCTTGCTTACTTTATTGTTGGCAAAGTACTTACTTATCATTTATATAAAGGTCTAGGAGTATGTGATGCTTTGCCATTGAGAAGCTTAATGAAAAGTCACTTATCTCCTGTGCACTTTGTCATACTTACTCCTCTCCAAATGGGTTTTAAACACTATAGTGTTTCCAGCTGGTTTAAGAATATCTGTTCTCATATTGATTCCTATGTACCTTTATCATTTCAAATATTTTCCTGGTGTTTACCTTTCATTATAATCATTTGCTGACCACCGCAGTTACTAGACTGTCTTTCTAAATGAGTTAGTACAAAGCATTCACAGAACATCCTATGTAAGCGCTATTTTTTAAGTCCATCCACATCACATGAGTGCTGTAACAAAGGCTAAACTATTTATCTTTTGCTCTGCTGAGATCATAAACTCTGAGGATTAGCTGATATTTTATCAATTACCAAGAGAACATTTATCAAAATAACAATGAATATTAGATTACTCATAGCTTACCATGTCTGGCTTGAGCATTGATCTTCCTTTCCTCATCTGAAGATAAATTTAGAAAAAAGGGGGTGTAAGTCTCAGATCTCAGCCAACAAAAATTAATGGGATAGATGGACTAGCAAGACTTCAGCTAAAAACCTACCCCATGCAACTAGCGCCCAGCACATCATCCAAGCACTGGAAGTAGTTTTACTTGCTGTTGTGGGAAAAAAAGATCAGAGGCATGCTTTGGAAGGGGATCTGATCTAGGTTTCTTCTTTATGCCACTAAACTAATCATCACAACATTTTGAAAATATTATTGATTTTTTTTGCAATCGTATGAGCCTCTACTGGGTGTTTGTGTTTCTTAGCTTTCTCCCCTCTAATGACAGCCACAAGGCTTATGGGTGGCATGAGAGCACTGAAATCCATATTAGATGTTACTAATCACTATTGTGAGCAGATTTTCATGCTGGGTAGCAGTCACTGCTGCATTGCCAGTTATGGTGGCCGGGCTCAAATATCTAAGGTTTTGCTGCAGGGAGAACTTCTGCAGACTTGTGACCATCTCTATAATGTAGGTAAGAATATTCTCCCCTTGATTGCTAACACTGCATCACTGGAAATATATTACTTTTTATCTGGTTTCTAATTCGCTGTTTATGCTACTGATGCCAGGACTGGCTTTGTGCTCTTAAAAATACAGCATCTACACATAAAATATATAGGTTCAGAGAAATGGCCAGCATGACTTCGTGACTACGCCCATAGTGCAGTATCACTGCTGTGTCTGTTATATACAGAGTAAAATGTCTCTAACACATAGCCAAGTCAGAGCTTTGCTGGAGGAGAAATTGCTTATGCTTTTACAGATACATTATTTTGTCATGACACTGAGGTAAAGGAGGTACCCTTCTCAGAGGAAGGTGTTTCCTATTTTACTAATAGCACATAGCTGGCAAACTGGAAAAAAAAAAAAAAAAACTCTTTCTCTGTTACTCCAATGTTACCAGGTTTGAGTGACAGAAAGGAAAGTTCAAGCCTAGGAATAGTCCCTACAACTGAGCTTGAAATGTGTTTCTTTCCTGTGATGAGAGAACTGGCAGGCAAGGGTGGAATGGCCACACCTTACAGGATGCAGCTGCAGTACCGAGCAGCATGCTCATTCCCACCACTAACACACAACTGATAGAAAATGTACAACTGGCAAATGGCTTTGCATATAAATCATATAGTGTATTGAGGCCCTGCCATGTGCTAGTAGCTATTCTCATAAAACAAAATTTTAGAAATGTTTTTTTTATTCAGCCTTTTCTAAGGATAAACCTGTGTCTGAGCTTAAACCAAGCAGGAAACACTGAAGCCAAAAGGTAAATATTTATGACAAAAAGTAAGCATTCGTTATACCATTACAATCTTTTCAAAAGTAACCCTAGTGCTAACTTAAGATATTTCTGTTATCTCCATCATCTAGGACTTATCAAGCCACTGTGTAAAGCATAATCCAGATACTGCACTGATTAGCCCTTCAAGGAACTTTGGTCCTGCAGATTTGTAAGCAATACAGATGATTCCGATAGTGAATCATTTGCTTGAGTTTTGTGAAGAAGGGTTGGAACTCTATAGTCTGGGTGAAATTCAAGAGAAAGAGAATAAATCAAGAGAAAGAGAATAAATATTCTATAAGGTATGTTGGCTACTTCTGAGGATGTTAAAGTAACATCAAAAGGAAAGGTGAAAATGAAATATGAAAATATACTGTTGAGAGTAAAATATCCTCTCCAGTTACCATCAATAGAAGAGATGATCTCATTGACTATGCACAAGGAGAAAAGATACTAAACAAAAAGCATTAAAATTATTGATTTATGAGCATAAATTCAACAGTGCTAGGTGTTACCCAGTGATGTGATTCACATGATTGGACTGCTGAAAACTGGATATATGATTAGAAAGGCATGAATGGACAAAAAGAAGGAAAAAAACTCTATCAAAAATGGCATTTTGTGTGTTAGTATTACTGACATCTCAGAAACAAGTTATTTGAATGTTTATGAATTGAATTTTAATATTTATAGTGAAAAAGAGGTATTAGATAGTCTAGTGCAAACCTCCCATCATACTTAAGAACAAACTTTTATATAGAAAGAGAAAACTGCTAGCACCATAGCTTTACAGTGAATGACACAAAATCTCATTCTGCCAATACTGTAACATCTTCCAAATATCTAAAACTAACAGGTAACAGTGCAAATAGAAGTGAAAATACAGAAAGTTTACCTTGATTTTGAATGAGACTTCATTTTAGTACATGAAGAGGGAAGGCTAGATTCAGTTGGAGGCCTAAACACCTAAAACTTGAAAATTTGCTATGCTTAGCTTCTGAAAATCTGAACCCAGAGCAGAATCCAGAGCCTAAAAATGCCTTTGCATTTGAAAGAGTACTTATTTTAGAAAAGTCTTATAGTCTGTGTTATGCAAAAGGTCACACACATCTTCCTAGCCTTGAAATCTATAAGATTCTATTAGGTTATAAATATATTTCCAGTCTTTGCTGTAATATCTAATTGAATTTTTGTTTTTGTTTCTGTCTAACTATGAGAAGATGAGCTATCCACATTTGCTCTCAAGACAAAAAATAAGAAAAAAAGGCAGAACAGCATTTTAAATTCTGAAAGAAGAGTTGATGTTTTCAGACTGCAACTACTTGAAAATGCTCAGAAGAAAAAAACTCTCTATGATTTCTCACTCTCACTCATCTTCTCATGAAGACTGAGTGCCAGAAAAGAATATGAAGTAGATCTGCAAGTGAAAGTTAACTGAAGGAATAAAAGTGCAGGAATCAAGAATTCTTAGAGCCAGTTTTCATGAGCAGGCATGATGACTAATCTCCTTTAACAGGCATCAGCACTTCCAGGCACAAAAACACTTTTTTTTTTTTTTTTCTGGATGTAGGAAAAATGCATGCTGCTGTGATCATATTGACTGTAGTGGCAACAGGCAGGGGAATTCATAGTCAAACTGCCAGACTTGGAAGAGTTTGTTCCTTCACTGGCAGGAATTATGCAGTGATCTGCAGTGTTGGGAAGTACACTACCTCATTTTGGAATTTAACTCTTAGGCTACAAATCTCCACACCATGAAATTAATTTTTTTTTCAGTAATTGACAGATCAATTTTATTGTGGAATCTCTTCTTTTTTTTTTTTTTTTTTTTCTGAGAAAGAATCCATTGATTGCTCTTCCCGACGTTTTGGCACTTCTCCCTGTTCATTATGCAAAAGGATAATTTGGAAATTTTCTTATGCCACTGACATCCTATGAACAAAATTGGATAGCTGAATTCCCCGCTGTAGTGATGAAGTTGTACCACTGCCAAGATGGAACCACTGTATCTTAGAAGAAACTCGTCTGGAATGGAAATGATACTCCACGCAGTGGAGGCTGTCCTCTCTGCAGGAGGTGAATGATCCCTCGGAGGGCTCCCTGTGCAAGTGTATTCAGGCATTTATTGCATGAAATAGCTTCAAGAGAAACTTTACTCTGTAATTGTAGAAATAAAATCTCAAGGTAAGTTAATCCATTCATTGTCAAGAAGAATCACTCTCACTGAGGTGGTAACTACCTTAGCATTTGGATAAAGCCTCCATGTAGGGATTTGGTAATGAAATGTTGTTTGAACTGAAGTGCTCTGAGAGGGAGAAACTCCTTTTCTAATGAAACAAAGCTGCTTCAATAGGTTGTTTGCTCCACCACTGAAACAGAAGAGTTAGTTCCTGTGTTGCTGACACAGAACAGAAGTCATGGTGCTGAGGAGTTAACTCCCTCCTGGAAAACAAGCATTTGCCAGGATAAAGGAGGAAGTTTTCTTGTCTCTAGAAAATGATGCACTTACTGATGAAAATCAGCTTTTGCAGTATAATGACTTAGTTATACCCTCAAACTTGAAAAATGATTCTGTTAAAGGGCAGAGATCTGAGAGAGACTATCTGTATTCCATACAGTAAATTAATTAGAATTTATTACCAAGCCCCAAAATGGCCTGAAATATAGATAGACTATTGGTAAGTAAATCTCTGATTCAAGTTTATAAGTAGCAGATGAATGTTATATATAAACTATATTAAAAATACAGAAAAATAGCTTTTCATGGTGAAATTATAAGTTAAAAAAGCAAAATTATATGTTCATGTGGCATTCAGTGTGGGTGCAAGATTTACTTATTTACATCCAAATGAGACAGAGGACAACCCATGAACAGAATAGCCCTGACTGCAGGTAGGAAGGGCGAGAACTCCTTTCCTCCAAGTACAGTTTCCATAAGGTTATGCCTCATTAGAATTTTGCTTCTCATGTACCCCAGAAATGCAATGTTTTACACTGTCACTTAGTATGAGAATTTGGACCCCAGTTATTGGGAGTTAAGTGGGAATAAAATGCCAAAAATGAGTATGAACTACTTGTGTTGCAAACCTGCAACAGGAATGTTCCGGCAGCCTTCAGTGGATGTTGGTGACTCTCTCTCCTGCCCTCTGCACCTTGACAGATTCCTCTCAGATTTGAAGGCACGTGATGAAGATAAAACTAAAATTCTGGAGAATATCTGGTGAATCAGAAATCCATATCAATATAATGATTTTACAAAGCACCTCAAAACACTGTATCATCTTGTTGCAGGCAGAAGCAGAAAGAAAGACAATGGATTTGGAATGAGGAATATCTAAGTATTATTAGATCTTAGTTATTTTTAAAAAACTACAACACCTGATTGACATAAGCATGGGATTGAGATTGCTGACCTGATTGCTGATTGGGCTGTTAGCCTGATCTCTAGGTTCTGGCAACTATATTACAGCATTCTGTTAATAAGATTATTAAAATTAAAGTAAGATTTTTTGCTAGCTTTTCTACTCATCTAGTGCTGAGTGTGTTAAAGCTAGCAAAATTCCTCAGTATTAATGGCAAAAGTGATTATATCTTGCTATTGCTGACCTTCACTTCAAGGGCTTTCAAACAACATTGTAGCATCACAGTATTTTTTAACTTGAGGATGTTTGACCAGGTATTTTGATGGAAGAAAACAAAGAAAAACCTTGGTGACTTGCTAGGAGCTGCAGAACAGTCCAGGAACTGTAGCAGAGAAGGAGCTTTCAAATACTGATTTCCATCCTTTTGTCCTTACTGAAGTGACCATCTGAATAAACAGGTAGATTGAATGAAATAAGATTTAGATGTCCCTGTGCCAAGATAAAGAGATTGCACAGGAAGTGAACTGGTACTTTAAAAAAATGGCAATATTAGAAAGGAATGCTTTCACAGCTGCATTTCCATGAAATTTGTTCAATATATCACCAAGACACAACAGTATTTGCATAAAGGAACTTCACAGTGAAACTCTTATATTCAATTTATGGTTTGTCCAAAAAAAAGAAAAGTTTATCAAATGCAGTTCAATCAGGCAGAGGAAATGATTCCTATCAGAAGCAGGAATGAAGCCTTTGGAAGCAGGAAGACAGCAGTAGAAGGACAGTTGCATTTCTCACCATAAGAGATTTCTAAAAGTACAAAACAACGCCATGTACAGCATTTTTCTTCCTCGAGGCTGTTGAAAAGCCTTTCAAGAGATGCAGTGTCCCGGGGGAGTTGTTTCCTCGTGGTGCCTCTAGAAACAGCCCAAGCAGAGCAGCAGCGCTGGAAGAAGCTGCGCCCCTCCTGTGGCGGCGGGAAGGGAGCCCCCGCGCGCCGAGCGAGCGCGGCCTCCTCGGGGAGCTGGCAGGCCTGGCCTGCCGCGGTTGCTAGGCAACGGCAAAAGCAATGGTGTTTGTGCCATTAGGTATTAATTACTGTCGCGGGGCTTCTCCACGGAAGGGCTGGGAAACAGGCAATTAGACACGTCACAGGATAAGTCATTTTGCGTTCCCGTGGATGAGCGTTATTAATCTGCAGAAAATCAGAATTTGACAAATTACTCAAAGGTGGCTTTCTCTGCCAAGCTTAATATTTTCCTTTTATTGTGCCTTTTTTTTTTTTTTTTTGTAATTGTAGCAGTGAAGAACTTTGAGCAACAATGTGGATACAGTAAGCTGTTGGAAGATTCTGGAGTAAAATATACTAGTGCTTCTCTTGTTTCCTCAATTAGGGTCCCTAGCTTCGGACTGATGTTTAGCAACACTTTGAGCAGCTTTGGTCAGTGATGAGCAGAAGAAAAAAAAAAAACAGTTTTAGAATCTGAATGTGAAAACTATAAAATAAAAATGTAGCAAAACAGAAGTATACAAATATTGTCAAAGAAACAAGATTGGTCTGGTAGTTCTGCCTGGGAGTTTTGCCCTTGAGATAATTTTTTTCACATCAGTCATGGCACTGGACACCTAATAGTCCCATGTGTAGGAGAAGAGAGAGTTAAGATAATAGTTGCTCTTCCTCCCCTAGCACTGCTACCAGCATTATAAGATACAACCCTGTGTATGTCATATAAATATAGTGAGTTTTAGGAGTATATTTATTCATTATGCAAGATAGGTTATACTCACTGAAATGTGTGGGGCAGTCAGGAAGCAGCTCTGGTCAGTGGAAAGAAAAATTAAATTCAGACTCAGGCAAGTCATTACCAAGGATGGAATTACCAAGAATCTGGCAGCATATTGGAAACTCCTGAGAAGTGACAGTGACAAAGTGTCACCCACACCGAATCAAGTAAATTAATCTCCCAGCACAATGAACTGAGTAATGAGAACATTAGAGAAAGAAATGATGAGGCTTTTAACAATTACTGCGGAAGAAGGGGTTCATTATTTTCCTATTGGGGAAAGGGGTTGACACTAGGTAGGAGAGAACTAAATACACATTAGTATGAGAGGCTGTCTGGCTGAAAAGCTGTGTGTGCATGCACTGGTATCTTCTCCCACCTCTTATACACATTCCTATTTGTGCAGGGGGATTGTGAAATGCAATAAAATCAGACAAGGAGCACTTTGGTTTGGCCCACATGGAGATGAGACACAGGGTAGAGGATAAAGTTCCCTTTGCTGTTTCCTGAGTCACCTCTTCTTGGATGGTTGCACAGCAGTAAACTGTCATGAATATGGATATCTGAGAAATTGTCTCAGGATGCTTCAGAAATTGGAGCATTAGTCAGACTGGTACTGGGCTGCTTCAGATGACCATAGGCAACAAAAAAATGATAAAATAAAGAAAAAAAAAAAGAAAAATGGCACCTGCCTTTTTTCCTAGTAAACAATGTAGACTCTGAACATTCAGTGCATAATTTTGATCAAGTGGGACAGGTGTCATGAAAATTTCACAGCTGTAGCATTTTTTAGCTCCAAAATGTATATTTCCCAGGTATTGAGGCCAAGAGCTGTTTTTCTTTTCTTTTGTCTTTTTACTACGCTCAACCAGAAAGGTATGAGGAACAGCTATTTCATTCCCCATTCTGATGGATATCCAAGTGACAAAATTATTATCCTTTGGATATTCATAGGGACAAACATTCTTCCATGTCAACTGGAAGAATGTTATTTTGGACATTGTTTTTCAAAGATTGTGCTTTACCAATAGTCATTGCACCTTTAAATGAAATGGTATGTTAAGGATATCCTTTTCTTTTTTTTTGATGAAAGAAAAGATTGTTCATTCTTCAGGCAGACAAACATAGCAATTAAATTTGTCTTCCTGAGAACAACACTAATATGCTGTAATTTTGTAACGAGTAAGTAGGCATATATCGATAAAATCAAATTCCTCAAATGTTTGTCACATGGAATATATTTCTGTTAGTGAGTTAGTGCTTTCAGAGCTGTCACTGTCTAGTTCTGACAACCCAGGATGCACTGCATGATGGCAACCATAAATTTCAGGCTGGCACAGGATGTGTTTCTGTTTTAGAGCCTGATCAATACAATTTGTTGACATGAGAGGTGTCACACAACAGCCTACAAATAAGTGTGACTCACATCCTCATTTATTTGTAATACTGATTGTTGACTGCATTATGCAAACCTATGAATCTTCATAGAAACTTCCTAATCTTTTCCTGATATTTGTTGGATTTATGTGTTTGTAGTTTCTCTTGGTTGTCTGATTGGAAAGCATTAGATAAGAAAGGAAAAGTGCATATTGATGCTTTCTATTTCTCTTACATTTTGTGAGTGTGACTATCAAATCATTCTGTATCACACCTAATCATTAGACACAGTGAACTCTGGGCCTCAGGTCAAGATTTACTTATTTTCTACAGTGTCCCTTCTTTACTTCCATCATGCTGGAAATAGCCAAGATTTCTTTTATGATTCATTCTTTGATGGGAAGCCTTCCTGAATCATTTTCTGTATTCAGTTACAGACTCTAAGACCTTCATCTCATTTCCACTTCAGCTCTGTGATACTGTTATTATTGATAATCTGATTTCTTAAGCAATGTCTTAGGACCAAATCCAAAAAGAGAGTGGAGTAACACAGTGCTGCTAGGGACCTAGTTCCTGCCAAAAGGAGAATCGGCCACTTTGGTTTAGGAGCCTACATTAAGGAAAAGTTATTTTGGAGAATAGACAGGAATGACAGTGCTGTTTTGTTGCAGGTCTCACAACGCCTTGCTTCCTCTGTCGATATGGACTTTAGAGAAACTGAACACACAGTTGTTCTAGGTGTAGAGTACTTTTACCCTCTTTTGTGTTTTTGAACTTTGTCAGAACTAATATAATAAAATTTGGTATTTATTGGAGACCAGATTCTTGGCAGATGTAGAGAAAGAACAGCCAAAGGAAGAAAAGAGTGCCAGTGCATACCACCTGAGGAATTGACCCTAGCCTACAATTTGTTTAAGCCCAGTACAGTATTTTTCACAGCCCTATTAAAAAAAAAAACACCCTATCTATCAAAAAATTCTAATTTAGTGTACTGCGGTGCTGGGTAATAAGAGCTTAACCCACTTGTCCCCCCTATTTCACTTTTTCTTATGGTTTTGCTGCAGCTTATACTACTATTTAAGAAAAAGCAGCATTCTTGCACAAAATTTAGTCAGCAAGATTGCAACATGGAAGGTACCACTTGTTCCAAGAGCTGAGAGAAACACAGATGCAAATGGTGACTGGTCCCTGGCCTGAACATGCTGAAAGCAGCCATTTTTCTCCCATCGGGGATGTTGCTGGGAAAAGGTTTTGAGGAGTCCTTAATTCTGTTTCTTAAGAAAGTACTTTCAATAAAACAGTTGGTAGTATTTGTGGCAGAGCAAGAGATGGACTCAGGTTCAAAGTCAAATAAACTTCTGTGAGGTTTCAGGTTGATTTCATGGATTCACATTGACTGAAATGATATAAACCTGATTCTCAGTGCCAATGCCTCAATTTGTTCCTGTAAACTAATTCCTATTAGCCATGCTTTTTTTTTTTTTCATCATACATATTACTGAAAAGTAGAGCACAGTAATCATTAAGGAATACATTTGCATTCATATCCACCCATCCTCTCTGCACAGCTTCACATTTTACTTGTACTCCTCTTTCTAAATGAAAATATTCACTATTTGTTTACATATATTTTTGCAAATATTTACCTCAATATGATCTAGAACTCCAATATTTTTATCGAAGACATGATTTATTAAAATCAGGCAAAATCAAACATATTTAAACAAACAGTCCGGACACAATCCATAGTTCTATACTCTGTCATAGCTAAGGCATATCAGTGCATAGATCATTTCTAGGCAAATTTTTGTCTTTATCTACTAGCTGTCTCATTCATTGACAAATGCTTTCAGATTTCCTTGCTGGGAAACAGAGGCCTCCTTCATCACATACTCATAATACAAGAGAGCAAAAAATCGTTAAAGCGGCTGCTGAAAGCCAGAAACACAGATTAGTGTAGACAATTTGAAAGTGTTTTCAGTACATGGAATTAGAAAAGCTCATTTATATGGTTTACAGCTGCCTTCTTAAAAGGCAGATTAGCACATGAGATTTGTCCTACACTATGAACATGTTTCAGTAAATAATAGACAGAACCTCAGCTAAGCAGATTTTCTTTCTTCTTTTTTTATTACTATTCTTAAATGTGTTCCTTTAAGCTGTTGTGTTGCTTCTAGGACTCAATATTCTGTCTTTGTAAAACTATCATGCTCTGACTTTTCCACTTCTGTACTTTTAGGTTTTTGTTTCTGAGGGCTATATTGAAATTATTTGTTTTTTCTACCTATTTTCTTAATAAATGTTTGCTGTGTTTTCTCAACACAATGGCCCATTTATAGGCAGGGACATAGTGCAGTTTGTCAGTCTGTTCTAAATATTCTGGCAATTTTAGAAACTTTTGTTGGACTTGTTGGCTGTATATAAATATAATGACCTACATGATGCAGGAATGAAAGAAATGCAGTTGGAAATAATGCATTCATTGACGTAAGCAAACCATGACTGATATGAAATGAGCCTACACTATTGGTGCCACGATCACTATAGAAACAGAATGATCTTGTGGCAAAATTCAAAATGCTAATCAACTGAGAGAGGTGCAAAGTCTGTGAGTGCAACAGAGGGGAAGGAAAACAGCTATCAATGCCCCTATAGATAAGGCAGTAAAAAAATCCCACCACTTAAAATGCCATATACATGTTTGTGGTCCCAATTTCTTCTTGAGGGGTGGAACCTTATGTAATAGAACTTTTCACACTGGAATTACAACCACTCATATTTCTATATTTACTGTCACTCTGCTGCCACAAAGCAGATATTGTAAACCATATGTCATCATTTGAAGAAGATTCTCTGTCCCCTTTTGAATACCTTATGAGTTTTATTAGATTTTGTGGTTCCTCTGTGTAGATCTGTACAGACTCTAAGAACATGAAACTTCTCAGTCTCCTGTGCTTCCTTATCACATGAGATAACACAAGAAAAATCTGCATCTTATATGGCGATGAGCATATGTGATCTCTGAGCATTAATGAAGCTTCACTTGAACAGCAGTGAGTGAAAAAAGTCACAATCCAAACCGAACAGATTTTCTGAATCCGAACAAGATAATGGATTTCCTCATGAAAGCTCTGATCATTTCACTGACTAATCATTAAGTTACCTGATAAAGAGGTCTAGAAAAATAGCAGGTAGATATTCAACAGATTGGTTCAGATGAACTTAATTGGAACATCATAAGGGAAATGGATAGAATCTATGCTTAAAAAGTGCTTACTCTGAGGAAGAAACTGAGGAAAATAACACATCCTGGTATTTTTCTTTTATTTTATGTACTATGTAAAGGTTAATTACAAGCCCAGAGTCCTGATCCAAAGAAACCTTTAAAAAGGGAATACAGAAACAACTGGATAATCACAACTGGTCACCGAGAGTTTTGGAGCCCTAGGACACGTAGACCACAATGTTTATTTATAAGAAGGTTTAGCAGACAGAGAAGCATTTACTCCAGAAGTGTTTCTGAGAGGCTAATGAAAGACTGGACTATACATGTGCAGGACTATACCTATACTCCGAGATGATCCAGATATTTACCATTTATATTTTTACTGCAAAAAAAAAACTTGACTTCTTAACTAATGGAGTACCAGAAAATTAATAATTAATGATGGAAAAACACCCTTCTATTGAAATGAGATCTTTCAGTAGGTTGAAAGACCCTAAACTTCACCATCTTCTAATAATAACTTTCAATAGTTGTAAAATTACAGATCCAAACACAAAGGTAGACCATCATTAGTTGCTATGCAAACCGCCTAGTTAATTTATAGACTGCTATTAAGGACAGAATCACAGTTCTTTTGTGTTATTCTTGCCCGCCCTCTGCCACTGTGCTCATTTGGATCCTAGCACGTTTAATGAGAGCAAGGTCTTTCAAAGGGAGAATACACTGAATACACTGACTGCATGTGTCATTCATATGTTGCTAGAGCTTTCTCGATGATCAGCAGTAATCACTGCTTCAGAGGTTTACGGAGGTTTCGAGCACACAGCTGGAGATTCAACCACACTGTTCTGCCTTCGTCATGGTATAAAGTTTGGTCATATCCATGTTCCAGCTGAGCATGAAATGAGTACTGGTGGGAGAGAAAAACCTGAATTTTTAAAACATGGCATAGAATGCTGTCATTTTTCAGCTAAATTGTGATTATTTCATTATAAGATGACCTCTATTTCAAGGGAAACAGTGTAATCTTTAACAGAGATAGTCCATACACTTAGCTTACCTTTTATTCCTTTTATTCCTTGTTTACAGAAGTCATATTTATATATTTGACTAATGACCATTAGCCAGGAAAGGCTACTTTCATTACATTTCATTAGCCAGGAAAGGCTACTTCAGGAAAGGCCACTCTTCTGAGCAGCTGCTTTGGAGATTTATTGAACTATTTACTTGCCAAATGAATTAGTGGTGAGTAAGAGGTGTTTATTGAAAAGCAGATAACATGGATGCCTCTCATCATTGAGAGATCATGTAGACACAGTGCTGGGGATGGAATATTTGCATGTGGAAAAAAACAATGACATACAGTAAAATGACTTTACTTTAAATGGCACAGCATGAAGCCCACCACTTGAGCTGCATCAGGAAAGAAGCTGACTGCCCACCTCATCTTGTGAGACTCTTAAATCTAATAAGAATAATTGCACTAGACCAGGAATGCTTCTGAGTAAATTTGCTTAATGATCTTAAGCTCTAAAGAGATATCCAGCTATTGTTTAATTATTTAGTCTATTAAAGGATACATGCATAATGCAGCAGCTTATCTGCTCATCAGTACGACTCAGTAGGAATACAACTCAAACTGTTATGTGTTGCTTTCCCTTTCAGCTGAGGAATCCAAAGGAGGACTGTTACAGTCTGCTGTAACATAGACACTGGACCTGCTCAGACCTTGTTATCACCTTTTTATCCTGTAATTCAGTTAGCCTTGTAGATTACCTGGAAAAACAAAATAGTCCACACTCACTGCTGGGATTAGATCTGTCCCAGCCCTGTGGCTTCACTAGTGTCTTACATGAACACGTATCCAACCTCACTGCTCTGACAGCTACATGAAAAAGCATTCACTTTTCCATAATCATCCTTGCAATCAAGACAATCTTTTCAGATTTTTCATAGGTACATATGTATATTTATATATGCACATGCCTATATATGTAACACAAGTTTATATGAAAAAGTGCAAAAAAACCCCAAAGCTTGCTCCTGCTGACAGGGCTGAAAAGACACACTGCAGATTTTCATGTCACATATCACACAGATAAATAATCTCTTGTGTGCTTGTGTGTATGTACAGTGTGTGTTGATGCAGTGTACATAAAAGATCATTCATTGGTTACTAAATCTTGATTCTGCATCCATCTAAATTAATTGCTCTTTATCTTGAACAGATTGTGCAGGTAGTGTATGAACCCCTCATCACCAGGCTATTCCAGTATGAACTGTGTCTTGTTTTTTTCCTGAAAGTTAAAAACAAAAGAAAAAAAAACCTCAGTTTCAGTCAGATAGGGTGTGAGCGAAGACTGAGGATTCTGCAAGGTTAGAAAAGCATTTCCTGTTCCGCTCTTCTCTATTCTTAATTCAGTTCTATGTGAATTAAGAAGCAATGTAGTTACACAGTCAGCGGAGAATCAAGCTATGAAATCCAAATGGAAAAAGCAATGAGCTAGCTAAAATTTAGTAACACAACAGAAGAGGATCAAACTTTAGTCCTGGATTGATCAGTATGAAGAGGGAAAATAAAAGGTAGTTGATTTGTTGGAGGTTACTGCAATCCTTTTGAGTAAGGATGGTCTGTCTTGTTCCTGAAATGTGTTAATGTCAGACTGTCTTGGTCGTGCCTGCTTAATAACAAAAAAGGCCTGTGTTGCAAGCTGATTTGTCTCCAGGCTTCTAGATATCTTTTGGCATTTAGCTATCGAGCCTGGTAAGATATGCATGCTAATTAGCCAGTCAGTATGTACCCACTGATAGCCCAGTTAGATGCTACTAAATGGATATTGTTGAGTTTTCTCTGCCTTTATTTCAGAGGAAGTGCCAGTAGGGTCTCTCCCCTTTACTCTAGGTTTTTGTCATATTTGACCTGTAAGCATCAACCAAATAGGTTTGAAATTTGTCAATGTGTACCAAAGAAAATGAGGATGGAAGAGGGGAACTGCCTACCAGCCAGATAAAAGAAAAAGCAGTTTTTATAAGTCTCATATCCTTTGAAAGGTGGGGCAGAAAATGAAGTAAAGATAGCTCATAACAGACAAAACTAATCTGTAAATAGGACTTACAGTATATCTTCAAAGTTGTCTAGGAGTGACTTCTTGGCTTTCCATCAGGAGCTCCGCAGTAAAAAACACAAATCTAGGAAGCCAATAGTTTATTCATGAATAAAAGTAAGGGCTGGAAGCAGACTCCCTTTATATTCTCCATCTTTATGGGAGGACAATGAAGTGGTGACCTGCTGCCAAGAGACCTGTGCAACAGCATGTGCTATTCCTTTCAGTGTCTCATGAAAACAACTCATTTTTCTGTTAGTTTGAAATAAGAAAGCTGCTCAGGAGCTAAACAGCCAAAGGCTAGGCTATATCTTCTGTTATAGCTTAAACAAAGCATGCAACAAACCCGCTCTTTCCATAAGTAGCCCTTGGAGGTGTTATGTCTCTGATGCATTCTTCTTGAATATGGGACAGAGAAAATTATCATAAATATTTATATCTGGCAGCTGATCTGGTCTCTCCTATATTGCTCTCCCTTCTCAGTGTCTCACAGGGAACAAATGAGGTAAGCATCTCTCTTTTACTCAGCATCTGGAGTCTAAACTAAGCGCTACTTGTAAGAGCAGAGAAAAGTCTTTTCCCAGTGATACAGAGAACAGCCAGGACAAGTCAGTTTAAAACAGTATTGATATATGATAATAAAGATGTTGTACAATGACAAGTGTTACATTTATATTTTCATCTGAAACTAAAGAATATAATTTGTCCTTATAACTGACCCACGGAAAACATTTTACTGTTTTTTGCTGAAAAACTGTATCTTCCCTTTTTTTTTTTGCTTTGCTTTACTTTTTTGGGGGTATTTTTCTTCCCTCTGTCTATTCGTGATCCAAATAGAATGTTGCCATGTGGCCTGAATAAATGATTTTTTTTTCATTCCTTGTTTTTATGCATTCTTCTGGAGCTGTGAGATTGTATGGTTTGTATTTAGAAACGATAGCTCACATTTGCCTGTGAATGCACAGCATAACCCCTCCCCTGTACTCCTGACAATTATTGCTTTCAATTTTGCTGTGACCAAAGAAAATTTTTGCACTTACTGTGAACTATGTCTCATAGGTATTAAGGAAACTCTTTAATGTGCCTTTTTTTTAAATCTCTTCTGTAACAAGTAGAAATAGTCAACTGGTCGGTAAAATATTATTCTAAAATTTATGGCAATATACAAAAAGAAGAACACATTTCAAAAATAAAAATGATCATTTGACTTGCAAAGAAACAGATGGGCATGAATTACTCAACTAGCTAGAATGAAAAGTAGACTCAAAGTGAATTAAATGCTGGTGGGATGAAAATTAAGCCTTCTTTTTTTCTGCTGAAGTGAGAAAACAATCCTACTTGTAATGGAAAATTATTCACTCTGTGCTGTAGTGTAAGACAAAATCTATCACACTAGAAGAAGATATTACTAGACTGTAGAAATACAAGCTCTCACCAGTGGAATGAATTGTCTCACTGAAGGAGACAATTTAAAAATATTTAAAATCCAGTAGTTCTGGGCAAAAAGAAAGAATGCATTCAGTACTTACATATTTAAAACTTTACTGAATATGTAGAACAAGAAAAACAAATGTTTTTTTAAACTTGCTAATGTTACCTTTTTTTTTACTGTACACTTGCTATGATATTTCACCATTTTTTTTCTTTCAATGGATCTTCCTTTTACCATTACCAACATTACCATTACCCACATTAATCATGGTTGGTTTCCAAAAACATCAAATGTTCCTAAAGAATCTATCACTTCATTTTTGGCTTTCAAAAAGGAAGAGTTGCAATAAAACAAAAAATGCTAAATATCAGCTAATTTCCACAGTAATTACTGAACTGTTATTTATATCACTGTAACCCAGAGAGGTCTCAGCTAGAACCAAAGGTCTTTGCGCTAGATGTTATCTAAGAGTATCTGTAATACTCTTAAACACATTAATCTAGTTCAACTGAGAAAGGCCACACTGCAAAGTAGCACTTGTGCTGCAGTGATTAGACTTTTGTGGGAGTAGTTTTTAGAGAATGATCTAATTGTTCTATATATTTCAGGCAGCTGGTCTGCTTTCGAATTCCCAATAAATGGCAAGAAAGCACCTTTATTCTTTTGAGCACCCAGAATAGTGCTAATGGTGAAAAGTACTGTCTGTCGGACTAACTGTAAGACAGGAACAGTGTTGCCTCACGAAATGGTCCTGTAAGCATCTGACAAATTGTTAAGTTACATTTTTTTTCACCATTAGTGAGCCTGCTTGATTTTTAGAAACCTGTATTACAGAGTCCAAAGGGATTTTAGGCTAAATAAATAAATAAAGGATAGATGGGCTGGAAGAAAAGAAGCTAATTCTCTTTTTATCTCTTTAAATTCTCTTTATTTACGAGATGAGTAACATGAAGATTAAGAATTAAAATCTCTGTGTTGGTCAGTAGAATTTTACAGGGACACTGGATTAGATTTTCACAACAAAGATGTACTGCCAGTGGTACAGGCAGTATATGGCAGAGAAAAGAACTGAATGAAGGTTTTCTGAACTCTAGACCAGAAAATGAGCTGCACCAACACTTGTCTTCGTTAGACTTTTGTAGACATTCAATCACAGTGCTGTATGCTGCTGATTCAATTACAATGATGTAACAGCGTTGTCATCTATAACGCTTTCCATTCCCCAACTTCGGGACTTGGACTATGCCAGAAAATACCCTAAAGAACTTTTCAGGGAACATGCATATCCTTCAGGATGCATAGTCTACCATTTTAATAATCAGTCCAACAAGCTCCTCAGGGTGCCAACTGCAATGCATTTTTTACCATCTGGTTTTAATCAATCTTCATGTGGCACCATGCCTGCCATACAAAGGTTCCCTGCTGTAAAATGACATGTTACTGCACAGTGGCTACTCATTATTTCAGTCACTATGTCCTCACAAAGTCATGCAGTGCCTAGGGGGTCTAATAAATGTATGTGCAACAGTGAAGAGCGTGGTGTAAGAGCAATGTTCAAAATGGACTTCATTATAGCCAGTTGCAGTAGCTTTAGACATGTTTCCTACATTTTAACAACAGGTTTTGCGCATTACAGAGAACATTTGTTATCAGAAGAAAGACCACCACCCTGCAGCACACGGTTAAGGATGGGAATAAAGAACAGTAGAATGCAACACTGACGAAAGCAGGGATGGTGCTAGTGCAATCACAGTTCACTTTTCCCCCTGCAGATTTCTTGTTTTAACAAAGGACTATGTCCTATTATGAAAAAAAAAATGAACTGAAGTTTGTCTATAAAGATACACAATTTATATTATCTTTTGTTGATGAATGCTGCAAACTGGGCAGGACAGAGATTAGAAATTCAGCTTGGAGTTACTGACTTAAGATTCTGATCACCCACACCCATCACCCACACTGAAATATGCAGAGGCTAATCTCAGCCAAATGTTAAATCCTGTAGATTGAGAAATTAAAAGATAAAATGTCAAGAATGTAGATTATTGACCTACACTTTAGACAAGACAATCAGACATGGTTTGTGAGAAATGGGTATGCATAAATAGAGAAAAACAGCTAATCTTCAAAGAACAATTCTTTTGCTAGTGGAACTTTACTTCTAATGAAATTATGAACAGTGAAGCTAGCAAATGTTTGAAACTTCTAGCGTAGCGATTGCAAACTTTCATCTCCAGAGAGTTTACACGCAATATTTAAAATCTGTACAAAAAATGTGGTCTAAATTTTTCCAACAACTTTCTTTTTCTCCCATAAGATAAAAGATCTGCACGGATGACAATGCACAGATCTCAGATCTTCCAATGTAAATATCTGTTCCAATAAGTGGGACAGCAGTAGTATGAAACAGAGATTCAGTGAAATCATGCATCAGGTAATATTAAAGGTTTTCTTCTTGCAAGTGAATTCCAGATGCAGTGAACAGCCATGGATTTACCTTTCACCCCAAGCAGAATTTTTGAATAAGGTAAATTAATCAAGCATTAATTTAGCATAGGGCTCGAAAATCCATGGCTTAATATGCACAAAATTGTTTACTGTGTTCAAATGGCAGCAGGACATTTTGGTACACAGGACCACTTGCTTTATTCCCCAGTTCCCTTTGCTCAGGAGCTCTCTCTCCTCGGGTTTCACTGCCCTCTCTGCCATCTTCAGCTGCCAGCAGCTTTTTCTGAAGTCTGCCATGGATCTGCAAAGCACCTTGAGGTGGTGGCCCTCAGATATGTCACCATCTGCCTCTCTTGCCCAACCATTGTTACAACTCTGATTGCACTGCCTATGATAGGCATGTGTAGCTGACACTCCCATGTTCATATGGGTATTCAAATTCTGGACCAAAAATGTCCTGTCTCCAAGCACTGTTTTTCTTAGCCTTTAGGCTCCATTTTTTTTTTGTCGAGATGGTTTCAAAGTGAGGATCAGGTTTAATTCTAAGTATACAGAAAAAATATCAAAATAGTTCTTGCTATGCCCTTTTAAAGTAAATCATTTTACAGCAATTGCTCCTATCTCTGAGATTAGCACTAGAACTGAGTCATTAAGACATTTCTATGGACTACATTTATTCTTAACAAAACATCATCTTCAAGAGGGATATTAATTTTTGTTTTCTGGATTTTTCATTGGACATAACCTTCCTCAGCAAAAGGAGAAGCCTCTTGCTTCAGTATTTTAAAATATCTTCCTTACAAGTTATGATATTAGCTTACAAAGACTGCAAAATTCTTTACTTTGTCCTCAGATGAAACCAAAGACTTCTGGAGTAAGTATCAAAAGCTAGGAAACAACCACTCCCATCCTAGAGTTTTTTAGGTCATTTGCACCATATGATTCTGCTGCTGTTTGTACATTGGGCAACACTTTATTTCGCAATAATAAAGTCTAATTTATAGAGGGTGCCTTGCAGAAGAAAGGGCTTATAAAGTCCTTATCTGAATATGTTTCTTAAAATCATGAACGTAATTTGGAGATGTCAAACACTACATAAATATTAGGATGAAAAACATGAATCTTCAAAATGATATTGCAAATGCAGAGATAGGCAGTGACAGTTCACAGTGGGAGCAGTCGAGCCCTTCCCTTGTAGAAAGTAGAGCCATTGGGAAGATCTGACCAGGGAATCTGCACAGTCACTGAAACATGGCATGCCTGCTCTGTCATTTAATATAGTTTTCTGTAATCATGTGATCAAGCTCCAGGGAAACTGGGCATGCTGTACTGCTTAACAGGCTTCCTAAGTACTTTGCACATTATGTAATAGAAACACATCGGTTCTTCCAGGTTTTTGACTTACAGCAACCTCTCCCTGGGCCATTCAGATATGATCCTAAGTATTACTGTAGAAACAACAGAACTCTGACTTAGATTGCCTCTAAATGAAGAAACTGCAGACGAAGGAAAGCATTATAAAAGTATATCTCAGAGTCTAGCGTGTTAACAAGACCCTGAAATTCAACAGTTCAAATTAGCATTCCAGCAGAATCTGAGTATGGAAGATTACTCTGTATCAGCTGAGAAAATGACATTTCCATCCTTATTTCTTCCAATGTTAAATCCTATATAGTCAGGTTAATTTAAATAATACTGCTACCAGCAGTTCAGTAATTCTTGTAGAAAATGAGATTACATTCTCTACTCACACTATACATGTGTATACAAACATATTTAGTATATTTTTTGTGTTCAGTTCATTAATATACTTTGCTTTTTTTCTTGTATTATTAGGTCACAGAATATTCCAGACATGTAAGTTTGTAAATGTAAATGTGAAGAAAATGTATGTGCATATTTAATTTCTGATTCATGTAAAAATTAAATTTTAAAGAACTAGCCATGAGAAAAACACTGAGCACCCACTGATAACCATAGGAGCTATCCAAATACATAAAGTACAAAAGGTTTTCCTTCCCTTATAACCTCTCAGGCAAAGCTCTAGTTACAGTATTCTGCTTGTTCACCCTTTTCAGTTTTTAACTGGGTAAGTAAGCTGTATTTGCATCTCAGGGTGACAGTAACAGAAAGCTGCCAGCTTGCATAACCAGGCAGCCTGTTGTTACAGAAGAGAAAAAGAGCAGTAGAGGGGAACTTTAGTGTCCTCATTTTGGCTTCACATCCTCTATGATTTTTTTTTCTTTTTTTTTTGGTAAGCTGAGCTGTGACAGGCTGCAAGTGGACTTTGTAAGCTGCTGTTTATGTGGGAGTGTTTCAAAATGCTGCAAAGGGAAAGCCCTGGAGAGTTTAAATGGAGCTTTGTGGTGAGCAAGCTCTTTCAGATACGGAGCTGCCCACGAGACAGGGCTCTTTCTAAGCCCAGGCTCTCCTGTGCCAGCAGCACCAGCACATCCGTGACCTTGCTTGGAGTTCAAGAGTAACATTTTCTAGGTGTTAAACCTCCATTGCTCTCCTGTTTTCTCCTATTAGGGGAGGCACAGCTGCACGCGTGGCACTTGGTTAAATCCCTAGATTGGCTTTATTACTTTTTCTGTTTCCCTAAAGAAACAAGCAAATGTGACAGAAACAACACCAGTTCTTCAGACCACTCTACCACATATGTTAGTTCAGATTCTTGCTCAGATGCCACACTAATTAATAACCTATATTCTGATTCCTTGTTTTCTTTTCCCCACAGAGCAGACAAGCCCATATACACTGTAATGGCAATTAGGAATCATCAAGAATCCTTCCACCATACCTCCTCTATTCCACAGTATATGTAGAAGTTAGCACAGAAATACATGATTTATTACAAAACAAAGAACAGTAAGAGATCCTTCTCTGCCACCTGTCTGCATTGGTGAGCAGGGGGGCTATCACACACTCAGCACAGCAGTTCAAAGGCCAACAAGCCACAAAGTGGTCCCCGCAGCATTGACTGGTGCAGTAATGCTTCTCAGGTGTGTCTGTGCAAATCAGGAGTTACACAACAAAGACCTTTGAGTTTTGGGTCTCAGTCCACAGCAAGATTAAGAGATACAGTGCTTGGCAGGGTGGTTGTCATCTATGAGGAAAAGATTTACAAGTGGCTGGGAGGTTTTGGGACAACTTCCTTGCTGCCATTGCCTATACAGCACGTGTTCTCCATCCTTCATCAGGGCAGCAGTTACACACCTTTCCTCACCATGAACACAGCCCATGGTAGCTATCTGTGTAAATTCATCGGTTGCTCTTCCTGGCACTGACTTGCAGAAAATGTTCATATTCTATTCAGGTTCTCTTAACTTGTTCATCACATTGCTCTCTAAGCCCACTACAGCAAAGCTTATTTTACAGTCATTTCAGATGCTGAGTTTTCTGAGCATGTTATGGAAATTTATTTTTTGGTTTACTCAGTATGTGTGTAAATGATCCCCTGTGCAATAAAAGATTCCTGTTGCATGCTCTGCTTGCAACCACATTAAAGAGTCGCATGTGTCTGCAAAAGTCAGGATGCATGCTGTGGTTATTCTCTCCTCTGAGGTTTTTGTGGTTTGGATTTCAGTGGATTTCTCAAGGTTTTCCTGTTGAATTTTTTCTTTTTGTCTATTTTGCATATAAAGAAATTTTTAATTATTGAAACCCTTTGTCTATTCAGGACTTCTGTAGAATGACATTTTATTGCTATGCCCCCGAATTGCCTGGATCAGTGCAAGAAAATGAATTCGATAGTGTCTTGACACCCTTACAGAATTTAATTTTTGTAGTTCTGTGTTTTTACTGCTGTTGGGGTGTGGGAGTCATGCTGGAGGTGTTGATCTGTGCTGAATGCTTGCCTGTGAATTAAAGTCTGTATTTTGCCATCTGGATGCCTGATAATTACTCCATCTCTTTACCAAATGAATGGCACATGCCTTCCTTTCCTCAATACATATGCAAAATTATATATTTTGGGAGGAAGTGCTTTCGACCTCAAAAATAGGCAAAAAGTGGTGTATTTCCACAGTCATCTGTACATCCTCAGGCAAACCATTCCTCCATTTGGACATAGGCTCAATCATTGGATCATGCTTTGACATTATGTGTTCACAGTACTGGATTGTGGATTATGTGATATTTAGAATTTTGAGCATACTCGTACATATATATATATATATATATATAAACAGAGTGTGTTGCCCCGAGAGCAGTTCCTGATGGAACCATGGGCATGGGGCCTACCAGGATGAGCCAGCTGAGCAACCTCATAGCCTTAAAGAGGCCAGAGGAGCATGAAGAACCAAACTCAGCTACTACAGCACTTCTATGAGATAAATCTGGGGTTCATGGAGTTGTCATGTGACATGTGATATATTCAGTGAAAATCCATCCCCATTCTGGGAAAAACATGTTCTTTCTGATCAGCTCTGGTTAAAAGTACGTTTGGGTAGTAGGGCCTAGCAGAAATTCTTGTCTTTAAAAAAACTCAGAAATCTCTGTGCGAGCATAGATGTTGATACACAAACTCAAAATGTTATGTATTGTATTGTAATATTTTTTTCACTTTCATATTTGGTTTTCCACCTCATATTTTCAAACTATCTCAGGTAACATACATGTCCTTTTGACCTGGCAACAGTCCAGAGCAAATAGAAAATATTTCTCATGAAGGGTTCTGGAAACTATGGCTAATACACCAAAATAGAGATTAGAGTGTTAGCTTAGTTTAAAGGGTAGATTTTATCATCAGCACTTTCATATTATTGACAACTTCTCTCCATCATGCATCTGCTTACCTCTCTTTTACACATTTCTTCTCATTTTTTGGGATCTACTAGGAAAAGATGGTCCAGAAGGAGATGGAAGGCATTTTCTCCATCTGTGAGGCTTGCTTCCCTGTTTGGGATGTTGACTATCCATGCTGGTACTTAAGAACTCTAATTAAAGAGTCACTAGGCATGTGTTAAGTGCACAGGGAAAATCTTATCGGCTGAGAAATATTTGGAGAAATCTTTTTGTTTGTTTGCTTTTTAGAAGCTGAAGAAGCTGTTTACTTTTTGAGAACTTAAACGTTTTGGGGGTTTTTCATACTTCTGAAAAAAATTGCAATACATTCAGAATTAAAGGTGTGTATTGCCATGTGAGTTATGGTAAAGTATTTTTTCCTGGGTAGACAGTATTTTATCAGAACAAGCATACATTTATGCAACTTACAGCAGGTTGGTAATGGCCAAACTGCCTGAAAACACGACCAAAGGGACCAGTTCTGTTCAATCATTGTGATTTTGATAGTGTGAAAATCATCTGCTAGAAATTTATTCAAGGCAATCTTATTAGTCATCAAAAAGAAATGAATAAAAATGTACCATAAAGTCTTAATTTCTAATACAGCCCAGGCATTGAATAACACTTTTAGCCATAACCATCTAAGCTCTGGTTAAGTTGATAGTATTAAATATGTATAAAGAAAATTACCATTTTCCTGAACTATCTAGTCCAATGTATGTACATGTCAAAATGTACATGTGCTAATTTTCTAGTTGACCTCACTGGGCAACTCTTTTCTTTGGAATGACTTTTATTTTCTAATGCAGTTCACCTTACTATCTTTTGAAACATAAAACAATATTTCTACATTTGTATATTAAAAATTAAAAGATGTCTTAGTAATGTGGATGAGGGTAAGCTTTCTTTTTTTTTAATAGGCATATACTGCAGTAGTACTATTTCTTCTTTTTATTGTTTACATCACTGTAAATATGGCCAGAAAGGGAATTCTTCCTCTACTGTGACAGAACAGGAAGTATATGAAGATAACAAAACCCTTTGTTTTGTGTAAGTACAGTCAGATCAGTCTTTGGCAGGTTGAAGGCTGCTGCCTACTTCACTGCTTAAACTACATCTCCATTTCCTCATTCTGCTCCAGATTATTGTATCCGCTGTTATTTCTCATTAAGTGTACAGATGGTAAGGTTTTGGGATAGGGCATTCTTTTTGTCAGAAATTTGCACAGCGTATGCCAAGCAGGGTCTCTAATCTGCAGTTAGAACTGCAGGCACTACTGCAACACAAACAATATTATTTAAAACAAATATTAGCTCCAATAAAAATAATGGATATTTTCTTCCCAAGTTACAAAAACTACCCTGCAATTTCATTCCTTTTGTCTGCCCACAAATACACATACGCAGATACACACACGTACGCAAATGCATTAGTCTGGATAATTTCATCTTCCATACCCTCTTTATTTGATTAACCTGTTTAAACAGAGAGTTCAGAATGACACTAATAATGAAACAGATGAGTAAAACAAATACATCACAAGTAAGAGCTCAAGATGCTATAGAAATAAAACAAAACTATCACGTCCCCAGATACAAGGAGCTTACTTTTTGCCATAACGCTCACCATTGCCACAGTTTTATCTCTTTTTTTGCTGATGTAAAGTGTTTCCCACCAGAGAATTTCAGTGGGGTCCCTAGATAGAGAAGATAGACTTCCTAGATGCCAGCCATTTTTCCTATCCTTCCCACACCTTTTCTGGTGTTCTGGTCTTTGTAATAATTAACATGTCCAAGAGATGAATCTTGAAATACAAGATGGAGACAGAAAGGCAGGGAACATCTTTCGAGAGTCCTTCTTTACTGTACTGCACATACCAACATGAGACCACTACTTCCAGTTTCTTTGCCCACAGTTCCCCCCTTAGACTCCCTTTGCCAGATCATCAACAATCAGCAGTGCCTGGCAAGGGCATGAATCCTTCAGTGACTTCAGGTTTTCAAATGTCTCTTCAGATCAGATTTTAGTTCTGCAGAGATAAGGCTTCTCCATCTCCAAAAAGAGAAGGTATATTTGCAGCTAACTCTTCTTCTTCTTCTTCTGTTTTTTCAATCTTTTCTAATACCCAATCTTTCTAATACCCAATCAACCCTTGGACAGACATGAATCTTTAGGTCCAAGTATCCAGGCATTTGGACCTTTCAAGATTTGAAAGGAAATTTGATCATTGCTTCCTCACAACATATATCATATTGTATTAATTCTGTGCGTCAGGGCATTCACTGTCTGTCTTGGGGCCAAGAAAGTTATTTTTTCTCCTCTCTTTTTATGTATAAATTGGCTTCTAGAGTTTTTGGGTTGAATTTTGTTCTGCTCCTCTAATGGCCAGCCAACTGGAAATGGGCCACATGTCTAGACAGGATGTAAAGCACAGTGCTGTACTGCTCCTGGTACCCCTTGAAGTAAGCTTATAGTTAAACCAGTAGCTAAATTTAGGGTCATGAAAAATTTTTCCCCTGATCAGCGTGGAAGAGTTAGGAGTATTTTGTTTTTCTTCGTTGTTGTTGTTGTTGTTTTTTGCTCTTTTGTTGTCCTCTGTATTGTGAGACACAGTCTTTTCCCAGATCTTCTGTGAATTTTGCATAATAAATTCTCTGCTATTCTGGAACCTGTAATATTAGCAATATCTTCAAATTACCCTGCTTCCTTTCTGTAGATCATTATAGATCTATTTTTTTACTGCTAAAGTTTGTTCCTAATAGAAAATTTAGATTTAATACAGCAGAAGGTAGATTTGTTCTTAGCTCAGTCAGAACTAAATATCTCTCATGCATCTGCCTGCTAGTACAGAGAACTGGATTTGTTGGCCTAGGTTGTCATTTCAAAATGGATTTCCTATAGAAGCTGAATCCTGCTTACAGCTATATCACAGTTTACTTGAGATCCGTTTATTACAGAAGTGTACAACAGAGCAGAATTGAGGTTGCACATACATAGATGCAAAATGACAATCAACTTTTCAAGGCAACTTTTCAACATAACTCCAATAACCGAGCTGATCACCTTTCTATCAACTTATTACTTGGTGTGACTGAAGCACATTTCTCTAAGTAAATGATTATGTCAGGGAAAACACACAAGCATTTAAAAAGAAACCTTTGAAGGTGTGCTCAATTTTGCTAATATCTTGCATTTAATCTAGCAATATTTCCAAAGTGTGTTTTCTGAATTTTATAAGGTTCATGTAGCAAATATAGTAGATTCTTATAATTTGCTAAGGAAAAAGAAAAAGCAGTGCATGAAATGTGAGATCCTTGTCGAAAATAAGCTTATCTATCTGCTTTGTAATCCCCTTGTGCATACATTTGCAGCTCTGTACTGTGGTTTTTCAGCTTAAGGAAGATTTCCTCCCTTGGAAATTTAGTTCAACAGAAACAGTAACTTACATCTTGACAAGCCATCTAATATCAATAATGAACTATAAACATTCAGATAATTTTTGAGTGTGTTTTCTTTAACATGAAAATGCCCCAATTTCAAGTACCTAACGTAACAGTCTGAAAATAAGATTTTTTCCTCTTTTTTTGATTCAAAAATACTTGTTTTTCATCCACGATTTTATTCTGAATTTCTATCAATTCTTAGAGACATTTAGAGTAAAATCAGCTAAAGAAATAAGCAGTTTTTATTTGAGGCAAACTGAGATTTCTGCTAATATTGACCCCGTGCAGTCTATGGGAAAAGCAGATGTCTACCTGTCAGTCTGTTTTCTGCAGCTAGAGCCTATACAAACCCCTGGCAACTGGATGGAAGAGTTTTCTTTTTAAACATCTTTTGCTAGAGGATTAAAGGATTAGTGCAGCATGTTACTGAAGCTTCAGATGTTATCAAAAATTAATCAGCACATACAGTAGATAGATATGTTTAGTTAAAGTTAAAAAAGTCTGTAGCACTCTGGAACATCAAGTTATGAATTTTGTACCACCCAGGCTGCTTTTACTTTCATTTTTATGAATTCTGTTAAAAATGTGAGATTTCTCTTGATTTACAGAGAAATATCATAAAAAAATGTTAAACTTGCTAATGCTGCTAATAGTACTACCCTAGTCCTACTCTTCAGTCATGTCATGGATATCAAAGCAGTCTCACTTAGCCATTTAGTAGTACAATGCAGAAAGACATATTTGAACAATAATCTCAACCATGACACTAGTGCCAGTGAAAGGCTTCTCAATGAGCTACAGTACTTTTAAAGATTTTTTTTAGACCAGATCCCACAAAAGATTCTCCTTAGGGTCTCTCTTTCACTGCAAGCACCTTCACATTGTTTAGGCAGGGAGTGGGAAAATGTACCCACTTTCTTGTAACATAAGCCCAGTGTGCAACCCACAACCATTTTCCCTTTCTTCTGGGTGCTGCATTCTGCAATGTTCCCATCCCTAACTTTGCTCATAGCAGATGTCTGACTTTCAGAAAAATTCTTGCTAAAATCTGTCATCTTTTAGCAAGCCATTACTACCTTCTATCTACCTAATTTTCCGTCTCTAAGCTGAAAATAGCTGCTAAGAATACTATTTATGGGAATATATCATTAGCTTTAAAAGGATTTACCAGAAATGATTAATAGAAATAATAGGCTGTTAGGTAAACAAGAAGTTACCAATAGCTTATGAACTGATTCCTAATGATCCAGCTATGATATGAACTCGTGCACATCTATGCATAAAGCCAGATGCTAGGCTAATTTGGTGGTAATGACGATCTTCAAATGTTTTATGAGTTTATATTGTATTTAAAAAAATACAGTAGGTACATCATTCCTAGCATCCCTGCTTCTCCAGACATCAGGTCGGAGGGCTCCAAAGGCTGTGCAGAGAGGCAGCGCCCAGAGTGTCACTTTGTCAGTACCTGAGCTCCAAACCACCAACCAAAGAATTGCCTGCAGCAAGTACAGCCCAAGGATTGCCTTCTACATCCCCAGGCTGAGAGAGTTGACAAAGCGAGACTGAGATATCCCACCCAGATACAAAATCAGGCCAGGCACCAGCACACACACTGCTAGATCCTCAGCCTACATTTTTGCTCCATTAAATTCTGAAAACTAACTTAAAGTAAATAAAAAATATGCTTTTAAATGCTTTAATTCTCTCTGCACTCTATCTAAGTTGTCATTTCAAACCTGCCTAAGGCAAATCCCTTACAAAAAGCAGACTGGAAAACGACTAGGCTTTCTTTCTCTACTGATTAAAGTTAGGCTGGAAAAAAAGACTTGCACTCCACTTTGTAAGGAGCAAGAGATAGCAATTTAGATGTGCATTCATCAGGAATATCTATTTGTCTGAATTATTGCCCAGTCACTTTAAAGGACATCTATTCTAATCCCTATGATGCAACACTTTGTTTTTTTTTCTTTTAAATTATATTTATGATGAACAGAGTATTCATCACACAAAGCAGAGAAAACGGAGAGCCAGATTCTGATTTTCCTTGCAGTGACATAAATCCACAAAGGATAATGGACTTACTGTAGATTTATGTTCTGGTGAGTGCAGAATTTGGCCCAGCAGCTCTATAAATTCTCTCGTTTTCAGCATAGCAGGACAGCTACACACACCATATAAGCCTTGAACCATCTGGTTTCTTTGAGAGTGAAAGAGTTTTTCATGGAGCTCTTTCTGTCCGTAATTGAGTTTTGCTTGTTATTTCTTTCTTCATTCCTGCTGTTGACTACAGTGATCCTTTTAAATGGGTTTTAATTACTTCATAAACTGTACAGCGTTTGATTTGGTGTTTTTTCATTAAATTGAAGAAAGTATATAAAAACTTGAACTGATTGCAGCTCATGAACAGAAGGAGGAGAGCCACAAGATCTATGTTCAGCAGAATGGGGGAGAGATTTGTGGCAGCTGAGGATTGCTAGCAAATGAATGTCTGAGATTGAAATCCTCCTTGTTTGTAAATAATCAGGGGAGTGATAGAATATAGCAATAACAATTGCTGATAATAGACACTCTCGTTTTGGAAAAACAAAGCTCTATAGATCACATATAACTTAAATTTACAAATGCTATTCCCTATTGTGCAAACATATAACCAAGATTGCACAACTGGCAGGATTAAGAGGGAAAAAAAAAAAAGGATTTTCTTTGAGCAGCTGTTATTTTTACAGGCACATCAAGACCACATGGCTTTCCAGAGATTCATTAGGCAAGCAAAGTGATTTCTTTTGCAAGTGATTTACTAGCCCTAGAAAAACCTTTGTCAGCTTTAGGAAATACTGCAGTTTAAGAGATACTATGTAGTATTTCAGAAGTAGTTTTACTGTTTGTGATTAGGACCATAGCCGAGATCCTGATATGTGTTGTTATTTCACGGTTATACTAATGCAGGGGAAGCTGAACTGATTGACAAGTTCTGGAAATTCAATAGAGTGCTGCCAATGCTCAGCCAACCAAACTGTTCGATTAGCTTAGCACACCAGTATCCTTTTTTTCCAGGATAAAATATCTGATGGTTCTGAACTACTTTAGCCTTATTTTACCTTTAGGGTAACTTTACCCTACCATAGTTTAACTTCCAAAAAAAGAAATGCTCTTTCCACATAAAAGCGAAAATGAGACTTGCCTTTAGAAAAATAGCCATGAAATATCTGGTAGGAACTTTCTCAGCACATTTAGGAAGATATATTGTATTTTGCAAATAACTAATTTGGGTGACAAAAATAACACATTTTTAAATCATTCTTTATTAAAGAAAGGCAACAGAATACTTTTGTCATTTTTACAATACTTGTAATATATGTAATAAACCTTTAGCTTTCTATCATGAAGAGTTCAAACAGTACGAAGCAAAGAAACTTGGTATCTTGGTATCTTTGTGAAATGGTACAGAATTTGGAAGAATTTGGTACAGAATTTGTCCCATGTAAAAATGGGTCAAAGTCTTTGGTGTGCCTTGTACAATAGTTAATGAAACAAAATGTTTCACAGCATCTCTACAGTATTTAAGAGATATTTAGCTCATTAGATGAATAAATATATATTATGTATATCATATATATTATACTATTACACATATTTGCATATATATATACATGTAATTATTCATTACGTATATGGCAAAGAGCAATTAAAACCTTCCTAAAAGCCCACCTAACTTAGGCAATAGTGGTATGAAACAGAACTCAAAGGGTTTTTTTATTTATCTTTTGTCACTGCAGCATAATTGTAAGTCTCACCAATGCACAACTTCATTTTGAAACACATTTCAGTGAGCCGTAGTATTGCTAGGGCTGTTCTAGCCGGTGCCATACTTTCCATTCAGACTAGCCATACGTTTTGAGAGCTCGGCTGTTGAAACATCCAGAAAGCAGCAACCTGAGCCTGAGACACTCGCTTCCTCCTGCTGCGCATCCTTTCAACAGCCCTTATCGGTTCACAGGCCTGACCTAATCCAGCCATCCTTGGCTTTATCCCCTCATTTTTCTCTGCAACAGAACCTTGTTGGTAGCAACTCACTGTTGATTTTGTGTATTTTCTTAACTGAATGTGCAATAGAGAGTTTGAAAGAGGTCCACTGTTCTAGTACATTGAATTAGACCTGAGCATATTAGCATTTTAGATATATAAGTATGCATATATATATATATGTATACATGTTAGTGTATTCAATGGTGATTGCTCGGGATGGTATCATGAAATATGCTGATCAGATGGCAGTGTAACTTTACCATTCACGTTAAAAATGCAGCACTATCTTTTTAAAAAGTCTCCTGCAGCCACCTGCTTGCACATATGCAGTTTTCAGCCACAGGTGGGCAGGTGGCATGACTGCTACCCAAACGCACAGCACCATTTCTCAGCCACCCTGTCTCACCCGCCTCCGGAGGAAGGACAATGCAGCACCTTCCTCCTTCGGACAACGCTGTGCAACCCACTGCCTGCCCACTGCTGCTTAGAGCATCTTTAGAAACACATATACACATTTTTCAGTGGTAAAAGCATTACATATGCTGCCCTCACTTAGTTTGTGCTTGTCTGTGCCTTCATTTCATATGTTTTTTTTTTTTCCTCTCCTGCTCCTTTTCCTCAGTTGATCAAGAGGCCCTTGATGCTCACTTGTGAAATGGGTTGGTGAAAATGAAAAGCATATGGGCCTGAGTAAAGGCAGAAGCCATAAGAACTCCCTGCACTCCCTGATCTGAGTCACTGAACTTTGGTTCAGAGGAGCATCCCTGGTGCTCTGAGGCTAATAACCAGGAAAGGGTCACACTACTTATGCCATCCAGGCTCCTGTCTCTTTCCCTGCTCTGGAACTGAATGCAAGTTTTATCATTGCCCTCATAAGCCAGATTAGCTTTTATCGAAAATATATTTTATCTGCAAAATTAATTTTCAGGTATGATGAGCCCTCCCAAAATAGAAACACTTTAAAACAGGAAAACAGAAATATTTTCCTTTTCTAGGACCTTTGCTTAGGACTGAGCATGGTAAGGTATGTTGAACTAACTGCAGGGTATCAGCTTTCCACTCACACATTCCCAGCTTGTCTCTGATCTGTGAGCATAACTTCATAGATGGTTGCATCCTGCCTGGTTCTGTCAGTATGACTCAGGTTTATGAAAATACTATATTTAAGCACTGTTTAAACCCAGATCAGCTAGATAATCTGCATTGTGGAGCAACTTCCTGCATAATTATGTCAGGAAGTGCATTAACTGTTTAATCCAAAGTTGCTGTAGAAGAAACCATTCAAACAATTGTGTTCATTGAGCCAATATGAGTTGTTTTAGTCCCTGGAGTAGGAAATTTGTTGGAGGTAGGAAGATAAAAAGCTAAGAAAGCAAGCTGTTTAGCTTTGATCTGCTGTGGAAGCTGGACTAGGTTGCACTAGTTCTGCTCAGCAGAAAAGTAGCAGCAGCGCATCTGATCTTAAAGCATTAAAACTGATCCTTTGCAAACTTCAATATAAATAAATAATTGAATTATCTTCAGGGAAACGAATGTAAAGAAATCTGAAGAGGGGCTTATGATCGTCCCACTCTCAGTAAAGCCGTATTGTAAGAGAAGAGAAGAGAAATTATGGCAGCTTTGAATATGGAACAATTATTCCTATTCCATAGGAGCCAGAACTTGAAATACAGCTATCTGCATCATTGCACAGGGGAGACCTTATTATGTCAGTGTTTTCTACATACCACTCTGGCTTTATCTTTTAATATACTTTTTTCCACCTGGGACTCAAAAAAAAAAAAAAAAAACATTCTCAAATAACAAAAGAACAAAATAATAGAAAGCACATTTGAAGATATCAATATCCTGAAAGTTATTGCTGGGCCAATTAAATGTTTAGTCTGTGCTCTGTGTTTTTGTTAAATCTTTATTTAATCTCCCTCTACATAAATCTTCATCATGTTAAGTAATTATAAATAGCGCAATTGGCTAGCTCTAATTAGGGGAGAAAAACACTCAGTGATGCATGAACTGCAGGTTAATGTAGAACAGTCTGTAAATCATTCTGCCCAGGGCTCAGCAGATTGTGTTATAGTCCTTAGGCAACGGCTTTAGAAAGCCTGTGTAACATAATGAAATCAAACCAGTGTGTCACTACATGCATATTTGTAATTAATAAGGACTAAATAAACATTCACTGGAAAATCAGTGAACTGGTGTGCTGTTAAAACAACGCATGCCTGAGGTTTAGGAAAATTATTTTATAAAACTGACATTTAATGTATAAAATGAACACGCAAAAGAGCTGAAAACAGCAAAGTAACAAAAGGTTCCTAACTTTAATGTCTCCCATTGTATTCAGATGAGATAATGTAAGTTACATAATAATTCCCGGGAGAAACTTACTTCATTATCTCACCGATTAATTGAATCTTATCAGGGAAAAATTATTGCATGTTCAAAAGAACCAGAAAAAAGCTGTACATTTGTATTGCATCTTAAATAAGTGAAATGTCTCATTTCACTTCTAAAGAGTGAAAACCAGAACCCAAAATGTGGGCAAAATTTAGTCGGGGGGAAAGAATGAAAAAAGCTCGTGCTTTTCATTACTGGTACTCAGTCCCCAGTAATGCCTGGAGTGGCTTCACGCAGGAGGGGATTTTGTGCACCCGTCTGCTAGCAGTTGAACCAACTAGTGCTCTGCAGCTGTTGTTTCAGGATTATGATTTTGTTTTGCTTCTGTTTAATTCTAGGCTATTTCACTGCAATCATGACTTCCATATGTTTTTATATCAAGGATCCTCATCCTTACAAATAAAGGCATTAGTGCAGTGGCCCCTTTTCCATTTTGGTAGTTATCTCCTTGGAGCACTTGGAGATCTGCAGATGGAGCTGGATATCATGGCTGAGGACTTTGTGCCCCAGTGACAGGACCAGGACTCGCCTAACTGGGTGACTGGGCATTCAGTGACCTGAGAGCAGCTGCGGCAAATTGCTTGTGACCTTTGAAAAGAACATGGGTCATCCCCAGTAATTCCCTCCTGGTTTTCCAGTGCAGAGCTCTGACAGAGCTATGATGGCAGCTTGTTTCTTGCAACTGTTGATATTTTCATCATTCATTTACCATAGATTAATCTTTTTAGCTTGATTTTACTGGAAACTTGTGGTGATGAGTTCCTCCAGTTATTATTTGCAGTATAACTGACCCGGTTTTGAACCTTGCTTTTTCCTGTTTATATCTCAATTGAGACAAGATGAACATAACCAAGTGCAGCATTCCAGGAAAGACTAATTTACACAGCATTAGATTAATTTCAATAGTATTTTCTATTTTGTTCCCTCTATTCTAATCTTGTCTACTTTTAGGACCATAAACTGGACAGCAATCTACCTCTGAGCTGTCCACCATGGTGCCAAGCTTTTTTTTTTTTTAATTTTTCCACAATTGTTACAATTAATATTTATCAGAGTTGTATGAATAACTGCAAACCTTTCTTGGTTATTGCATTACATTATTACTTCCTAGCTTTCTTAAGAATATATGTAGCTCCAAACTGTTTTATTTTCCTATTATTATCTAATTTTAAAACACTTTTTTCTATCTCATTTTGCTATCTTTTTTTCTATCATTTCCTAACTCTTTCATCTTATGCCTTTTATATGCTTTCTGATTCATGATAATGCTTTTTCTTTTGCTTCCAACCATAGCATAATGACCATATGGCTTCTTTAACAAGGTTTTCATTTGAGAGTATGTGAATTCCATGCTGATTATAAACAACTTTGTTTTTAGCCATTACTTCAGAGCTTTCACACTGGGAATTCTACTGTATTAAAAAGGTATGATTTTAATATGTACCAGCCTTTCCCCCAGAGGCATTTATAATGTTAATACTGAAGCACATTACACACATTCAACATTTTGTTGCTTGAAGTATTTTATTCAGTTCACCTGGCAAGTCTTATTCCAAAATAATCTATTATGCTTTCTTCAAATGTTTGCTACAACCCAACCTTCCATATCACCGAGGTACTACAGTAGCTGATTCTACTGTAAAAAGTTCAACATTCATTTTATATTCCTGGCACTGTTCCCAGTGGAGTTATGTTAATTTGCAGCAGCTGAAAATATGCCCCAATAGTATTTTTTTGCTGCATTATCCTCTCCCCCTCCCTAGTCCCCAAACAAAACTAAGCATTTCAATACTTAGAGGACAAATCTGCCATATAGAGAATATTATTTAATAACATATGGCAGAATACTATATCTAGAATGCTATGATGATTGTCTTTAAACTGTTTAAGTAAATCTTAGAGTGCACTGAAATACCTGCTTGATTTTATATAAAACATATTGATATCACTTCCTGAACCATGTGTAATAGTGATCAGTTTCTTGTGTTTTTTTTTTTTTCTCCTGCTCAAGAGGCAATAGTAAAAAGGGCCAGGTTTATCATTTCAGCATATCCTAATTTCCAATTTTCCAATGTCAAATAATTGTTGATAAATGAAATGTTTCATGTATTAGAAATCATACAATCATTATGGTTAGAAAAGACCTTCAAAATCATTGAGTCCAATTGTAATTTCAACACCATGTCTATTAAACCATGTCCCTAAATGCCTCATCTAATCATTTCATGAACATAGCCAGGGATGGTGACTCCACCACTTCTTGGAGAGCCTGTTCTTTGTCTACTCTTTATATGTAGAATTTTTTCCTAATATCTAACCTGAACCTTCTCTGGCCCAACTTGAGGCCCTTTCTTTTTGCCCTATTAGTGGTTATTCTGAAGAAGAGATCAACCCCTGCCTCACTACAGCCTCCTTTCAGGTAGCTGTAGAGAGCAATAAGGTCCCCCCGAGTCTCCTCCAGACCCCAGCTCCCTCAGCAGCTCATCAAAAGGTCTGCATTTCAGTCCCCTTCACCAGCTTTGGTGCCCTCATTTGGGCATGTTCCAGCACCTCCTTGTCTTTCTTGCAGCGAGGGACCCAAAACTGAACACAGTTTCACGAGGTGTGGTCTCACCAGCGCTGGGTACAGGGGGCAATAACCTCCCTGACCCTGCTGGCTACACTGTTCCTGATACAAGGCAGGAGGCCGTTGGCCTTCTTGGCCATCTGGACACACTGCTAGCTCATGTTCAGCTGGGTGTCAACCAACACCCTCCGATCCTTTTCTGCCACACAGCTCTCCAGCCACTCTGCCCCAAGCCTGTAGTGCTGCATGAAGTTGTTGTGACCGAAGTGCAGGACTTGGCACTTGGCCTTGTTGAACCTCATACGGTTGGTCTCTACCCATCGATCCAACCTGTCCAGATCTCCCTGCAGAGCCTTCCTACCCTCAAGTATATGAACTCTTCTTCCCAGCCTGGTGTCATTTGCAAATTTGCTGAGGGTGCACTCAATTCGCTCATCCAGATCAGTACAGGAACTAAAAACGAACAGCCACAACACAGACCCCTGGGGCACACAGTTCGTCACTGGTTGCCTGCTGGAATTAACTCTATTCACCACCACTCTCTGGGCCTGGCCATCCAGCCAGTTTTTCACCCAGTGAAGAGTACACCTGCCTAAGCCATGAGCTGCCAGCTACACCAGGAGAAGGCAGTGGGAGATTATGGCAAAGACCTTACTGAAGTTTAAGTAGACCATGTCCACAGACTTTCTGTCATCCACTAGGTGGGTTACCTGGTTATAAAAGGAAATCAGGTTGGCCAGGCAGGACCTGCCTTTCATGGACCCATGTTGCTTGGGTCTAATCCTCACCTGCCTAAGCCATGAGCTGCCAGCTACACCAGGAGAAGGCAGTGGGAGATTATGGCAAAGACCTTACTGAAGTTTAAGTAGACCATGTCCACAGACTTTCTGTCATCCACTAGGTGGGTTACCTGGTTATAAAAGGAAATCAGGTTGGCCAGGCAGGACCTGCCTTTCATGAACCCATGTTGCTTGGGTCTAATCCCCTGGTTGTCACGCACAGGCTGTGTGATCACCCTCAAGATCATCTGCTCCATAACTTTCCCCGTTTCTGAGGACAGGCTGACAGGCCTGTAGTTTCCTGGATCTTCCATCCGACCCTTCTTGTAGATGGATGTCACACTGGCAAGTCTCCTGTAATCTGGGACCTCCTCTCTCTCTGTTGACCAGGACTGCTGAAATAACCTTGTCAGTTCACCAGTGTTGTAGGAGCAGAATAGTTTCTAAGTATAGTACAAAGAAAGTAAGCCTGGTCTGACAAACAAAAAATGATCTCAATTACTGTCTATACTTCTCTGCAAAGGTCATCTCTCAGCGCTGTGGTCCTCCATGTATGAATGCAGTTTATGGAGAGACCTGCCTAGACGTAGCCTGCTGGAGAAAGGGCATTTATCTGTACAAGCATATGCAAGCAATCTATGCAAGCAATTTATGTATGCAAGCATAAAACTCATGAGTAGAAATTAAAATATTGATGAGGCAGAATCAGAGAGAAGAACAGAGAATATAAAGAAGAAATCTAATCCATTTTGAGGAATATCGTATTCTCGTTATGATCCATTCCTGTTTGATTAGTTAAATCTGTGCACTTTCTTTACACTGCTGATCCTGTGATTTAGACAGATATTTAGACAAGGAGTTCCCATCTGAACCGGGCAGTTTTCTTGAACTGAAACTGGTCAAATGCCATACTGAAATCAAATGGGATCTTTCATGGAAAGGGTAAAGCACTATTTAGTTTAGACATTAAACTCTGAAGTAGGCAAACTTTCTGTTAAATTTCAGAAAGTGCACATTCTTAAGGAAAAATAACAGAAATACTGAAAATATATAGTGTGTGCATTGAAAATCATTCTGAATTTCACTTAATCAAGGTCATGATGAGCATGGGAAATTCCCAAAGCAGTGTAAAAAGCAGAAGGCCTGAGCGCGTTCATGTAGCAGCTTTGCAGCTGGAAACTGTGTGAGAGAACAGAATGAATTATTAATCCTTCATGGAGACAAAAAATAAGGTAAATTCAGGTTTTTAGACTAAGAACTTCAGGTATCTGTGTCATTAGTGGCAGAAAGGAAAAATGTCTCAAATGCTTCTGTATTGATGGAAAATCTTGCGTTTTGAAGGTGAGGAGAAGATAATTCCTGTGTTTCTAGCTGCAAAATCACTGCCTCAGGGAGAGCGACATATCTAAATCCTGGCCTTTGGTTAAACCATGTAGCACAAAATATTTGAAAAAGAGTCAGTTTTAGCATAGGTATTGTAGCTGTGTAAAGAATAGCTTAAAACAGACTTTCTCAAAAGAGCCTGGAGAAGTATTCCAGCAGGCATTCAGATTACATGAGATCTTTGCTTAAATTTTCTTTCCACTTTTCATGCACCTATGTGCACCTATGTGCTGGCTGTTCGATAACTCCATGCACTATTTCACAGCAATACCACAAAATCATCACCCATGGGAGATTTTGCCTGATTATTAGTAAAGCCTGCTGCATGGAGAAATGATAAACTCAGGAATAACATAATTATTCTAAAACTGACAAATCCTTGCAGGACAACACACAGCTACTGTTTGTAAAACATGCATCTTGACTTAGCATAGGTCTGAATTTCAACTCTAGTGTGCTCTAAGTATGAAGAAAAAAACACAGTAATTGTGTTTAGTTACTCCCACAACATCATAGAGTACTGACAGTGTTTAGCAGGTAGCTCTCCATGCTTTGCTTAACCACACAGAAGCTGGTTTTACTGTATGTATTCAGTGACTGTTCTCTCCAGTATTTTTCTTACACCGCTCACAGATAAAATCATTGCATTGTAAATACAGTGTGAAATACAGTGTGCCATTTGTGTCTCTAGTAGAGTTTAGAGATTATTAGAATGATATGAAGGTAATTGGAATATGGCTCAATTTCACAACTTTTTGCTCAAATATATTCCTCCATGTGCAATAGCTATCTTGTTGAACCTTACATTCAAATAAGGATTTAGGCTATTAAGCCTAAATATCTAAATATCTAGGCCACTTGTTAAGCTAGGATCAAAGATTCAACCCATCTGCCATCTTTTATGTAGATAAGTCTATAGGAAGCTGAAATATGTTTCAAAAATTCTACAAAGGCTAACCGGAGCAAAGACCCTCTGAAACTGGAGTGAGAGGTGAAAGACGGGGAAAGTAAAAATCTTCATTCAGAATTGTATATTTAGATATTAATGGAATAGTTTCACTTCTCAGCTCTAGTTCTAGCCTTCAAAGAGTCTCCTGAAACCTCCTAAGACTGTTTGTTCCCAGGTGCTTGTAGTGATTCCTGCTACAGATGAACAGACGACTGATCGCAGTCCAAAAAATGTACTGTAATATAGGCAAGGCTATGTAATGTATTTAGGTACAAAGAGCACCAACTATGCCTATGGGAAGAGAGAATAATTGAAGCAGTCACTAGAAAAACTCAGCACCTCACTGACCTGTTCAATGCTGTGGCCAAGAAACTTAATACGGTCCTCGGATATGTACCAAGGGAAATTCTAGAACACGCTTCGAAGAGCCTTTGCCTCTGAACACAACATTGCTAGGAACATTGGTAGGCTACACTAGTACTAGTCTCATAGTCTTACGCTTGCATTCTCACTTGAGTAAGGATGTGAAAGGTCTGTGGAGAGTTCAGAGGGAGCTACAAATAATTCAGGTCATTAAAGATACAATTTACAGTGTGAGCACTGAAGACTTCTATTGAATTTATTAAAGATCTGCTGCATGAACAAAGTGTCTTTTGGCATAGAGGTAGGTTTTCATCCTTGCAAGAAAAGGAAAGGGACTGGAACTTCCAGTACCTGGAAACTAAGGCTAAAGGGAAAAAAGAAATCAGCTATGAACCCCAAACTTAGATAATTTCCTAGCTGTGAAGTTAGTTAAACTTTGTATCAGCTTTTAATGAGCAGGTAAATTCATCACCACCACAAGTCTTTAAGAAAATATATATACAACTTTCTTTAAGATAGAAAGCTTTAATCTAGCTTCTGGGGAGAAGTTTGGATTACAGACAAGGTCAGACAAAATGATTATACTGGTCATGACTCTCTCTGAAAAAAAAAAAAGAGCAGACCTGAGATTTAACTAAACACGTTTCTAAACTGAAACCTTTTTTTCATTTTGACTTTTGCTTATTTCCTTTGATCGTGAGAGTAATTATCAATTCCATACAGAAGAGTTTACAGTAAACAGAATAAGAGCTCAACAATAATAGTTCAAAGCTTAAGTATCATTTTACCATAAATAGTGAGGAGTCTGCAGCGGAATTATGTCATTTGAAACAAGTAATGCCTATAATCCACTTACTCCCTTTGTTTTTTGTTCCTTTTTGTATTAATTCAAAATTTAACAGTATTGGAAAAACACAGCTGCTTCTTGTTGGAAAGATGGTTATTTTCTCTATATTTACAGAAATAATTGATTCGGTTATATGTAATCTATTAATCTGGCTTTTAAAAATGAAGTTACATAGTGAAGTATGTTTGTCCAAGCTGCCTCCAGGGAACATGTGGCATTAACCCTTTTTTTTATCTTTGGATGATTTTGTTCAAAACATGATTAAAAGGCTACTGTCAAGATTTAGACACAAGTATTAATCTTCATATAAATTGCTCAATTCCTTTATGGAAGTTTCCTACATTGTGTTCTGTGTGATCTAGAGCAGAGCTTCTACTGACATGTGTTCATATATCTATCAAGGGACATAACGAACAAAAATAAACTGTAAAACACAGACTAAAGTATGTGTATATATTTATATATGAGAGTTATTTTTTCAAAGAAGATCTTATGGTCCTTGCAGTCCAATATAAAACGATCTGATGGTACACAAATGTAACATCAGCAGGATATAGTAGTTGTTTGCAAATAAGTGGGAAAACATGAATAAGTGGCATAGTTCACTCCAAACTCATGTCTGCAAAATTCTCACATCCCCTACAGAATATATAATTTGGAAAGAAGAAAACATCTTTCAAAAAATTTGGAAAGAGAAACATATATTACAAGGGGAAAAAAAAAGAAGACTATGTTAGGGGATTTTTAGAAAAGTTAGTGACATTACTTTTCATATCCCTACTTTGTCTATCAGAATACTGCAGGAGATGTTAAAGCTACATAAAATATCTGAAAATAGTCTACCTTATACTTTCAAGTACATTCTTTTGACATATAGGCAGATAGCTAGCTATAGGTTCCATTGGTATACTATGAATCTCTTATACTCAAAAAGATAAAGTTTACATTTCCTGTCCTGTAATGTTAGGGAACATCAGAATTTTTCCATAGAAAACCTATTTCAATTTTATGTTCAGAAAACCTGCTATTTAGATTAGCAATGTTTGTTGAGTATGCTAGTGTGTGTGTGTGCAGTTAAGGTGTTTGCTCTGGAACACTAATACCAAAACAAACCAAAATGTGTGTGTGTTTATGCTTGATTCTCATATTTACTGAGGCAGATATGATTTACTTGTACAAGTATGCATCTCTGCAAAGACACCATGAAGGAGTCTTGAATTTATTCCCATACACAGAATCACCCATATTCACTCCAAGGAGAAGAATACTGAAGAAGACAGTTTTGTTTTATGGCATCTGCTGAAATTTTTCTGTGATAAAATGAAACTAAAACTTTGCAAAGAGATTCCTGAATTGAATCATTGCAATGAGGCGCTGAGTCAAATATGCACTCAACCGACTCAAAATATCCACTTAATTTTAGCAAGAAGGCATATGTCTAAATGGTTAAGGTATGGCCCAGAGTTGGGGACATAGCTACAAACACAGATCTGCAGGCAGTGAACAAAAGGTCTTTAATTCAGACCCTCTTTAAGCAAATAGGAGAAGGCCTTTATTGTGCACCTCCCATCTTCTAGGGCTAGTACTTTAATGTCCATATCGCTAAAATCCTTTTTTTCACTTTTAAATTGTTGATACATATTTGAGAAACATTTGTATATTATTCAGAAACTTTTGTATTTTATTCAGAAATGTCCCAGCCAGTTCTTACACATTTTTTCTTTGAAGATCCTATCAAAAGCCAGAAAGAAATCCCACTACCCTCTGCATTATACAACTCTCATTTGTACTTAACTTGGAGACTCTCTTTCAAGATCAGCATTAATATGAGTGATTTTTCCCAGAAGCAAGCAGATTTTGCAGTGAGTGCTCTCTTGCAATACAGAACAGCCATTTCGTCTCTAGTCACAAAATAAACTAAATCTATAGTTGTTAAAGGAAAAAAAAAAAAATGCATTTGGAGAAGTAAAATCAAACTGTTTCACTTCTATATGATTTTTTTTTTTGGAATTACATCCAAGCAATATTTTAACAGTACCTCATGTATAAACTATCCAAATAATGATTGAAGAGGAAAATAACTTTGTTCCAGTTTCTTCATCCCAGGGGAATGCTATATTAAAACACAGTGATCAATATTAATTAGTACTACCTCACTGAGCACAAAAATATACAAAACATAATGTTAAGAAAAAAAAAAAAAACATACAAAAACCTCTAAAGGCACCCCAAAGCAAAATGGAAAATCTAATCAACTTCTACAATTCCATAGCTGACTTTGGTACTCTGCAAAAGTCTTGGAGGTAGGCTCCATAATGTGGGAATTTCTCGTGAGAGAAGTTTTCCTCTGCCTCCCACATGCCTGTGTGGTGGCGATGACCAAGATCACCCCTTGCCCTGGGCAATCATGTCCACAATACTGAGGATTCTGGAAACTGATGCAAATGAGAGCAGCCCTGAAGCTATTGTGCTGTAACTAAAAAGTGGATCATCATACAATGTTGAAGGACCACACAGCAGTGATATGGCTTACAAGGACCACTGCAAACTGTTCCTGCATTATACTGCATTATGCTTTATATCCCTCAGGTACCAGAAGAGGATTGGGGCCATTAGCTTCTATCATCTGAAATTATTAGTTGGTTAATAGATTAACTTCACAGTTTAAAACATCAGAATTCTTTAAAACATTGTTTTAGAATTAAGGAAGCAGTTAAAAAAGCTTTCTGTACAAACTATATCTATGATCCCCCAACATTAAACACTTTTTAAAGTATCTTTGCATATCCTTTAAAGCTATAGAAGCTGTTTGTTAATGATATTAAATATTATCCAAAGAGCTACAGTGCAATAAATACAAGTATTCCTAATATGCTACGATCCCTCATTTTTAAGCAGCCTTCTTTTGTATCTTTATGGTATTGTAATTCCCAGTGTTTGTCTAATAGCAAATATATTAAATCTGATTAAATGCCACAAGTAAGGCTTCAGTGGAAAAGACAGCATAATCTTTCAGTGCCTAAGGGATGAACAGCTTATGCGAGTGGGATATTGTTTTGCCCTTGAGTAAATCATTACATTCTTTCAGTGCCCTACATACGTATAGATGCATAGTTGCATCTGGAGTGTATTGTAAAATACCCTCTTTTAAACTTCAAACACTGTAAAAGCTACAAGCACATCATTTCTCCTTTGGGAGAGTCTGTCCGCTCTGCTGTGTGCTAATGTATAAAGCCTGGACCACCATTTTCTCGGTTGCTTTTGCATTGCTCATCTAACTTGAATAGGAACATGCTGGCACAGCTCAATATATTATCTTCCAAAATGTACATGGAATGAATGTTAGTGATTTTTTTTAACTGAAAACTTTTTGGAAAAAAATAGCAACTGTTTTGTGTAGTTGTTCTCTGTGCACTGTCAGTCTGGTAGGTGGTAGGCAATGAATATTGTTCGCTGTGGACTACGTATAGACTAAAAATGGACTATATTCATATGAAATACTTTAGAAATGAGGGATATCTCATCTACCTGAACCTTGTCAAACTTGGAGCTCCTGTCTGAATTAACAATTCAATTTCCCTCAGAAATCACTGCAGGGAAAACAGTTCCAGAGGCAGATTCAGCTTACACTAAAACAGGTTTCTGTGTTCTCTTCAGGTGAGAAGAGCTGATATAGGTATGGAGGTACGTATACCCCTTCACTGAACAGCGAAGGAGAGAGAGAGAGAGAGCTGGCACGATTTCTCAGGACTAAACATCTGTCTCTCAGATGACTTCAGACAGGTGAGATGAATCCAACCCACGCCTTCTAATTTAGATGCTGAAATGATTTTAAAATAAACATTTCAGTGTGGTGAACAGAGAAGTACCTCAGATGGCTTCTCTAGCCTTTTTTTTTTAACTCTGTAGGTTCTCTGTAGAAGTTTGCATGACTGAATGCCTGTGTCAGGCATTGCACGATCCTGAGTGTTGCCCAAAGCTAATTCATAGGCAACCTTGGACATAAGTTGTGTCTGAATAGCCTTTTCTTTGATCTCTTGGGAAAAGAGGTGACAAAGCAGGGGTAAGTTGAGCACAGTAGGCAGCAATCACTCATCTTGGTAGGATAAAAGCTCATCTGGAAAGGCCTCAACCTAAATAGCTTCCAACCCACCTGCTGCTTGTGGGTGGTGGCTCTAAATATATGATTGTGGCGAGGTTATTTTCCAGATCCATTTTTAAGCTGGGACAAAGTGCAGCTAGGAATGCAAGATGTGAAGGGGTAAAAATGGAGACTAAATAAGAAGAGCACTAACTTCATCATGATTAAATCACAGTCCCATTGGTTATTGGTTAAAACAATGCAGTATTCTGGTCCCTAGGATTCCTCATGCATTTTCTATTTAAGAGTCACTTTAGAAATCCTGGAACAAAGCTGGGGTCTTGTATCAAAACTGGTTGTCTTAGTGTCTAAGATCATAAGCAATAAAAAAGTCCTTTCGGGCCATCTTTACACAGCTGGGAAGCATCATAAAGAGCAGTTCTATTACAATTATCACAGACCTGATAAAATTCAAACATAAATGATACAAGTTGTTGTATCATACAAGTTGTTGTATCATTTATATACTAAGGGCTTCTTTGGATCCAGTAACTGGGCAGACAATAGCTTTAATAACGGCACATCTGTGAAGAAGGATATCAGATACTTCCTGATCTGTTAAAGGGGCATTGTTTTGGCATACAAACTCCTTGAGTGATATGGGAAGCACCCACTCTGTTAAAATATAGAAAATCTTTCCTCTAAGCCTTGGCCTGGGAATGTACAATCACCATAATGTCTGTTTCCTGGGAAAGACGCAGCAGCACAGCTGATGAGACAGCCCCAACTATCTCCTTGTCTTAGGCTCTGGCCTTTCATATATTGCAAATCAGAAATTTTCAGAAAGATTCCTTAGGACAGTAGAAGAACTAGGGAGAGATTCTGCTTTAAACAATGTCCTGAAATCTTGCAAAAAGGAAATAATACAACCCATAAGTACACTGAGAGCCTATGCAGTATTTAAAATCTGAAATAATCCAAAAGATGCTAATATAGCAAAAGCCAAGGCATGAAAACAAAGTCCTAAGACAATCAGCAACTGGAACTTAGAGCCTGATTCCTCTAGTGCCTTTGAACACCCCCCACAGGCCATATTTGGCAGTGAGAGGAGATGGCTGTTTGGAGAGTAGTACTAAGTCTCTTCAGTGGATTCCCCAAGGGAGCACTATGGAGAACTAATGACAGTAAGATGTTGCTTTCAACGACTTACAGTGAAACTTGTGCTTTAGGATGTTTGTTTTACACTCTTAACTTTGAAACAAGGGATTTAAAACAGACAAGGTCTTCCAGGCGGAGATAGTATCTGGATGTGTGCTTTGTCATGCCCATCACTGTAGGGTCTTAAAGATGATATAGGTCTCTCAAGACTACTGCATCATAAATCGTCTTTACCATTTTCCTTGCACTGTGACCCTCACCTCCCTCACTTATTACTCATCAAAGTCTGTTATAAAATAGCAGACCACTTCAGGCATACATTTTACTCTGTTGATAAACTGCAGAGTTTATAAACAGAACAGAGTCCCATTGTGAACCAGCTCACCCATTTGAATCCACCTTCCTAAACATTACACATCCGGCTGAAGCACCAGCTCAGATGGAATTATGTTCTCAAGATCTAAATACTACTCATTTTCTCTTTGTTAGTGGAGTCAACAGGAGCTTCTGTAGCCCTTTGAAAAGCTAATTTGTGGAGGAAACTCGGATGGCAATGATATTTATTTTAGCCCTTATGTCACATTATTCAGACCATAAGAAGTAGACTTGATCTGAAGTGTAGACAAGATTTGCAGCACAGTGTTAAGCTAAAGCAGAACAGTGGGCTTTTAAGTCACATTGTGCCTGGCCAGGATTATACGGCTGTCCTGAATCCCCTCTTCAAATACTTCAGCATAATCAGCTTTTTAGGCCATTTAGTTCCTTGCAAAATGGCAATAATGCCAACACTGTCCACATGAGCCAAATGAACTTCAGATAAGAACATTGTTATCATACTGCACCAATAACACTATGACCTGTCTATACAGCAATAAAGAAACCAGAATTCCTTATCCCACACTGAAAGAGAGTCTATCCTAATTTTCTTTGTTAGAAGCAGGGATATCAATGCCGCAATGTAAAACAACAAAACAAATATGAAATAAGCTGTTCACGTTGCCAAAGACTGACATGTCTGTCATAGGAGATCCTGATGTTTCTGAAATATATCTCTTTTACGAGAAGACTTGGCATTCAGCATAACCATATGAACATCCTATTGCTGCTCTGGACCATTTCTGAGGTTTAATGAACATAGCTATGGGAAATCTCCTGCCTTCTCCTGAATGGGAGAATGGAGGACTTCCCTGTTTATGGAGCGATTCTCTTCTTCTAGAAGACTGCTATTAATAAAGTCCTGAGGTGGAACCTCATATTCTTCCTAGGTTGTTTCAGAGGAAATGCACCAGAATCTTTAACCAGAAGGCATTCAGGAGAGAGAGAGCCTAGTAAGTTGTTCTGTGATTGCTTTCTGAGATAAAGTAATGGAATATGTGGATATCTCAGTCCACTGAGGGTAATGTTAAACAGTTCAGTGTACATCCTGGTGATCTAAGCTATGTGACTTTTCCTTGGACTACTTACAGGGAAGAGCCACGTCTCAACTGTGAAAGGGGAGCTGAAAAGTGAAGAGATAAGGAACAGTCTCTTAATTACAAGTGGGCTAAGTCTGTCAACTCCCTCAGGTGGACACCAGTCTCATTGGGGAGATAACGAAAAAAGCAGTGACTTCTGGTGGTCACTAGTGAGGCTGGCGGTCATGCATTCTTCTGCACGACTGTCCTCTATCAATAGATTATGTCTGCACACTGTAAAGGACAGTGGTTCATATTGCCATTCTCTAAGCTGGCAAACAGCCTAAACTTTGCCTCAGTTGTCACTGGGACTTTAGCCATGAGCTTATCAGCTGCCAATTCCATGAATGATTCCATATGTACAGTAAATAAGTATAGGGTGTCCTAGGCTCAAAATAAGTGTCTATCTTGGATTAGAGGCAAGAATGTGCTACCTGGACCATCACCAATACCACCCTGGCTACTTCTGAACATTACCAATGTATTGTGAGATGGCTGCCTCTTTCACAGCGGGTGTTAAAAAGGTTTGGAATAGCAAGCTCCCTCTTTGCTTCTTGGGCAAGCATAGAGAAAATATCTGAATATGATCATGAGGCTTTCCACTACTTGGTAGATATGGATGAAAAATTGACATGTAAATATATGTGTTCTAATGAAACTTGAATTAGAGTACAGTCTCATAAACTGTAGAATTACATAAATGAAGACTTTGTGAAATCAATATACATCAATTAACTCCTTCCTGTTCAGGTATCTGTACACTGACCAGTATTATGTGTTCAGATGACAGTTGTTTTTTTAAGGAAAAAAAAAAGCTTTGAAATAATATAATTTTATTAATAACTAAACTTTTCAAAGATATATACTATTTATTACAAACCCCATGCTAGGAATTCTGGGGTTTTCTTTTCAGATGCAGAACTGAATTCCTTTTGAAGTGAGCAAAACCATAGAACTTCCTCAGAACTTTAGAGGTCTGGGCCTTCTTAGTTTAGATGGTCTGCAAGGGTTCAAGTCCCTAGTCTGCTTTTCTTCTACTGCTAAAGTATATATCTTCAGCATTAAGCTTTGCTGAGATGATCTATCATGTTTACACTAAATTACTCTAAAGAGATTTGCATTTGTTGTGATGTTGAATAGGAATATTATTTAAAAGTGGAAGAGTTTTACAGAATGGAAAAAAACAATGCTCATCCAGCTCTAATCCTGCAATTCAGGTCAACAACTTGTGCACTGCCGTGACAATAAAGAATACCAGAAAATAAAAAAATGCAAGTGACACGCTCTGAAGAGTAGCTGACAATCTGATCTGAATCCCAGTACAATATCTTTATCACAATACCATCTTTCCTCTCTAAAACCGTCGCTGTCACTATAGTAACTGCCATATTAAAAAAAAAAATCCTTGCTAATCTTGAAATATGAACATATACCTAAAATAGCCATGCTTACTGTACCAGTAATATCACCCAAGGATTTTGCTTTCAGAGAGAACATAAAGATAAAAGTTATAAGGAAGAAACATTTCCTGTTTGATGCAACAGATCTTCTGACCATATTAGAATTATATGGCTTCAATCCTTAATGAATTAAGACATAGAGAAGAAATAATAGAAGAAAGAGAGATGATAGGGATTACTTTAGAAGAGAAACATTACTAGATTGCGTAAGACAAGGTAGAAATTCTTTTCCATTTTACAGATGCTACAAGAGCAAGTGGTAGTCGTGATAACATGCAGACTCTTTTTGTATTGCTGGAAGATAACCTAATTGCACTGCCACGTGCAGACACAACTCACCATGTCTTGCTTGCCTTTATTTTCCATGCTGAATTGCTCCTGGATGCTGAAAATCACTAGGAAGTACTGTGCGAAATTTCATGTCACATAGAGACAGCCAAGGGATAAGGCAGATCCCTACTGTACAATATATAAGGATCAGCATAAATTAGAGCTAGCACATGATCTGCCTTTCTGTGTGCAAAGAAGGATTTTCTCCCAAAGTAATTAGGCTTTTTGTGCAGAAAGCTTTTTTTTTTTTTTAACGTTAGTTGTTTATAGATGCCTGATCAGATACTAATCTTTATCATTTTCTCTAACCTAAATTTTCTTGCTGTTGTCTAGGATTTTTAGCATGATAGCTTCCTTAACACTCAATAGACAGACATATTCCCAATCCATAATTTCTATTTATGCTTTCAATCTTTTTATTACAAGTTGTGGTATAATTGCAGTAAATTATCCTTGTTCATTATACAAACATTTCAAAAATAGTTAAAATTTTGACTTATGACATACCATAAAACATTTTTAAATTTTACTGAACCCCTTCTGTTGCCTTGAAAGCTTATAAAAAGTATCCTGCAGACAATGCTAGACATCAGAAAACTCATTTTTAGCAATAAAATAAACCTGTGCAGACAAAGATCCAACTTTCCACATGGTTCCTCCAATTTATTTTAAACTATTGTCATAGAGTATAGAGGCAAGGGACAAGAAGAGAACCAGCCTATAAGGGTGAGATGGGAGTTGCTCACTTTATCCACCCACTGGCTTCTTAGCTGAGAAGGTCAAGCAAAAAGAAACATCTGTAATACCTCTAATCGTATGATCAAAATGCATCTATCAGGAAATGGATGGAAATTACTTACTCGTTTGATCCAGGTCAAGAAATACTTACATGAGACAATGGCTTTCAAGCTATAACATTACTTAAAATGAGCTAGAGCAAGCAACATGCTCTTTGGATCATACTAAGCTATGCAGAACCATACAGCTAAGCTGTGTCAGATTCTGTGCCCCCGCATCATCCTCTACTCTGGTACCACCCTTCTCATTTGTGCAACTAGGAGGATTTGTAGCATATTGTAGGATTCTTGGTGTTGTATTGGCCTGAGCTGTTCAATGGTAATGTCCTGCTGAATTACAGAAAGTCCTTTTGCTTCTTCTGGCCTCCAAAGTGAACACTTGCTATTAAATGTTTTCTTTACTAGTATGGGTGAACTTACAAGTTTGAGCCCAAAAGTATGCCAGGCAGCCTGAGTTGGAAGAAACACTGGAACGTCAAAAAGGAAGGATTTGTTCATGGAAAAGAACGAGTCAGGGCTTGAGGAAGATCCCAATGCATACTGTAATGGAGAGAAAGATTCTGTCTCTCTTGACTTCAGGCCCTTCCTATTTTCTATACATGACTTATTCTGTTGCCAGGACATACCTGTGAATTTGTGGCCCTGGCTGATTCTGCTTCCACAGGAGTCAGTTGCAGAACTTGCATTGACCTAAATAACAACAAGAAAAAAGATTTCAGCAAGTGCAGTGTGTAGGATAAGCTCTGCATATGGCACAACTTCTCTTTGCACTTGCCCTTGTTAAAATAATGGGCTGATGAAAGAGAAGAGAGATGATTCTGGAAATAAAATAGAAATTCAGTGTAATCGGAGAAGTCATTTTCAGATCTCTTCCCTGAATGTCAGTAGTGAAATAAAATTAACTAAGAAACAAACAAAAAAGCCTTACTCTATTATTGCAGACAATGCAATTTAGAAAACTTGAGAAACATATAAAGGTTTTATAGGGTTATAAGACCAAAAAGATGACAGAAGATTCCAAAATTTGTATATTTGTTGAAAAACTAAACTTTAAGAGAGCATTATCCATCAGTTTCATAGTCAAAAGGTCTGTCCCCTCCCCAAGAAGAGGAACTTACTCTGTATTTTATTGAGCAGTTTATTGCATGTCATAATGTCAGCACATACACTTAATTAAAAAAGCTAATATGTCAGAACTCTATCAAGAAGCTGGAGATGTTGGCCTCTGTCCCAATTAGTTCTTTTATTAGCTGCTCTTGTAGGAGAATTTTTAATGAACTGGAGATGGATTTGATCAGAAAGTGATTTTAAAGAGCAGGTTATAAACAGCATATTGTTGCAGGACAGGAGATCAGGTTATGCCCCAATAGAATTAGCTGTGTTGGACTGAAACACCATTATAACCTAATTTGTTTTAGAAATATTTCTGTTTCTTGTGTGGAATTTATAAAAGGTTATTTTTCTCTATATTAGCCTTAGACTTACAGAGGGATATATTCTTAAGGATCTTAAGTTTCTTACATGCTTTGAGGTTGGTAAGGGTAGGAATAATCATATGGAGCAAGGAATAAATGTTTGCCCGAAAACTGTACCAGTGTGGGTGCTCACCACAAGGCCTTTGAAAAGGCTGGTGTTAGTAGAAAAATCTGCTCCGCCTTCAGAAGCAAAAGACATTAGATTCTTTGTAATGTTATCAATATTTGTTACAAAACCCTTGAGAAAAACTGCTTGGGCATCCGGAGGTCCAGTTCTGTCAGATGCAGAGCATGTCCACTGGAGATAAGCACCCTTTGCCCAGCTGCACAGTTATTCCTAACCTATGGGGAGAGCTCCTGCCTTCAGCAAAGAGACCCTTCCTGCTGCTTACTTTATTACTCTGTGGGAATGAGTCCTAAGCTCCATGAGTCAAACTGACATGTATTCGCATATTGGCCATGTTAAGTCTTCCGCTATTTTATACCAATACCCCAAAAGACTTAGAGCACACTTAAAAAGAGGTACAAATTTAATTGGCTTTCTGTCTCAAGGGCCAAATTATCTTTTGTTTTACCAAAAAGTTATTTTTTTCTTTAATCATGAACCATGTTCCATAAACCCAGCCTGGGACCTGCAATCTTATTAGGTTTCTCTCTCTGAAAGAAAAAAGCTAATGATTCTACAGCACAGATTCTAATTACCAGTCATGTTAATGATGCCTGGGCCAGGCCAAGGCCCTCCCTGTCCCACAGATATGCTCGTTCTCCAGTGCTTACCGGTATGAAAAGAGAACAGGTCTATTGAGAGAAAAAATGCTCCTTTTTTTTTTTGCATAAAGCATCTTGCCGACCACTTTAAATAAGAATATTGTATTAAAACTGAGCAAACACTTGTACTCATTCTGCCAGACTGCAGCCATCCACCATGTTCTGAAAATAGGCTGTATTCATTTTCTTCCCCTCTTTCGGTTTATTTAAAAAGGTTTTCTTTCCAGAATATTCCTTGAAGATTTGCTGTAATATATATAGGGAACAAATCCATATAAATCCCTCTTTTCCTCATCATTATATTCCCAAGTTTAAGGTAGATTTTAATATATTATTTGATATTATTACAGAAAAGTTCTGTTTTTCACATAACATAATTAAATAATTTAATGTTATGGTTAAGAAGATGGTTTATTTGCAGGAAATAGATTCAATTCATAAAAAAAGTGGTAGAGCAACTGAGTGGTAAAGTCTCTTTCCTTCTCAAAATCCAAATCATTCTATTTTTGGAAGGTCATGTCACTGATAAATTCTAATTTGAGGGCAACTCAGCAGATACGTTTGAATTCATTTTGTCCTCCTTTTGGTGTCAGATTTATTAGGCTTTGGCAGAGTTATGCATCTGAGTCAGCCTCAGCATAAGCAAGTATTGTTCTACCTACATAATATAGCTTGTAGTCCCGGCCTTACAAAGCCCCGAAGGAATAATCAAGTTATGCTGTTATAATGCCACGTGCAGATTGCAAACTAAATCTTATCTTTCATCTGAGGGAAATGGGATAAGATACCTGTTCTACTGAACTCAGCCAAACAGCTTCACTCTGCTGAGAGAAGCTAACGTTAGCGCTCATCTCCATGGAAACAGAGCTTGCAGAGGCAGCTCGCACGCCGCGTTTTAGGTGAAGGAGAGCAGAGTTTGGGTCCCACTCTGCACACAATCAAGGCTGATTGATTGCATATTGCAAATACGCAGTGCCAACCACCATGCGATGAAAAACCTTCCCTCCTGGGTACCCGAATGCCCCTGGAGAAGCCCTCACTCCCTTGGCCACACTTTCAGCCGATACCACCTCCCCACACTCTCTGCAGAGCACCAGCTGCCAGCTTCTGTCAGCCTTTTTATCAATGAATTTATTTTTAGTGATTCTGAAAGCAGTCGCTCTGTGTACTGTTTGTAGCCCTTTTGTTTATAGCTCCTCCACCAGTAGGGGAATGGGGAGAGGGAGGATACAGAAGCAGGTAGTGCTTTGGCCTTGGCAGATGGACCACAGAGCACGGATCAGAGAAGATATACATGTACTGTTTTTGTGACACACACTGTTTTACAGAAACAATACTTTTTGTGAGCAGTGAATGTCTGTCCGTTGTGCTTGATGCAGCTTCAGTTTTATAAATGCTCTAAATCTCATCTGATTTCCAAAGTGTCTCCAGGTACAAAGACTCTGAATGCACAAATACATCACTGTAGGCAGCTGCTTAGGAATCTCCTGTTTGTAACCATACTCATTACTTTGAAAGAAGAGAAAAATAAGAGGAATCTGATACTTTAATGAGTACGAGGTAGCCAACAAGGGCCTTGTGCAAACCCTGTTACTCTTCAGATAGAAAACAGATTACATTATTTTCCTTTGGAGAAAAGTGGAGTATATTTTGTGAACTGCTTTCTCTTTTTGTTTGTCTGATTTAATTTAGTTTAATTCCTTTAGGCTTCTGTTGTTCGTTTTTCTTCCAGTGTGAATGCATTATTAGCGAATTCATTTTTCATTTATTATTATTATTTATCGGAGTTATCTTAATGCATAAGGATATATATTCCATTGTCCTAAGAGCTATATAAATCACAAAACAAAACAAACAAGAAATGCATTCAATAGGAATAAAAGGCTAGAGATAGCAGATCCATCCACATGGGCAGGTATATTCTAAGAAACAACACAACCATGTTCATCAGCATGACAGACAGGAGTCTGAGAGTACCATCAGCCTAAATATTTAAGTTTTTGTTAAACAGGACAGGAAAGGAGAGTTGGACAGGGAATTTTGCAGGTGAGATCTGTGTGACAGGTTAACATTGACAAACTTTTGAAATGGATTTACATTTGCAAAGGACAAGTGTTAGGGCTATACACAATCTCCCAAATGAGCTCTTTAAGTAAAGCAAGTGTGGGAAAAGGATCAAGACTGGACTACAGACAGCATCATTGCATGCTACACTAAGGTCTTTGCTTCCTAATGGTAACAGGCTGAACAATGTACACATGCAAGGTCACATGCATGTACAAAGAAACACAGACAGTATAGTCCTGGGGAGAGGTTATTATGTAGAATAATCTGGATGGTTCAGCTCCTCATCTTTCTTTACAGTACGATAATGCAAGAAAAACAAATTCATAAAAATGCTATCATCAGCATTGTTTTCCTAAATTAAAATGTATCTCCTAAAGGCAAATATTTGAAGGATGAAAGTGAGAGCAATATATTTCTCCCTGCAGTTATTTGTCAGAAGGAGTGGATCTTCCTGGGGCTGGTGTTTCAGCACTCTGCAAAACACTAAGCATGGGTTCCCAAAGCACAATTTCCATGGGGTATGAAAGAGAGAAAGAAGGGGTATAGACTGACAGAAAATGTATGTTTACAAATGTCAAGGGCAATTTATTCTGTCTTTACAAGAACACCTGAGGAGAAAATATGTCAAAAATAGCTCATCAAGAGAAAATGCACTGTAGTCAGTTCTTGGGCTTAATGTATTAGAAAAATATAGACATCTCAAGTTGATCCCTCCATGATCTCTCCATCTGTGGCACATCATTTATTCCGGCAGTGTATAAAGAGCATTCATTAATGCAATAGTCTCCCAAGTTCATCATAAATTAGTGTTACAGGTATGAACCTAGGGCCATTTAAATCTGGATTGTCAGTATAGTATTCTACCTTTCAAAAAAGAACACTTGACATAAGCATTTTTCAAATTGCCTGGCTGACATAAATACATAATGGCTATACAAGCTTGCATTTTCCTAAGGGTTATGTTTTAATCAAAAAAGGTTTATTATTTTTGATCCTTATTGCATCCAAGTATATTATAAATTTGTGTTTATTTGTCCTACTTGTATTGCAATGTGGTTCCAGTTCATAATGGGGACTTCTTTAGTAGTAGGAAATGTACTAAACCTGAGGTAAGACACAGCTAAATAAGTGTACATGGCTTTAACTTTCTTTCTGAAGGGTTCGCTGAACTGTATATATCCTAATTTCACTGAAGAAATGTGTGTTTGTCTCGTGAAGCTGTCTATGAGAGATGATCATTTAATTGCAAGGATCAAGAGAAAAAATTCTGGTAGTCCCAATAACCAGTCATTTTTCATAGGGTTTTTCTGCACATACTTCTCTGTTTTACCCATTGGAACATTCATTTTGTGTTGTATAGAGCCAACCCAGCTGGTTGGAGTAGCTATTAAGGCTGACAAAGAAAGGACTGATGCCCTTAACCCCCAGCACTTGTCTACTCACTGAGCAGCACAGCTAAATCTTCCATTGGGAATTTAGGCTTGGCTGGTGTGACCCTTCTCTCACAGCATGAACCATGAAGAAAAACTGTGGAGGGGAGCAAACTAGAAGCTGATTTTGGCCAGGATACAACATAGAAGCAGAACTGATGCACTGAGCACTGCCAACACCTCCCCCAGTCCTGATCTCTGTCTAGGCCCTTTGGCTTGGCAGTACATTAGGGCCCATGGAGAGAGGTGCAAGGCTGTCCTTGTCATCCTCTCAGCAAGTCATGCCTGACCATGTGTCATGGGCTGCACAGGACTCACTGTATCTGCACAGCATAACTGCATCATGACACAGGGTGCTGTGGGCACTCTGCTCTGATTTTCTCTAGCACTAGAGAAAAATCCCCTTTCTTCACAGTCTTGTAAATCAACATCATTTCACAGCTACACTTTTTGCTCCCTTACCCTTTCTATCTGGTACACCACTTTTTTGCTTGCTTCCTTCTGTTCAATTCAGTCGAAAAAATAATGGCTAAAAAGAACTAAATGATATTCATCACCACAGCATTATTGACTTTCACGTTACGTGCTTTCCTTACATCTATTTCCATTTTATGGATCTTCAAGACATGGACTATCTGTCTTTCCGAGCACAAATGGGTTCCTGGGTCAGTCTTTAGATACATTTGCATCAAGCATAACTGCTAAACAAACAGCAGCATTTGTCAAGGATTGCAGACACCTAATGCTGTAGATTCCTTACTAAGATATTCCAGTAGTGACTATGAATCTGTATTTATGTCATTCTAGAAATCTTTTCAGCTCTACGAAAGCCTTTGCTGACTACTACTGTTGGTTTTCCAAACTGTGTCTCTGGATATCTGTAGCACAACTGCTGGTTCTGGCATTGAACTACTCTAGTACTGTAAATACTTTTACTTCTTAGACCCTCAACAAATTAAATCTGTGAGGTCAATAAATGGTGGTTTCAAAAGTTCTTGTGAGGTTTAAATGCTTACTTTGTTGTTGTTTCAGCCTATTTCCTATTTGTTATGCAAACTTTTTTTTTTTTTTTTTTATAAAGAGGGCTAAATGAAGAGCATCACTGTGTTTGAGAAGAGCTGGCAAATGAACCTTGAGAACTAATAGCCTCATGAAATTTGAATACCATATCACAAAGGATATGTCTGGTCATTTAGGACATGGAAATGTGATTCTGGTCTTCCAAACTGTGAAAAGGATTACTTATTCTGTAAGAGCAAAAAAATATGGTGTGTGCAGTAAGTTATGCCGAATAGAGGAAAAAAATCTACCTAACAAAGCATTCTCATAATCTTATGTCTGAAGACTTATCTCAGGCTTATACTCATGTGTTGCCTAAACTTGCATCCCATATGCACAACAAATCAAGGAATCTGAGCTTGACACTTTTCTCAGATCAAACTGGTCTCCTAGTCTTCAGGGATGGGCTGGAAACTGTCTGTCATCTTCCACTGGTGATATCCTCATACTTTGAAATGGAGATGCAAATTAAATCACTTAGGTGCAGATAAATTTCCAAAGATTTTTTATTCTTTGCCCATATACCCAGAAAGAAGGACAATTTTCTTCATCATTCACAGAGGAAAAGGTTTTAGAGCATAGCACCCAGAGCAGCCTAAGAACCGTGAGCTCTGCTTCCAGACAACCTAGTGACACACGTAATTGTAGCATCAGGGAGACTACATAGAACAAGTAGTGTTGAAATTTTACTCTTCTCACTGTTACCCTAAGAGGGATGTGATTATAAGAAAAAAAATTAAAGGAAGTATTTTTAAGGGATTAGTCAAGGAGATAGTCTGCATGCTGTTAATAGATCAGTGAGATGACTTTTTATCTTTTAAAAATTGGAGACCCTAGAGACCTTAAAAGTCTTTAAATAAAACTCTGGCTCAATAAAATGGCTCAGGCCTGAATTTCTCTCCTTGAACATTCTTCTGATAAAAACGTCTCTTTACTGCTCTTGCTGCTCTTGACCGCATTAGCACATCCTGTCTATTCTCACAGTATTATGGCTGTAGGAGGTTATATTTAAGCAGGATTCTGTATATGTAATAAATTTCTAGTTTATCATGTTTACTATAGCTAAACCGAAACTTTCACAAGATGCTCATTTTTTTTTTTATTTTCATCATTCCTCCTTCCTTTTTATGCTATTCTACTAAGTTCAATTCTCAGAAAAGAAAAAGAAACATCCTCCAGAACGATTTGCAAAGCAAACATTTATTGACTAATGCGGAGATTATGGTAATGTGTAGAGGTCCCAACTAAATATGTCATTCCTTGGTGCTAAAAAAAAATAGGAATTTGGTAGTATGAGCTTGTCCCTACCCAAAGTAGCATACAATCTGTTAGTAAAACCATTATTTTTTTTCTTATACATTTCCTTAAAGTTTTTCTCAAATCTTGATTTGAGACAAAGGAGAAGGGAACTGACCACTGCAAAATTTTCATTAACAAAAGCAAATGAACAAAAAGGAGACCGCTTTTTGTCTATGTTTAAACTGTTAGAAAAATACTGGAATCCTAAAAACTTCAATGAAAAAAGTGCCATGCCTTTCACTGCTAAGAATACAGCACTACATTGAAACTAAACACACTTTTTAGGCCTCCACTGGAAAAGACGTATTTCTAGTGACTCATATACTTCCTCCTCCTCACACTGATTGAGGGGATATACAGGATTAGAAAAATGACTAGGCTCTATTTCACATAAAGATTTGAATAGCATTAGCTATATCTAGGGAAAAACATTTATACCTACTATCAGTGTGCTTATGTAAGTAGAACATATTCCAAAACAGGAAGGGAATATACTACATTTGTCAAAACATTCATATTGGTATTACTACGCTTAAACCAGGAGTTTTAAATGGATAATTATTTCAGTATACAGAAAAAAAATGAAGTTAATAATGAAATAAATGAAAGAGACTTATTTATCTGATGACTGGTTTATTAAAGGTCAAGGCAAAACTTTGAGAAATGTGTAATTCAGACTGCCACTGAAAAGGTCTTTGGTTGCTTGGCTTCCTATGGAAAATACTCTACTGGAAGCATACTTGGTTCTATCCTTCCCTTTTCCCTATACTGGAATTAATAGCATCTACATTCATAATCTTTCTTTAGAGATAGTAACATGGGATTAAAATCTGCTTTGAGCTATGCTAGCATTAATCTAGAGTAAACCTTTGAAGTTGGATTCATTGTGTGCAACATACTTTTCAACATATTCACTATTTGTAGGTTTTATTTGGAAATCCCACTTCCATCAACTTAAGGTATCCCACTAAAATACTAAAATGCTAAGTAATAATAACAATAATTGGCAGCACAATAACATACTGTTCTCTTAGGAGCTGACTGTTCCTAGACAAGGTAAATGATTGCCAACTCATAGGAGAAGCCAACAGTTCATGAGACTGTGATATGAGTTAAATAGTAGAAATCACCTCCATAAAAGCATCATAAAATGTCCCTGGGGCACCACTGCTCTGATTTGCCAAAGGCTAATGCCAGTGGAAATTTTAACTCTATCCCAGGCAAGTAGAAATTTTTGCTTCCTAAAAATACTGTCCATCTATGTCCAGACACTCATTTGCAGCATTTCTGAAGACATTACACAGGAAAGAGCCAACTGGGCTACCTCTATGTGCCAGGATAGGGAAAGAAGAGGATAGGTGGGAGCTGTCACCAAGGGTTTGCTGGCCATCTCAGGTGCAGCAAGGCTGAAGTGGCAAGGAGACATATGCAGCGTGTGGCTCAAGAGCAAACCATTAGTAATCTGCACTGGTGTGCTGGGCTGCATGGCTCCAGCAACACTGCTGCAGCCTGCTCAGCGTGCCTCCAGCATCAGGACTTGCCCTTTAGAAAACAGACACCAGAAGCACACGGTACCCATGGGATTTTAAGCCTTTCTCCCGGTAGCTAAACGGAAAGAACAATAAGGCATTGCAGCACACTGCCAAGTGAGGTTGCTTATCATTATCCCCAGAGGAGTTCAAAAGCCTAGAGGGATTAATGCAGTGCAAAGTCCTGCTTGAAAGTGCTGAAAAGGATAACCTAACATGTTCTTCCTCCCCTCCTGCCCCCTTCCCCAAGCCTTTCATGTATTCACTGATTTGTTTATTACCGTGCAATTTTTCTGCTTTTTTCCTTCATTTCTTTTTTTCTGTTCTAGCATTTGAGATCAAATAAAAATTTGCTAAAAGTCTCATCTCTGTACAAAGAGCACCTGCTCTTAAGATAACCTTCAGGTTTTTTTGACACTTTTAGTTTGTTTTGTGAATTTTGAAAGCAGCTACAGTCACAGGCAAGGCATCGTCTCCTGTTGCCTGCCATCTTAAGCATGTTTAAGTTTCAGTCAAGGACCTCTTCCTTGCATGCTGGCAAGCCAGCCCCCATGCAAACATGTGGGGTTGTCTACCCCAAGGAAGCCACTGGGAAGTAAGTGGAGGGTTAACATCACAGGGCTGCACTCCAGGTGCCAGTTTGGGCTTGGTAGTCCTTGGAATGACCCTTCTAACCTCTAACTTAGTCAAGGTGTCTACCTTAGGACTATCCTCACTCTGTATTTTCTCTTAGAGCAGAGGTGCAGACCCATCTGGTCAGTGGTGGCCACAAAACCTGGCCCTGATACCGTCTTGATGACCACACTCTGTCAACGATGCAATGAGTCTGCAGCCCTCAGTTCATAGGCTTGACCAGTGCCCTGGCTGTGAGGGGGCTGTGATTAGAGAATGTGGCATGATCTGCAGGACAGGCTGTGCTTAGAGTCATAGAACAACCTAGCTTAGAGGAGACTTCTGGCAGTTAGCTAGTCTGATCTCTCTTCAAGGCAGGGCCAGCCTCAAATTACACCACGTTGCCTGGGGTCTTGCTCACTTGAGTTGAAAACAAAAACAGGGATGGAGATTCCACCATCTCTCAAAGCCACTTGATCAAGTGTTTAACCATTTTCACTGTGCAGATGTTTTTCCTTATGGATAGTCAGAACTTTGCTTTCTGCAGTGTGTGACTGTGGCCTCTCATCCCCTTGCTGTGCATTTCTGAGAAGAGTCTGGCTCTGCCTTCTCTATCCCCTTTTAGGTAGCTGAAAAGAGCAGTAAGATCTTTCATTAACCTTTCCTCTCCTGGTCAAGCCGACCTCTTCTTAATGTCACATGCTCCTGTCATTGAATGTGCTTCACTTTTTCATTATCTCTCCTGTACATAGAGATCTAAAACTGACACAGTACTGGAGTAACACAAGTACCAAATAGAGGGGAATAATCTATCTATTTATATCTGTTGCACAACTACCATGCAAATGTAGCCAACTTATTTATAAGCAAGATTACCCTGGCTTTTATCTCAGTATCTATCTTGAATGTTTCTAAAGAAAAGCAGGGTTATACAAACTAGCTTGCCTAAGTCAGGGAATTGTATTTTATCATAGGTTTCACAGAAAAATCTCTTTTCCTGTCCATTTTTCTATGAGAGTGTTGCTAGAATTGCAAAGGGTTTTTCTCCATGTATCTTGTTCCAATTCTACAATACTTAGCTCATCTCATCTCAAAAGACCTTAAAAAACATCTATTGTTGGCCATCCATAAAATCTTTTAGAAGATGCCACTTACACTGTCTCCTCAGATAGTTATCTCCAAAGAACTAGGAGAGATATGAGACAAGAACTAATAATGAATGCAGGATGTTTTAACATGTACAAACCGCCAGCTCAAAACGAACAGTAATGACCCATTGGTTGTGCTGGACAGCAGCTCTGCATACAGGTCAGGCAAACATCTGCTGCAATGACAAGGGAAGGCAGAGGGATATGGAGAGGATGACTGTGGATAGGGAGCACAGAGGAAACCTCCATTGATTGGAGCAAGCTGGATAGCTTGTTTGGATGGTCGCAGGCCTGCGCTGGAGCCAACAAAGCCTCTGGCTAACCTCACTTTGTCCTGTTTCCTATGTGCAACCCAAAGAACAGAGGCGGCTCGTTCAGTCCCACTCACTGCAGGCCGTGCAGCCTGCACATTGCATCAAGGCATGGATGGCTTTGCAGGCATCTGCACTTCTCTTCATGCTTTTTGGTACAAGTATACTTTTCCAGTATCTATTTGCCTGGGCAGCTGGATGACTGCAAAAATCTCTTCCTTGCAATGAGCTCAGGCTGTGGTTTGATGACACAGACTGCTAGGCAGCCATACCAGCTCCAGGGACTTTTGTTTTTCCTGCTGCCTATTTCCCTACGATGATGTGTTGCGTCCCCACGTGCTTACAGGACTGTTCGTGAGTGTGCGCTGGATCAGAAAATATATTCAGCTTTAAAAAAACCACCAAATAATGCCAAAACTGCTATATGGTAAAACCACAGCTACATTCTCCCATTCAGAGAATCAGCCTTCTCACCATGCCCCTCCTCCTGTCACTGTGAGACTCTCTTTCTAAATATCGATGACTTTAACTACCATGCTGTGGTGTGAAACCTTCCAGTTGCAATTGGATATTTTCTTAAAAGTGGTTTGTCAGTCCATCTGGAAGAATACATTTGTAATAGTTGTGCCACTGATTGCTGATTGAAGAATTCAACCTCAGTGGCGAGTGATCTGATGACATTGAAGGAGAGGATATCAGAGTCTTTGCACGTCCCATTTCCTACATGAAATGAACTAGTGAAAGAACTCTGTGTACATTTGATTTTAAGTACTAAACATTTTCTCATCTCTCACTTGTATTTTCCACTAGACCTAGAGACATGGTCTTTTGAATCTTTGTAGATAATGCTAGGAATATGATCATTACCCTCAGATCTATCAATATCCATAAATGAAGAAGTATCAGGGAACATGCTTAGACACAGGAACCTGATTGCTTCTATTGCTCGTTCTTTAGAGCAGGCCATTGCATAAATTGGCCTGAGCAGACTAAGTTCAGGACCTACCATGGGACACACACCATCCACAGTAGAAAAATTTGCATATTGCTGCTGAATTTGGAGAAAAATACAGATATAATACAAAACCCATTTTATGTTTTTTCTGCGCCATTTGACCTTAGAGAAAGTTCCTGAGGATCTTTAAAATAATAACATAGATGCAGTCTCTGTTTCTGACAGTGGTTTGATCCTGCTACTCCCTCCTACAGTCTACTCTTCCTAATTTACCCTGGCTTTGTATTCATATCTAGCTTACTGTCAGCAAAAGTAGACCTGCCTGCCTGGGTTTTGTTAAGTCTCACAGTTGTAGACTTTTTTTTTTAAATACTAAGTACTTAAACTAGGAAAATGAATGAGAATCATTACCTTTCATATTTAAAGTAAAAAAGGGTTAAAAAAAGAAAGAAAGAAAAGAAAAGTGGGAAAGAAAAAAGAATTGCAAGAAAACTAGTCCTCAGGGTTCATTTCCAGCAAATCAGAAAGGTTTGAAAATATGAAATAGATTGAACCTAAATCTCAGGAATCTAGATACACGTAAAAAAGATTTCTTAAAATGTTATCATCATTTAGCACAAACTTTGTGTTGAAGTTTGTATTTTAATTTTAGCAACAGAACCAAGGGAACACCGCTGATTCAGAAAACCCTCATTTGAATAGAGGTTTAAATCTTTTTCTGTTTTACCAATTTCATACTGAGACAAACATGCTGTGCTCAAGAGAGTTAAATAAAATCTGATTCATGCTAGTGTCACGGGAAGAAGAATCAAAGCCAAACTGAGGAGGCCTGTGTTTCAGTGAAAGTGAAGGTTTTATAATTGCTTACTTCCAGGAAAGAATAAACATAAATAAATAGTGTCTGGGGTGCTGGAGTGAACAAAAGTTGTCATGTCAAAACTAACTGACAGCAAAAGTTAACAATCTAGAGGTTTGCTTGACTTCCAGAAATAATATAGGAAGAGATGATTTTTGAGAGCCAAAAATGAAGTGATTTCACATGGCAAATTTTAGCTTTGAATATTTAATCTTCATTTGGAAAACCTTTCTGTCTATTATTTATGCTCAAATACATATTTCCCAGTAATAGACCAATTTCTGTGACTCAGTCTGAGTCAGCTGCCAACATATCATCAGAGGCTGAAACTCTTAGTTTGCCTAGTGCTCCCAGGAGCAAGCCTGTGGATGTGATCTTCCCTGTAAATGTGCTAGTGATGCATTTTAATCTAGTTTCTGGAAGCCAGGTATATTTTATTGCTCTTTTTTCACAGTAGTGTTTTTTATCAGCTTTAGAGAAAATTAGTTCTCTACTTACTTCATAGCTTTACATGGCTAGATTGAGCTGGGATCATCTGCTTATCTGATTAATATATATATATATGAGTAAATAAGAGTCATAATAAAACCTATTTGCAGATTTCCCTGAGGGGATTTCAAGAAAAACAGAATTTTACTTTTCAAACCGATCTGTAGAGAAACAGTGTTTACTCTAGGTAGTGTTTGCTGTCTTGCTTAGAATTTTGGATGATGACATTGCCTTAAGAATGGGTACGAAACTGCCTATTGCTATATGCCTATTGCATTCTGCTGCTGCTGCTGTTAAGCAGCAGTCATCTCAGATTCTTTCTGAAGAATAATATCTTCTTATGTCATATTTCAGCATGAAAGAAGAATCTCTCTTGACAGTAATTAAATTCTTGTTAAACTTTGATAATCATTAATACATTAAACTTGCCTAAAGCTTGCAGAAATATGATAATTAGGTATTGAATACTGTCAATATATTCTTAGTGATACCTTCCTGACTTCTATTTAAGAGTTAGTGACTGCAAATAAGTAGGTCTCGCTGGCTTTCAGAAGGCACAAGGGAAGTGAATGGACTGGACTATGCTCATTGGCACAGAACAGACATCAGAAGTCAGTTAAGTTTGCCACCAGATGCTCTGCAAATGGAAAGGAAAGCACATGTACTTTGTTTGAACTAAACCTATTAACACAGTCATTAACCATAGCCTCCTGCCCAAATAGTATCCTGATAATGAAATGTGGCATGTTGCTAAATGAATAATCCAGCCTGGCTTTCTAACAAAGACCTGCAAAGCTGTAGTTTCATGCTTTATAATCATTATACAATGTCATCATATGTACAGCACTTACATAAAGACAAAATAAGGAACTGCAGCCTATTCCTTTTCTGAAATCATCATTCTGAATTCATCTCCCTGGAGTGGCTGTAAGTGGAAAACTCACCAGTGAAAAGCTTCATCAGCTTTACATTCCAATATCTTCAGTGGCAACTGATAGCTCAGGAAGGTACATTTTTCCTTGTTTAACATATCATTGCCATCTTGGGCTTAAAAATATTGTCTTGGATGTTCTGCTTTGCCTATTTTATGCTTGGCACAGAGGAAGCAGGCAGATACTCAATTATCTTTGTGATTCTTAGGGCCACCTGGGATCAGTCCTAATCTGCAATGCAAGATATATATACAGCTCAGGCTGCTGCACTTTATAGCCCAAGATGCTCTTATTCATGTCATTCTTCTTCCTTAGAAGAAGGAAGGAACCAACCGGCATGACAGGCTGTGTGAAAGTGTGTAGATCAGTTTCATCAGATATGGCCCAACTGGGAAATACCAGAAGATGAATCCCTGGATAAGTGGTAATACACATTCTTGCCAGCTATCTTTCCTTCTTGAGCAAAATCAAGCAGCCACATGAAACATGGACTACCTTGTGGATATTATGTTTCATTATCTGAGATACATGTTCATGCAACATGGGGAAGCCTGGCTGAGGGAGGAATCCTGAAATTTTACCTCATGTCTGAATTAGAAACACTTTACTCTTTACTCTCTTTAGAAAGTTTGAAATTGTCCCTGGAGAAAATTTCTGCAAAAACATTAATCATTTCAGTGGAACAGAGTGTTCTACATCAATTCTGGCTTCTTAGAACTCATATTTTGATAAGTTGATATAAAAATCTGCAGGAACAATATGTTAAATTTAGAATATTTTAAAATTATTGAAAGGTCATTTTAAAATTCTGAATTGAAATGATTTGTCCTCAGAAATGCTCTCAATTTTTTTCCCTTCTAATAAAATTCCAGACAAGTGGATAGTTTGCCAGTGCATTTGTTCTTGATGGAATCGGATTCTGCATGGGGAAATAATTTAGTCAAAAATCAATTTCAGTGTCAACTTCCTGGTCCCAAATACAGAGCCAGAAAAAAAGATATGTACCTATCTTTTGCTTTACTTTCTTTTTCTTTTTTTGTACAAATACATTATAGCATCTATTAACAACACAGAAAACAGAGCAAAGCTGTAATTACATTGGCTTTAGAAAAGACATTACTGAATGTCTATGGAAGAAGTCAAGTAACAAGAAGATGCTGTCACAGCTATCTGGCCAGTTGTGCCTGTCATTCCTCTAACCTTTTCAAAAACAGGCCAGTACTTAATCAGTCCCAATTTTGCAAATGTCTATGCCATCTGGACGCAAGCCCTTTCCCAAGATGTGCTCCACGGCACAACATAAGGAGAAGGAGGAGGGATTTGTTTCCATAATCTTTAGCACAGATTTAGCCACATCACTTCCTGTGGTGTGAAGATTGCACAGATGATCTTGGTTTAGCGCATATCCAATATTGCCTTACAAGAGTTTCACGTGGCTAGCTTTCCACGGGAATATCTCTCAGAGGGCTTCATGGAAAGGCCTGATGTTGTCTATTCTCACTGATGAGATATCTCTTTTGTGGTCTGACTCGTTGGTCTCTTCTCATTGAAGAAACAATGTTATGGAGATGCAGCAGCTAAGGTATACAAGCCCTTAATGGGACACAGTCCAGAAATGATTTTTAGTAATCCTGGAGGAGACAACTCACGGACAAATCATACAGCCAAGCTGTAGTGCACATTTACTTAGAGGCAGGTAGCCTAGTAGCAACATCAAGTACAAAAGTCTGGCCTGCTCCCTGACATGTCTCAGCGTCTCAGAAGGACATTCTGACCTTGGGTGGCTAAGGTTGGAGGCAGCCCACACATCATATCCAACACTACAAGAGGGAACATTAATATCCATCCAGGTGATAGAATCACTACTTTAAAGTAGTGTAAGGGCACCTGAATTACAAGTGTGTGCACTGCCACATCAGGGATGCTCAGGACTTCACCTTGGTTCAGTCTACCCTGCAGGTATTATGGACCTGCCACTGAGACTAGATCTTGGAACTGAGCCATCTGACCACCACATATTTCCGAGCAGAGTCACCTGACTGGCTAATAACTTACAGAGCAGCGCTAGCAGTGATTACCTTGGCAGGGCTCAGTTATTTTCAGTGCCTGTAATTCTGTTCCCTCCAGGTGTAATTACAAGAGCAATCAAAGCAGCCAACTGTCCAAGTATTATTTCTTGAGAAAACAGATTTTGAAACAAGCTATACATACTTTCCTATCTCTGTTGGAGCTCAGGACAACCTGAGAGCACTCTTACACAGTCTTACACTCTAACCACGCAGACCCTAGCTCCTTCTTTCCATACTGGTTATTGAGTTGGCGAGTTGGACTAAATGATCTTTAGAGGTTCCTTCCAACCTCAGACATCCTGTGATTCTGTGATTCTCTGAAGTTTTTATTTCCAGGCCTACCAGCTCTTTAACTTTGTTGTAGAGCCTCCAATATGCCTTGCAAACTGCCTTCTCTGGGTCTACCGGCAGGTTGGAATTTGACACATTTTATACTACTTCCCTGTTTTTCCCACCACCATACCCTTCTATCAAGCCAGGACTATAAATTCATGAAAAAAATTTACAATCTAAAAACTATACTTTGCTGCTGAGGTCAGACGCAGTTTTCATGGAATGTTTCTCTGCACACCTTTGTTATTACATAGAATTGTCATCAAACCAAAACTCCACAGCAAGCAGCTTGCTAGGAGGAAAGAAATAAGCAGATGTTTTAACATTCTGTAAAACGTTCACAGAGGTCAAGAGGTACTGAAGAGTTGGGGTGCCCGATGTGTAAGTAAGTCGAAAGCAAAGGTGTTCCTTTGGCTGGTCAGAGTCGAGCAGAGTCTGCCCAAAGATGGGCAGAATCGTTAGGCAGTCCTACAACAAATGCTTATATTTCCAAATCACATTGTTAATGTGCTTTCTGTGGTATCATGGCATTTCAGAAAAGTGGAAAAAATAGACTTCAGTTAAAATATTAGAAACTCTTAGAAACATTAATGGAAAAACTTTCTGTGGATGCTGAAGAGTTCCTGCCTAATAAATTTGTATCTTGGGAAATTATACTCTTTAGCCTCTTAACTCAGAGTATAAATGAAATAACAAACCTGGGCCAACACAAGAAGGTGCAAAACCTCTTGCTTTTGTCAATGTAGTTGTAAATTTTCCTGTGTGGACCAAATGCAAACCCTGTCTTAAAATGATTAATGTGGAGCCCTCTGATACAAAAACACACCAAGTCTGTTAAAAGTTAAGACAAGTGAGGATGTGAAGAAAGGGTGCCAGGTATTACTACCTGTTGTTGCACAATGCTTGATAAAGTCATCTTTCCCATAAACATGCATTTCGACTGTGATTAACAAGAAACATTTCCTACTTGCAAACACTTGCTTTGGTATTGTATCTCTAGGTCCAGGGGTGCTTTCCATCCTTCTATTCTTCAACGCTTTATCCCCCAAGCATGTGATGTCTGATCCTTTGTGAAAGGAATTGTCATGTTATTTTTTCTCAGTAAAATACTGAGTATATTGGCTTTGAACGAAAAAAAAAAAAAAAAAAGAACAAAAAAATCCACAAGATAAAAATAGAATTGCAATAGAATTGCAATTGAGTTGCAAGTGACTTTCTGACAGTGGAGAGATTGAAGCAGTTTCTCAAAGGCATTTGCAATAGGAGAGTGAGCAAAATGGTCAATTTTGCATCTAATTATAACACGTTTGCCTTTTCAATATTTTAAATCTTGCTGATAAATTGAATCTGTGGGATAGAAAGCATTGCAGAAAAAGGTGGAAAAATAGAAAAAGAAATGGAAATGTGAAGCAGTTGAAAAATGACTCCACATCAATTATACTGCTTAGAACAGGCTAGACTATGGCTGACAAGAATGATGAAACTTCATGAACAAAACATTAAAGAGGGAAAGCAGAGGACCTGCCATAGGCAAGCGTCAGTGTTTTCAACAGTAGAATTCAGTAGTTCAATAAGACAAGCAAATCAGAAAATAGTTCTTTATTTGTGTAAGAAAGGAAAGAATTGAGGCAGCAGTCAAGCTATATAGATGAAATGAGCTGAAAAAAGAGGTAGATATTATCATGTATGCCTTAAATACAGATTGATAATTCATTAATGACAATAAAATAACAGAAATAATGTCAGGATAATTCTGTATTATCCAGGAAACTGTTAAGTCTGGGGTATTTCAGAGAGTACTGTTGCTCCAATGAGATACCTCTGCTACTGAATCAAGGAAAATCCACTTGCTATGTCAAAATGCTATATGAATTCATGAGGACAGCTCAAGTCCAGTCATAAGAGACCATTTGTGTGGTACTACATTTTAGCCCACCCTCCCAGGCAGGTTTGAGATAGCCTGTGCAAACTTGCCTGGGTATTAGTAGTATCTTGCTTTATTTTATTTTTTAATTTTCCTAAAGTTTTTTTTTTCTTATTTTCTCTTTATGATATTAATTTGTAATACAATAAGTGAGGTAACAGCAAAATCATTAATAATAAGAAAATTACTAATGCCAAATATTCACAACAACCCCATTATTCATTTTCCTAAATTTTAATCATACTTTTTTTCCTTTGTTCTTAACAGAAGGAAAATGAGAAATGGTCTGGTTAAAAGTAACATTTTGCTCTTCTCAAAGGGTTTTAGAAATACATACATTCTTGGAATACAATGGAAACAGGTGCTTCAGTTAAGTGGCCACCTCAAATTAACAGACATTTACAGATGGGTACTGTGAAGCAGGTAGTTACTTTAATTAAGCAGTTTGCTAGTACAAACCCAGTTACACTGCAAGCTTTTATTATACATGTTGTCATCCAAGTCATCATACCGACGGTTTGCAAGTTTGAGCCTCAGAAGTAAATATGCAGGCAATATAGCTCATATGTCATATGGTATCATCTAGATGTTGATTAGCATTTATGGAGTTTGCCTTGCCTGAAAGATATCTAAGAAGAGTACATAGCTCATGGTGCCCTTTTCATAACTTGCACATCCCACAGTCACATTCTTCTAAACCTTTTATCATCACTTCACTGTTCTTCAGTAATGTCTTGCATACTTCCAAACTACACAATTCCTTCTTGCTGCTGTGCTTATCTGAGGATAACTATTCTAATTCTGACTGGGGCATCAGTAACTGTCATAATGACAGAGAATGACAATTATGTTTTGCCATGAACGGGTTTTTAGGAAAAAAGTATAAAAGTTTCAATTGTTCAGATGTTTTGTGAATCAGACTAAAACTCACTCCTTTTCCAAATCATTTCTTTTACATTAGGAAAAGCTCAGTTGTTGAGTGGCAACCAAATTGTAGCAAGATGCCGTTGCGCCCTGTTAGTTGGAATGCGCATGTGAAAACAGCCTCTGAGGTTAGAATGATTGCATGCGCTGTGAGTACACCCATGCCTCCCGTATTTTATTTTATTTTATTTTGGTTTGGTTTTATTTTTTAATCTTTTCATGATATACTCAAAGTTATGATTAAGTCCTCTTACTGGCTTAGCTATCAACTTTCTACTTTTTCAACTTCAAACTTTCCACAGATGCTTAAAAATCAGGTTTTAAAGCTGTTTGTCCATGAGCTTTTTTCATATTTTCCAGAGACATTATTTATAGTGTGTCCTGGCATTCTTTTCTTTCCTATGTGAAGTTCAACTGCTCACATATGAATTTTCTGACACATAGCGGGATTTTGTTTGCTTGCAGCATTGTAACTTATAGGCAAGCACTACTGCTTGGAATGTTTCTCAAGAGAGACTGAGCCAGAAAAGTTTAGGCAGGGAACCAGTTCTTTTTACTCCAGTATTTAAGCTTCTAAGAAGAATGATGCCACAGCTAGCAGCAGACATCCCTCTCCTGTGTTCTACCCCCAAATCTCAGTGTTACACACATTGTAGAAAAAGAACCAGCCACAGAATTTGCACTATATCCAGCTTGTAGCTACTAATATTGTTACCTTGAAGGACAGTGAATCTGTAGCAGGGCACAGTCAGTGGGCACAAAACTCTCTCCAAAGTCATTTTTCCAGCATAGGACCAGAAAGGAGGAAAAAAAAAGGTGTCAGGCACAAGCCAGACACGTCCAGGAGCATGGTTGTTGATACCATGGCATCCAAGGTAGCAGAAATAGGGCAGTGGGAGTTGCAGTTGTATGGAAGCGAGAGCAAGAAGTCAGTAGCATTGGTGGGTTTGAGGTAGGTGAAATGAGCTGGACTGAAAAGAGGGGTAGGGACAGGGCAAAGCACATGAAAGTAGTTAAGGTGTTTACTGGAAAAAAAAAAGATCTTCACAACAGAAAGGTTAGAGTGAAGGTCAGAGTTGGCGGAGAGCAGAAATTGGAAGAAAAAAAAAAAAAAGAAGAAAACTGAAGGATTGGGATACAGTACCAATATAGAGATATAGGGAAGAATGTTACAAAAAATAGCAAGAATGCCTCAAGTTTTACAGAAATCAATGTTACTAATTTCTTGGATTAATATTGCAAGAGCTGTAGAAAAGCTACTTCTGTTTTCGCTGACTCTCTCGGCTTTTATATCCCTTAAAGTATCTATAGAAATAAGAAGCATGGATTAATATCTGAATCTACCTCAATCCATTTCAATATTTTCATTAAAGGTAGTCTTAGTAGCTGGAAGTATCATAATCCAAGACATTGGATTGTTTAGTTGCCTTTCTCTCTCAGCAACACATTTCACATTGAGGATCACAATATACTCTGAAAATCTTCATGCTTGCCATGCCAAGCAATCCATGTAAACTCTCAGGGTTACCCTTTGTGACAGCCAGCCTTTTTATACTCTGCAGTTTAAAAAAAAAATAATTAGTTAGATGGTCATAGACAACAGAGCTGTACCAATAAATATGTCAGTGTTGGGAACTGGGCAAGCACTACTGAGAATGTGAAACAGGCATATAATGTGAAGAACAGGCATATAAAGTGAAGAACCAGGGAACCCTTAGTTGTAGAGCTCAATAGTGCCTTGTAACATGTCCCATCCCTCAAGAAAGTATTAGTCCTTTTCAAATGAAACAATAAGAATAACCAGAGATCTAGAAAAGTTGATCTGTGAGGAAAAAAAAGGAAGAAAATTGTTGATGGTGGACATGAAAACAATATTGAAATACAAAAAAAAAAAAAAAAGGCTTGCTAGATTCTCTTGTAATTGAAGAATTGAAGATTGTGTGTCTGTGGTGTAAATGATAAGGTTGAACTTGATCACTCAAGTTACACCTCTGGGCAAAAAAAAAAAGAAATGGAAAGGTATGTGGATCCTGCTATAGACAGTCTGGAAAAGCTGAGGGGCTGTCATTGGCAAGGTTAAAGTATAGTTCAGACAAGATAGGTTTAAATACATTTGAATCCTGCTGTGGAGTAAAGATTTGAAAAAAAAATCCTATTAATATATATTCTGGGCCTGTGTTTCAGAAATTATAACTAAAGCATAATTAAACTTACGCTATACAAATTATGGATTGACACAGCACACACTATGCTAATGAAACCTCTATTTTGATTCCTGGTTATATGCAGACCATTTGTTCTCATGTCAGACATTAGCCATCCTTGAAAACAGACAGAAAGAAGTAGAGGAGGTCAGGTTCAATCATGGTATGAGGCAGCTCTTCCTCTTACACTGATTGCAATCTGGGATTTTCCTGAGCTGTACAGGGTGGAATGTCACTTGCCAGCACTGTTTGATGGGTTAGAAATCTGGATGACATTTGTAGATGATTAACTTGAAAGAATTGCCTGCCTGTTCCTTAACTATTTCTCTTCTACGAATATTCTTCTCCTTTGCCTAATAGATTATTTCTTAACTTTTTTTTTTCACTAAGATTTATTAAAGTATGTTCCTAAATCATCTATTTCCTCTGAAGGTCTATATCTAGTTCTCAAGTTTTCTGCAAACGTACTGCTATCGTTATATTCAAAGAAAAAAAAAGGAAAAAAAAAGATCCCTTATACCAATGATATTTCATATGTTTTTTTTCATGGTTGCTTGGCAATAGGAAATGTAGGCATGTGACTCCCTCCTCCATCTCCCCAGCACCATTTGCAGATATTTTGTCTTGGCCTTTCTTCTTTTGTTCTTACCTCCCTGTGGGAGTGTTAGTTACAAAAAAAACGGCTTTCAGTCTGTTTTATTCTCTGAATTATGCCTCACTGTTTTCTTGAAAAGACTGCAAAGTCTTGAAAAGACACATAAAGATCTGACAAATGAATGCTGGGAATCAGAAAGGAAAGAGATTCATGTCACCTAAGTATAGACAGGTAATCGTGGTATTTTGGACACCTAGTTTTCTGTGATCTCCTGCATCAGCCAGGAGACAAAGACATTCATTATCTGAAGACAATTCGGCATCCCTAGAAGCTGAAGCTGTTTTTCCTTTCCCCACTTCCCCATTGGCTTTGGAAAGAGGCTGGGGGAGGAGGGAAGTGACATTTCTCACACAGGCACTGCGCGTAGTTCTTAGGATCAGGCAAGCACTCTGGCTCAGAGAGGGCAACCACCAAACAAACTTTCCTCAAGCCCTTCTGCACAGCGAGTTAGGCTCTCAAAGCAGGTTGACACCAATGTGCATGGTGCACCTCTCTTGCAGTGTCAAGAGGCCATCCAGGTCTGAACTCCTGGGACCAGCCTCAGTGAGAATGTTTCCACTTCTTATTCACTGTGCCTTCTCTGATAAGGCTAGGACTCGGGCCAGTCTGCTGTTCTTGGCACTGCAATAAAGAGATTTGCCTCACACTGCTTTCCCAGGGAACTTATCTGTCCTTCTGGAAACAAAAAGAATCATGGGAAGGCCAGTAGGAGGTTATCAGCACTTGTGTGGCTTAGCCTGCAGCCTCACTGCAACATGGGAGTCATCAGGCTAAAGGAAAGGAGCACTTGGCCTCTAGCTCATTCACACATTTGTGCCAGCTACTGAGAGTAGCAACTGCTGACAAACACTGAAGGCACAAGAGTTGACCAGAAGAGCTATATCCCTACCTATCCCTCCCTCTCATAGACGCAATTGCCCCCAAGCAGGAGTTTCTCATTCTCTGTGGTTTTCTTCTCATGAATGAAGGTAAATCAGTTCTCAGCTCATTCTGGTTTATTCTCATGGACCGGACTGTACTCATGGAATGTCATCACTTGATTCACGAGTGGATCACACATCTCTGCCTTAAGGAAAAGAAAATCTTCAGCTGCCCAGGCTAAATCCACCATTGCAAGTCTGTCAGGGCAGACAGCATTAGAGATGTACCTAAGGATTTACAGAGATACACATCACAAAGCAAGTTAAATCACGAGCTTCTCATTGTTTAATATACCATATGTAAATGGCTGCTTTTCACATCTTTTACTGTTTGAGGAATGTGCACAGGCAGATTGCGACATCCTCATATATACTCATTATTCAAAATGATTTTCAGATTGGTTCACCGAGTTTTTCCCAAGTACAGAGTATTTCGCAACAAAGAGCTAGTTATCTAGGTTTTGTTGGTTAAGTAACCCCTCTGATGCTGGTTTTGTCTCAGGTTGAGAGAAAACAGTGGAATGGAAATGGCAAATTCTCATTGCCATCAACAGACAAATCCTTGAAATCAGTTGCCAGATGAAGCATAGCTCTACCCTGAGAATGCAAGTTAATATCCTACATTCACTTTGATGTGGATATGAAAGTGTCATGAACTCAGAGCTTGGTTTGGGATTCAGATAATTATTTTTAGGCATATGTTTAGACTGTTCACGCGGTGCTGGTGGTGTGTCTGTATAATCGCTCAGTTAAGTGACAATGCACATGGCAGAATGGCAGCTCTGTAGCCTTAATTTATTCATCACAAGGTGCACTGGTTTCTTGATCCAGTTTCTGGAGAAATATTTAAACCTCCACTTGGTGTGATTTAAGGTACCATTTTAAAACAAAAAGGAGATGTTAAAGAAAAAAAAAAGGAAAAAAAATAACAAGTGATCTGTTTGTGTGCTGACAGCACACAAAACCTTGGCATAAAGCAGAATAAAGGACCTCTCAGAGACTGCGTTCCTGAAACTGGGTGAGATAGAAGCAAGGGAACTGGAGAGATCAAGATCCACAGACACAATGTTGAACATCACTTACAAAATGTCCTGTGCTGAGGACTGGGAGAAGAGGAGGTCAGGCCCAGTTTCCTTCTCTGATGATATCCTTGAATAGCCTTTTCCTACTTCTTTGTGTATAAGCACTTGCTGGCAACCAAACTTGGAGAGTTTAATGCACCAGACAGTGTCCCACGTTAATTATGAACTACCCAGAGAACAAACATAGCATGAAGCTGCTGCGCATATACACAACAGAACCCTATATGGGAAGGGACACCCAAAATTCCACAAACTTTGAATCAGGCCATTTACTTCTTTTTATGCTGCTTCCATTTATTGGTCATTTTTTTTTTTTCATTTTTAAACAGTTCACATTTATATTAAAGAAGTAGAGCCTACATATTTGAGAACTAGGTTAAAAAGAGATTAAATAAGTAATGTAATAAATATAATTATGTATTGAAAATTTCAACTTAGATATAAGGACTTTGTGGTAAACCAATAATCTCAAAGTATTAAATTCTGTAATCACTTACTCCCTTATGAGAAGAAATCTCTCCCCCAGCCTAAGTGTGTGTGTACATCTGGGTACCTACTGCGAACATGTGCTCAGCCTCATCACGAGCTGAACCCGAACCCGGGGAAATGGAGCTGCCGCAGCCTTCCCTCTGTTGGGTCCCAGATCCAGCAGCCTCTAGCAGTGGCCAAAGTTGGTACCATGGGAGCAGAATAAAGATTTGCAGGGGCTCCTCTCCCCTCTTCCACACAGACCTGGGAGCCCAGCCTGGCCTCCAGCTGAACCTGCTGACCCAGAGGCTGCTCCAGAGGGAGCGGAGCTGCTGCTGTCCCAGCCTCATCACCAGCAAAATGCCTTTTCGCCCTCACAGTTTAGAAAAGAGGCAGTGCTTATTAGTCTTGTAAAACTGTGATAATAGCTGGGCCACAGAGCACACACTTTTCCTTAAGGCAGGACTAGATTACTATGCCAGGATGTGTGTTACTTTGCATCAGTAATTTTCTCCTGACCATACTGTTTTCTGTGAAATTTAATTTTTTTTGTTAAAGTTTCTCTCTGGAGGGAAAACCCTCTGAATCTGGGTCAGGCTTAAGCTGGGCTCCTACAAATGAGCAAGATACAGGCAGAAGACTCCAAGAAACAGCTCTGCAGAAACTTCTCATCCTGCTGCAGATTACAAAAGCAATTGCTGAATTGCTGTCTCAATTGCCCATGCTCTCCTGACCTTATACTTCTTACACTTAATTTTTTTTTTGTTAAGAGACAAACTGGACTCCACTACAGGACTTTTTTTGTTTTTGTTTTTCCCTGAGGAAAGGCTTGCTTTCTAAAATGGAGCCTATGTCAGCTTTGATGTGTGCAGTTTTGTGACTGAGACGTGACTGTCCTCCATTCGTATTCACCAAATAGGTGGAGGCAAGTATAGCTTTCCAAAAGTGGCTGCCTTGTTGAGCGCTACCTTTTTATAGTGAAATCTTTTTAAAGGAGTGTCAGGATTATCTCCCCTGTTCACCTTCCCCATATCATTTTTACATGTTCTGGGAACATTTCTGAAAATATATAATATGTAATAACACCTGTTATTATTTTTTTCTCAGGGAGGCAGCTTGGAAGATGCCTTTAAGAAATACTGTCCTTTATTTGATTAACTATGGAAACTGTCCAGGAGTAAATCAAAACTCAAAGCAAAAAGGATGACAAACACAATTGTTTTTCTTTTCCTCAGAAACAAATTGCAAGCCTTCTGCTCCCACCCTTGCTTCTCCACCTGCCTGTTCTGCTGTCATGCTGTCTGGTTCTTTTGTAATCCACAAAAACAACAAGAAAAATGGATTTCACCTCACATCCAGCTCTTTACATTATTCTCCATCACCTCTCTGTGAGCATTAGCACCAGCCCGGGCAACCTTTCCCAATTTTCATTTCACACTTATGAAAGTACACAGATGGTCAATTATGCCAGTGACTGTAGTGAATTATTATGTATAATTAGAGACAGGAGATAGTTTTCAAACTGAGAAATAGTCAGATCTAGTTTTATTAGTTTTATGGATTTGTGGAGCTGGAGAATGTGGCCGGTTTTGCCCTTGTGTTTAAATAGGGTGCTTTAGCATAGGTAGCATCAGTCACTCATGTAGGGCAGAAGCACCTCAAGCTAAGGGAAGTCTGAGGCACTGCCACAGGCACACACAGAGGAAGCTGGGGGGCTGGAGGACACTTCTGCCTTGTGACTCTTTTCTTGACGGTAAACTATGAGTTTCTGAGCTCCTTGCTGCAGCATTTGAGATTAAGAGGTAAAAAACACCATGAGAAAAGGTAGGTAGTAGTATTATTTATATAAAGTTGCCTGAAGAATAAGCCCACTTCTCCTCCTACCCAGTCTTGAGATGAATTACCAGCATCCATCTCTACCCTGCTGTGTTCTGCAAGAAACACACAATTATATTTTTCACTTCAAGGTCAAGCAGAATGGCTATGACTGTGAAAAATCAAAGCTTTTAGACAACTGCAAAGTCTGAATTAATACTAAAGGAATTACATGCAGACTGGTATTTTGTTCTTTTCTTTCAAGTTTATTCCAGCATGAAAGTAATTAATGTTTCAAGCATAGTTGAGCCTTACCTATTTTATACTAAAATCTGGGTGATTCAGTGGAGGTTGCTAAGTTTTTCAAATTCATCAGCATGAAAGCAATGAACAGCAAGAATTAATGCTTCTTAGAACAAACTTTTTTCTTTTGATAACTTTTGTTTCATGTCATTTCTGATAATATGGAGCTGATAATTAGTCACTAAAATACAATTATGGTGTATTTTATAAGCAATGACATCTTCATAATAAAAAAGCTTCCTAGTCCTTTGAAGATGTCATGTGTGATCTTCTTTTGAGATTTGTGAGAGGAAGAGATTGGTGATTTTCTGTACCAGCTACAGAGTGCGTGTAAGGTGCTTGGCAATTATTTTCAAATATAATGGCTTATTGTTTACTTCTATGCATGTTTTGCAATAGTGACACTATATTTAAGGTTGCAAAATGTGGAATAATTGACAAAGTTCTTTGAAATTTTTTTGCTGAAGATATGTAATAAATGTCTATATCAAGCATTTGCTCTATGCATTATTTTTTACAACACTTTTTTTTCCTATCCATTTCATCAAATACATTATTTTTTAACCATCAAAATACTTACCACTCTCCAAGTTCCTCCTCCATTTTTAAGGCCTGAGCTCTGAACAGCTGTTAAAAAATTTTAATAATGTACCAAAAAGACTTAAGATTAAAAATAAATAATAAAGTATGTGCTCACCACATTTTTAAAGATATTAGTTTAAAAAATCATAGTGTTAAGAAATGCAAACCTCAATAAAAGAAATGTGTGTCATGCCGTATTTTCTAGTTAATCTTGTCAATACATTAGTATATATGTATATATAATTCTTCCTGCCACGATAAATCTAAAGAAACACTTTCAGACGGTTAACACAGCAGTATCTCCTTTCAATATACGTCATTAACAAACTCTAAATTAATGTTATCAAAAAGAAAAAAAAACTACAACTCTGTCAGCAGTAGTTTTGCATAGATCTGACACCTCTTAGATGCATCGTGGCCTGCGATTGTTGAATATTATCATTGAGCTTCACTAGCATGGTTTCTGCATACATAATAGCAATAATCATTTACAGCCCAACTATTTTAATTGCTCACTGTTTTCCGAAACTCTCTCCCTACCTGATGTTATGAGGATAGATTGCACTTACCATAGTCATGACAATAGTTGAAGTAATAACCTCTTCCAAACAAACATTAGATCAGTTAAGTAAGAGTGTGACAAGAAGAGCTTCATATCCTGTCTCAAATATGGCCTGACTTAACCTTCTTTCATGCACAGATGTGGAGCTACTAGTCCAAATTTTCACTATTATTCAGAGAGGTAATTTTAAGAGATGAGAAAATCATCCTCAATTTCCAAGAGAGCCTAAGGCTTCTGTCTCCTCCCCCAGCTCAGGTATCCTGGTGTGTACCAAGTTATGACCCAAAAAAGAGGATAAATTAATCACAACTATGCCAAATGGCTCTTTTATTTAAACTGTTTTTGAAAGAAAACAAAAACTTGCTGAACTGGGACACAAAGGCGAACAACCAGAACATTTCTGTGGGAGGAAAAGACTGAAAAAAACTCTACTTGGGAAGGACAGAGACATTTCTTCGGCTCCTTTCCCGAGTGCCCTCTTGTTGCTACGTGGGTGGGCCCCTGCAGAGATGAAGCCTGCTCTGCAGAAAGAGCCTGCTGGGCAGCACGAGGGAGGAACCCTGCAACCTGCTAACTAGCAGGAAGACAGAGCAACAGAGGAACCCACGCCTTCTCCTTCCCTAGGCAATTCTGAGAACCTGGGCAGCAGATTTGCAGCTAACTAGCAGCCTGCTCACTCTGGTAGGAGCCCTCTTCTCCAGCCCCTAGGAAATCATATATTTGAGACAGGCGTGGAGCCAGCCGGGAGCCTGGAAATCCTGGCTCCAATGGCAACCAGCGCTGTGCACTGCTCAGACAGCAACCATTCATGTAGAGATTGATACTGTGCTGTGTTTAGTTCTGGACTCTGCAGAAAGGCATGGACCAGCTGGAGCAAGTCCAACAAAGACCTGCAAAGATGAGGAGAAACTATGAGAGCTGGGGCTGTTTTGCCGGGAGAAGAAAAGTCTCCAGTGGATCATATCAGTACAAAAGGCAATGGACACAAATACAGGAATTCCACTGGAACACAAGAAAACTCTTCTGAGTTAACCCTGGAACAAGTTGCCCAAAGAGATTTTGGAGTCTCCATCCCTACAGATACTCAAAATTCCATGGGGCACAGTTCTGGGCAGCCTATTCTAGCTGATCTTGTTCGACCAGGGTAGGCACAGAGGGAGAGGTTTGGACTAGACAATCTCCAGAGGTGCCTTCCAGCTACAGCCGTTTCTTAACTCTCATCCCCTCTGGCAGGCAGCTAGAGGACAATCAGAAATAGCAGATAGAGAAGACTTGAAGACCAGCAAATGAAAGGTTGAACTGGCAGAAGAGTTGGCTTGAGAAACTGTTTTCCAAGAAATTGGCATTATTTAATGGAAATTCATTTCGTAAGGAAGCTCTTAACTAGTTCTGTAACATATACACCAAGGCTGGGTGATAGATTTAGCATGTGTAAGTTTAAAGGGAAAAAAAAGGTTTGATTAGTGGCTGAGAATATCATCATGCTAGGTTGCACCAGTTGTCCAGTGGCTGAAAATCTACTAATTAAAGCTAATTCAGACAGTGGAGTTTGTAATAACTCTGAGCAGAATCCGCAATTATCCATGCAGTCTTGCAAGTGGAGGTGGCATGGTTTGTTAATTTAAAAAGCTGGGTCAGAGCTGTTTTGTCCATTAGGAACCCAATATGTGCTGGAGGAGTTATCACACAGCTGGTAGCAGACTCCAAAAGTTTCAGTAATATATATATAAAAATATATATGCTGAATAAAAAGGAGCTTTGTGGCTAACCATTTTCTGTGTAAGCTAGACTAGATGCAGCTGGACATTTCAAAAATTAAGGCATACTTTTTTTCCCGATGTTATTAACCATCCAAATTTGTTCTGAGGTAAAAATTAACATTGCAACTCAACAATCATTAGATTGTGTGCTGCCTGATTAGAACCAATCATTTATGAATCATTTAGCAGTGAATATATGTTTACAAGCTCATAATGTCCTTCCACTATATTATATACTAGCCAACAAGAGCTCTTATTTCTAGTTTTGTCCCTTATTACTAGTTTTATCTCTTTCATATTTATTTTTATACTTTTGTTTCATCCTTTTTCCTCTCAAGGGCCTAAGATAAGCATATTCACCAAATGTATTTTCAGTTTAGGCCTCTGATCACACTTCTGCAGAACAAAGGAATTATAGAGCTGCTTGCAAATATTATGTTGCTTCTTTTAGCTGTCTTTATGCAATTGTGGATTAAGCTTTCAGCACTACCTGCAGGGAATTCATGCTGAGCCATAAAAGCCTATTACAGCAGGGACTAGTGAGACACTAAAAATACCTTTGTCTGAAACAGCTGGTTTTAGCTCTTTATCAGGCACTAAGAAAAGTCTGTTGCCTAATATAGGAGAAGCATGATTTGCAGAGGACAAACATAATACCTCTGTAAGTAAAAGAAGAAAAAAAAAGAGCGTGACACCAAGTACTGGATGTTCCCCTCCATAAAAGAGAGAACTCTTAACAAAGTAATTCTTTATAGTAGAGAAGCTACCATGAAAAAGGTAGCCCCAACTCAATGTTCTTATTCACATTCGTGACTGGCCTGCACCAACCATGTTCTCTTACCCCTTCTCTAATAAAAAGTAGAGCTCCCTCTGTGTCCTGTCATATCATCTTTCTGTGCTTTCCCAAACATTACTTTTGATGATTTCCCACCTCCTCTCCTCTGGCCTCTCTCTCCTACCAATACACTTGACATACTTTACTGTTTTATTCTTCTTTATTCTTGATTCTTTTGTTCTTCTCCCCCATCCTAAGACCTTCCTAGGTAAGTGGAATACCTTTACTTCTGCACATACTCTACAGAACATCCTAGAGCTACTGAACATCCTGAAGACAGGCTAGGACTAGCCTGTCTTCATCCACTCAAATTTCACTTGAACCCTCTTAAGCCATCCTTAGTTTAGCTCCCGAACTGGCAGTAGGGCTCACAATTTCAGTCATGAGTCCAAGATCATCTTTTTTTTTACCTCTTAAGCCTACAATATGACTTGTTTTGTAGATGTAGATTTTGTAGAGGATGATGTGTTGATTCTGAGGGTAACTAGGAACTCACGGTGTGCTGTCACATCAGCAGTCTTGTTGCCTTAAACACACCTGGGGCTTTGAGACCCTTCCTTGCCAGCCCTAATTCTTCAGGGGCTGGAAGCCCTAATCCTTGAGGTTCATTCCCTCAGGATACAAAATTATATGGTCAATCATCTACTAATTCTTCCACTTGATGTATGAGTATTGCTGCAATATATGAGCATAGTGCCACAATTAGAAATAAGCCAAGCCTTTAGATCTTAATCTTTCAAGAATTATAATAACTCATTGTCAGCTTGGGTGAGGGTACAACTCAAGGTCACAGTTCTCAGTTTATTTGTGATGTGAAATTCAAAGTGATTCTGTTGTTAAAAAATGAACAAAAGTATTTAGTGATTTTTAAAGAGAAAAACACTTAAGCCTGTCTGTAATTTTTAATTCTGGTCTCAAACTTGGGCCAGAAAAAAAGATTAAGTCTAAGTCTATCTACCATTTCTTGTGGGCATTCCTTTCAGAAGACAAATAGCAGATAAAAAAAAAATGTTATATGAGCTGTCTACACATGAGCCTGTTTGTGCAGGCTCTTGCAGTTCTGTTGGATGGCTAGAAAATACTGTGCTATGAAGATCAATAATTCTGATATAGCAATATTTTTTATCTGCATAACACTGCACGACATGATTTAAACCTTAATTTTTGGCTGGACATAGTTTTTTCCAATTTTTCTATAATATGATCTTTTTCACACCTGAAAAGTGCATTTGCAGATGATTTTTCATAAAATAACACAATTTGCGAGCAATGTAAGCAAGAGCAAACAAGGTTATTTAATTTGTTCACTGTAATATTTATGCAGAGTTATAAGTAGCCTAACTCTGTGAGTACTGAGAGGATGTTGGTTTAGCACGTGCCCACTCATGGGAGGAGATATAACATTACACAGCAGCTCTTCCATTTAGTGAAGGGAGGATTCCGTAATTGAAAACTCTTCCATTTTGGATTCAGTTTTCTACAAAGCAGGCAAAAGGGAATACTGTCTTCCCTATTTATATCCAAACCCTCTAGGAAGCAAGAAGAGACCTATGGGCACAATACACGCTACTCCATGGAGGTCTCTGGCAAACATCGTACTTCCCACTTGCACTGCATTTATTCAACTCCAGAAGGCCTGAAAAAGAAGATGCACCCTCTTTGGGTGTTGTGGAAAGCCAGACTACCCTCAGAAGATAAAAATCCCATTACAGAACATATGCCAGCATGATTTCTGCAGCAACTGTGAGTGAGGTATTATCTGTGATTCAATTAATTCAGTCCTGGGAGTCCAAATCAATGCTAAGAAGCAGCACTGTATCCTTCTCCAGTCAGCAGCATCTACCTCATATAATACAGTCCTGGTTTTGTTTTGGGGGGTTTTTGTTTGGTTGGTTGGTTGGTTTGGTTTTGGTTTTTCTTTTTTGGTACAGATTTGCTGAACATGCAAGATACTATTATTATTTTTTTTTTCTCCAATTATTTCTCATGAGGAACCTGGAGCCACAGCTTTGCTCACTCCATTGCATCTACCTGGGGCTTGAGCCATTGCAAGCAGAGCAGGAGGTGCAGGTGCTGGTAGCTCCCTTTTTGGCCACTCTGAGTAGCAGGGCAGCTGCAGCTGAACCCTTCATAGTCCTTGTCCTGAGTAACACCTAACTGCGTTTAAATTACCAGGAGTTCAGCAAACAGGACCCCATGAATATTTGTGAACAGCACGCTATTAAAAATATGCCCATATGCTGAAGAGAGGCCTGAGGCAATTTGTCCTCTGGATACTGCTGAACGCCCCTGCAGAGGGTCAGTGACTCTAAAGTAGAAAAAAATAATAACAGGAGGAACAGGAGTCTTTTAATGCTCCAGCTTTCATGAAGTGGAAGATATTAAAAGTCATAAGAGGGGAAATGCCTAAGCCCTGCAGAAGGTCTACACAGAGTTCAGACTATACAAGCTAGACATTGTGCAACACCAACAGTATATTCAGTGTATCTTATTTGAATTAAGTATAAATAATGCTAGATCATTTATTAAGTGGTGCCTTCCTTGTCAGTTATGTTTATGTAGAAACATCTTGTTTTCTTTTAAATGGAAAAATAAATTATAGAACCTCCCACCCCTGCTGGTAACCATTCATCCCTCTTCCAAGAAGCAACCCCTGAGTAAGGACACATTGCGTGGAGCAGATCTGCAAAAGGAATTTTTACTTAATACAATAAGCCCCTAACATGGCGGTAGCATGGGGCATTAGTGAGAGCTCTGATAATGATAAGTAAGTTTTCCATTATCCATGAAAGAACTGACTATGAAGCAGGGCCTCAGGTCCCATTGTTCCTGTGCATAAGATAGCAGCTCCAGGACCATTATTTTTTTTAAAGCAGCTGCTAACTGAAGCAATCAGAAAATCAAATTTGAGGGTTTAGGGTAAGCACCAGAAATGAAAAAATAAGCCAGAAGAGGATCTGACTAACTTCTTGCCACTGGCTCATGAGCCCAAAAGCTATATATATACCTATCTATATATATATATATGTATGATTTCAGTAAATATTCTGTCTCCTTCTTCAGTATGCTTGACCACTATGGAAGTAACTACAGCAGGTTGGAAAGCTGACAGGATCCAGAACAGGGTCCTGCTAAACCCAAGGGCAATAATGATTGTGTTTTTATCTGCTGCCAGTATTAAATAAGTAGTAGCCACTGTCACAAAACAGCAATGACTCTCCTGAAAATCATCAATTTGTCTTTAGCATTCTGCTCTGTGGACATACTCACAGATACCAGTGAGGTGAATGTCATACGTAACAGCTGTCATAAAGAAATAGTTCCTGTGAACACATACATTGCCTGGGGGTGAGCCTGGCATGTGTGTCAAACTCTCAGTACCTTTCTCTGTCAGAACACATTATTGCAGTTGATACTCATCTAAGTTGCTGGACACTTAATTCTGGTCAACGATGAAGTAGGGTTGACGTCATTTATACTTAAGAAATTTATAGAAGCCTGTTTTGACACTTCTCAAGCTTTGTCAGTTAACTGAGAGGGGTCCCTGATGACCCCAAGGATTTTGTGCAGTACAAAATGGGACCGTATGTCTAAAGGTGATAGACCTTAAGTAACAGTTGCTGAACTATTATGTAAATGAAAAATCAGTCCTTGTACAGAAGCTAAACAAGCTGTTCTGTAGTAATCTCAAGCTACAGAGTTCAAATGAGTCCAAATATTACCAAAATATTTACTGGGCTGGGAAAACTGAGCCTTCATAGTGGAGGGTCAGTGGTTCCTTGTGCTCACAACTCACACAGAGTTCTGCTTCTTTTCAGGAACATTGTCAAAAATTACTTGGTCCACAAGTGACCTATAACCATGGTCACTGTGGCTAAGCATTCCTGTGCAGATACACATTTAAGTAGCTGACCTTCCAGGACTCATGAACACTGAATTTGAGCTCATGATTCCTGAAAGGACTTGTCAGAACACTCAGCCACATCTGGCAAAGAAACCGAAGCCTTGAAAAAAATATCACTGCCAGCTCAGGGTTTGGACAAGTATTCTTTTCTCAGAAACCATGTGGTCTTATCACATTCATTATACAATTCAAGAGGCTACCTTGAGAACCATTGTAAAATCTTCCAAAGGCTGCCATCAAGTATAAGCCTTATGGCTGGCAAGCGATGAAAACTTTTGACCTAGAAAATCCTGTTCGGCATTACATATTGTATCTGTTGCTTCACTCTTGCAGACATGAACTGCTCACCTTCCTGAAGCTGAAGGTCTTCCCCGAAAGTCTTTTTAGGAAGTTACTTATTTTAACTGAATGGTCAAGTCTACCACTGGCATCTGGTCACTTTTCAAGTATGAATAGCTCAGAGGACCGCAAGAGATCTTTTGTGAATATATATCAATCACATGAAATCTTTTCAGGATATGATAATCCATGAGAAATCCATATTGATAATAGGCTAACCTCTCAGAGGCTATTCTGATTATTTGGTTTGTTTTAAGCATGTTCTGTGAAGCTCCTGCTACCTCAATGAGTTCCCTGAAAATGAAGTTGAAGATAAAGAAGACAAGGACTAATGATCTGGCATTGCTGGCAAACTGTGCTACATTGCTTGGCGTGGTTTCAGCCTTCTGATATACTGCTGCCTGTGAACAGCTCTAATAAGTCTATTATAAATAGCCTATTACAGATTACATTTTTTAATAGCTACATATTCTAAGAAGAAGGAGAAAACCACGGAGATAAAAAAAACAGAACAAACAAGCAAATAAATTAACAAAAAAGAACTTCCTGAATTCTGAGCCAGACAGTCAGTCTGCATCATTGACATGTACTTGTGGACTTTTTGAAGAGGTTGATGCTCTCACTTCTGAAATGTTGACTTCTGACTTACCATCTCCTCCATAGAAAATGTATGTCACTATGCTTTTCATCAGAGAGGGAACAATCCAAAAAGCTGAGCACAGATCCAGTGATACACTGACACCCCTCCTTTTTTTATTATTATTTCTGAAGCCTTGTTTTCCTGCAGTTCTTCAGAAAACAATGCTTATTTATGCTTTTCATGTTCTAAGCTGAGCTAAGAGTAACCTCTTGGCAAGACCTCTGAAGAGAATGAATCTCAAGGATTATATTTAATTGCCTTCAAGTTGTAGCTTGAGATATTTTGTAAGGCAACTTACACACACTGCACAAAAATATTGTAAACTGCTAGTCTGGTGGAAGAAAGAAGAATACCATCAGACTGTGAGAGGTAGGTTTTAGAGTATNCACCCCTCCTTTTTTTATTATTATTTCTGAAGCCTTGTTTTCCTGCAGTTCTTCAGAAAACAATGCTTATTTATGCTTTTCATGTTCTAAGCTGAGCTAAGAGTAACCTCTTGGCAAGACCTCTGAAGAGAATGAATCTCAAGGATTATATTTAATTGCCTTCAAGTTGTAGCTTGAGATATTTTGTAAGGCAACTTTTACACACACTGCACAAAAATATTGTAAACTACTAGTCTGGTGGAAGAAAGAAGAATATCATGAGACTGTGAGAGGTAGGTTTTACTTAGAGTATAACAACTTTTTCCACCTTTCTTTAGGTTGTCTCATGGTGAAGCCGCACCTGAAGTACTGTGTGCAGTTCTGGGCTCCCCAGTACAATAGGGACGTTCTAGAGGTCCAGCATAGAGGGTCCAGCTTCTAGAGCTTCTAGAGGGTCCATTGTAGAGCAATGAAGATGATTAAGGGACTGGAGTATCTATCTTATGAGGAAAGACTAAACGAGCTGGGCCTGTTTAGTCTGGAGAAGAGAAGATTGAGAGGGGATCTTATTAATATGTATAAATAGCTGTAGGGAGAAGGTAAAGAAGATGGGGCCAAACTCTTCTTGGTTGAGGTCAGTGACAGAATAAGGGGTAATGGGTATAAATTGAAACACAGGCATTTTCCTCTCCATTTGAGGAAGAACTTCTTTCCTGTGAGGGTGACAAGAGCCCTGGCACAGGCTGCCCAGAGAGGTTGTGGAATCTCCTTCTCTGGAGATCTTCCAGACCCCCCTGGATGCCACCCTGTGCCCTGTGCTCTAGGTGTCCCTGCTGGAGCAGGGAGGTTGGACTAGATGATATCTTCCCTTCCAACCTCAACTATTCTGTGATTCTGTGAAAATACCATGAGAATCCTTTGTTGGAAAATAGGGAGCTGAAAATGCAAGACTAGGATGAACACTGCAAAAGAAACAATTTTTGTTGATGCATGTATATGAGTCAGCCTGGAAAGATTCTGGCATCTTGAAATATGACATGCTCCAAAACTTTTGAGTTTATCACAGAAAAGAGGGGTTTGTTTCTTTCTGAGGAATGATCTTAAACCACCAAGTACCTGTACTCTTTCTTCATTTCCTTTATTAAGTACGTGATAGAATTTTCAATTAGTAAAACTTAAACTGAGAATGTTGTCTGTATTTGTCTCACATATTGAAGAAATTACACAAGATCCTAAGAGTGTGCAAAGTGATAGCCATTGTGTGTCTGGCAGAACTGAGATAGCAGTCTGTCTCACAATTCCTTAAGAACAAGTGCCAAAAAAATTTTAGAAGTCTTAAATACTGTTCAGGAAGAAGGTGTGAAGGTCCAAGACTGTGATATAAAAACAAAAGACACAATTAGTTGCACATTTTCCACCTCCCAGCACAATTCTCAGCTATTATCGAAGAGATGGGAGACAACCTAGTCTGGCTTTTCAAAAAATTGAGCCATTCCCCATATGTACAAGAGTCAAATAACCTCGTACTCTTTTTTCTAGTCCTGGCGATGCCTGTTTCTGGCTAAGGCGTATGTGGTTAAGTGTGTGGCTGCCGTGCTTTTCATTCGGAGGTGCCAGGCTATCCTGGGCATCTGGGCTTGGACACATTGGCACAGACTCTCCTGGGAGCCCGTACAGGAGATGCTGCAAGGGACAATGTGGCCTCAGCTCCAGCCTGGGGGCTGCCTCCAGGAACTCCTGGGCCAGGAAACACTCCATCACGTCTGCCACATGCAGGATGCCAGCTGGGCAGGGGTGGTTTTTCGGAGAATGTACCTGATTCAAGATGTCGAATCACAACAGGCTTCTGCCTATAATCCTTAATCCTTTTTTTTTTTTTTCCTTTTTATAGTACAAAGACTAGCTTCACATCTGCTTAGATAAAGTATACTGAGAAAATTGTTAAATAACCGTGTCCAATTGCTGTGGTACCTCAAAAGTCAACTCCGCAGCAGCAGGAGATATGAAATGAGCGTTAGTATTTCTTGCATTAGTTAAACTCCGCTGCCAGAAACAACAGGCCTGCGAAAGGCCTGGTGGAATTAATGTGTCAGAAGCCATGGCATTTTCAATGCTTTGTGATTAAAAAAAAATATACTTGGAGGAAATAATGCAGAAATTGCCAAATATTTAAGACCAAATCATGTTTCCATAAAAGTCAGTGAGAGATTTGCCACAGAGTTTTAAAGACAAGGATTAGACTCTAAATAGCTCATTTATGAGGAACAAGTGATATTTTAATGTACCAGTATTTTTCCAAACTGTTTTTGGAAAATTATTAATAACTGAAGACATCTGAAAAAAGAAACCTTGAAAAATGCTTAATTACCATAGCAACGCCTGTCTTACACACTGTCAAATATCATAACTCCAGAGAGACACAGAGCTGCCATGACCAGAAAGCTTCTTTTAAAATTTCCTGTTTACTAAAAATCAAAGACTTGTACCGTATAATCCTCCTTAGACACAATAGGAAAACCAACTTCTTTTGACATCAGTCACAATTTGTCAAACAGTTTCCCCCACATTTCCATTAACAAGTAGAGATCACCTTTACTTAATGCTTTTAAAGGTGTTTGTTATAAAACTAAATATGGAATTGAGTTGAATAATGAATGACAGTGCAGTGTCTGTAGGGAGCCTTTCCTTCCATGAATCAGTGTCATTCAGGGAGGTGAAGAGTCTGACTCGTCTCACTATTAAAATTCTACACACATGTGTTGATTGACACTTGTCTTGCTGCATAGTATATATACATATTAGAAACTCCCCATAAATATATGAGGAATTAAATTTATGATAGCATTATTAAAAATGAATTAGTCTTGGTTATAGATTCAAAAGTTGATAACCTTCCTTTTAAACTTCCATGTGTCCTTGATTTAGCAGAATACATGGCAATTTTAAGTGCATCAAAATATTACTGTCATGCAAAAAGATTTTTATTCAGTTTTTAAAGTGAATGCACTACCCCTGAGCTCAGCAGACTATGGATCCAGTTCTAAAAATGCTAGGCTGGAGGATTCTGCAGATGCCAGGCAACTGGGAGTTCGTAGATTCTTCTGTCCTGTTTCCTATGCCCACATTCCATTCAGTGGAAAATAGATACAGTAGCAGGTGCCTTCTTGTTATCATTGTGGTCTATCATGAATATTCTTCCTAACAAATCAAAATATTATCAGAGGACAACATTCACGTTTGTAGTCCTAACACTCTTCTCTTAGAGTTACTTATCATAATTTGTATGGCCTGAAAGGCATGAAGGCCTGAAATTTTGTGTACTTAAAGCAACTTTTACAAGCATGAATGAAATCATTATTTGAAAAGTAGGACAGAAAAAAAAATAGCATACCTGTATCTGTTTGCCAATAGTTCTTTGCCAAGGTGGAATTTTGTTCCACCAAAGTTGAGCATGTGTATACTGCAGGTGACAGCAGTGGTACAGGCTGACTCAGAGGAAGCAGTTTGGCCATAACATGACAGGGGCCAACTTGTGCTACATAGTCTTCCAGCTCAATTCTTTCTAGTTATTTTTGGCTACTAAAGAGGAGAGACCCTTTTCTAACAAAGGAATCTTCTGATAAGTCTGAAGTACCAGTGAGAACAAGAACACTGCTTACTGGGAAAAGCAAACCGCTACTTGGGTTTACTTTATTTCTGGCTATTTATAGCTTACTTGAACATTCTGACAATTGCAAACAATGCTATAAACTAGCAATTTAAACCCCCTGCTGAATGTACCCTGAAGAGACCTAGAGGGGCTTATTAATTTCCTAGCCTGAGAGAATTAAGCTTGTGATTCACTGAAGAATGTGCCAAAACAAGTCAGACACTGAATTTTTTAACTTTCACTTTTTATGTTGGACTTTTTAATTATCCTATCCTATCCTCTTCACATGCAATTCAATCATTTTAGAGGAAAAAGAAATCACTTAAAGTTTCAACATAAGAAGGAAATTTATGACTGCAGAGAGGAAAAAGAAAAAATTACAATGCCTCATAATGCAGCTTTGCCACATTTAAAATCCAAGGACGCTTGAGTAGTAGATGAAAAGAAATACATTTTTGAAGGGATGACTCCATAGCACCACCTTCATTATATACAGGAAAATTTTCATTTTGCCTTTATTGTAACCAACGAAATTGAAGTTAATTCTAGCTACCACCTTCTCAGATAGAAGCTTCTGGTTAAAAATTTATAGCCTATTTTCAAAACCTCTGTAAATACCTCTAATGACTTTTGCTTCTGTCTGGATTAATTTCCTAACAACTTGCACACTCCAGATAGCCTAAATTAAAATATGTTTGATATTGTGTCATTAGTAAGTAAGTGAGCACTCTTACCTTTTTAGATACAAGACATCTTTACATCATTTGCATTTGAAAGGGATGAGTAATTTTCATCTTTGAGAGAATTTAACCCACATGATTTCTGCATAATTTTGCATTCTGCTCAAAATATCCCTCTCTCCCGCCATACCTTTCAGAGGCATTTTATGATTAAGTTTCCCAGTATCTCTTGCCCTGATGGTTTGTCTGTATCTCATGAGTACTGCTTGAGAACTCCCACAAAGGAAGATGAAAGCTCAGTCCTGTTCTGTTTTTCTTCAAACCACTTCAGTAGTGTCTGCTGGGGATTATCCATGGAAAATAATTTAATAAAAGAATATATTTACTACATAAGAGGCAAAGCCAAAATGTGACTTATCTTCTACTCAATTAATATATATGCTAGTGTAGCATTAAATATTTTTGTTTTAATCAAGCACTAATTCTCCATTTTCTCTCATGCTCCAGACCTTCTCTTGCTCATTTTAGCTTTTGTAGCAAATTCATTCTTTACTTCTTCAGCAATAAAAGTCAATGCCGGAAAAAAAATAGAAGGAAATCATCAGTTCTGTGTGGGTAAATAAAAGCTACCCTTAAAGATCATAAGGCATTTTATGCACCTTTTACCAGTGTTGTCAGTGCTGGATCATTCTCCATGCTCTATACAGGATCCAAAGAATATATTTTGCTACTGAAATTGCTGCCATACTTTTTAGTCTGTATGTGATGTCCTATAGCAACATCATCAATGATCTGATTAATGCCACATCTTTTCTTCTTTTTTTACACACTCCTATCTCTATAAATATTTTCACTAGTAACTTTTTTACTGAATGTTTGCATAAAACATTTGCTTCCTTTTCAGAGTTCTCAACTGTAATTTCTATTTCCTGATTTCTGAGGCCTTCATGCTGTTAAAATCAAGCTTTAAGTTGCAAATCTCAGGAAATGTATTGGCTGTAGTATACTGGCTATGTTTCTGCCAGTCTGTAGTATCAACTACTGCATGTATGATTTGTTTTTGTTGTTGCTTTATTATTTCAGAATCAACAATGTTTCTTGTATTATTTGTCTGATTCAAGTTGTATCAGGTATGAACAATACACTGACTCTTCCAGAGGCATTTGACATCAGGCCCTTGTTGGATTCTGCAGACAAAACTTAGCCTCCCTTCTTTAAAGTCATGAAAGTTGCTAAATTGTCCTCAAATCTGAGGTGTCTTATTTATCTACATGCCAAGAGAATCAATACAAAGCTAGCCATGAGAGCTATAAAAACATCCACAAAAATGACTACAGTATTTTTGCAGTCCATAAATTATAAAAAGAGCACTATTCTTAATCAGGTCTGCTCTGCACTTCTTTTCTATAAAAAGACATGGAAGTGGTAAATGAGTTACTGTTTTTATGCATACAGCACTGTATAAGTTAGGTCAGAGAGGGAGATGATGATTTCTCTCTGCATAATCTATCATAGTCACCAGAAACACTTCTGGAACAATATGCATTTTCATTTAGCTGCCGTACCTGTATCAGCAGCATCTTCTTACCTTGTATTTGCAGAATTATTTGCATAAAAAAACGGGAACATGAGGCTTTTCTGGACTTCTCTTTGTGTTGTAGAGATTCCAGATATGCCCCTCAAGTAGAACAATCATCAGAAAATGGTCTCAAATGCTGTTTTCAGGGTCTTTGCTGAAACATATTTTCTCCCAGTCCTGTCCTGGTAGACTGAGGACAAATCCTGCAATACATAAAAGCACCATGGGATTCATTGATAATTGAATAGTATTGCTATTTTTTTTTCTTCCACATGAAACATCCTTGATCAAGGTTTGACTTAATCAAGTTGCCAGTCAAGGCATACTCTTTCTCACAAAGATCTAGATCAGGTTTGATTATATCTAGGCCTATGTAATATATTGATCCCCTTTTAAACCTTCTATCAACTGCACTATTTTATTTGAAACCATATACCTCACACTACACGAAGAACCATGTAAAATGGAATGCTGTTTGTTTACTTTAATAACTATTTTACATGAATATTGATATATTGATGTATTTCTCCCCTCCTGTGCAAGGGGAGAAAAATAGAGCATAAATAGACACAAAAGTGAACAGAAACAAACAAAATCGCAGAAATAACCAAACAACCTTAATTCATTTCTTAATCTGATGTGATCTTTGCTTCCTCTACCACGTTAATGTGATGTGTTTCCAAGGAGCTATTCTTCACAATGGTGTCCCAGGCCTGAAATATGCTTTGGCATAGCTGCTCCTTTGGTCAGAGTAACTAGACAGCAGTCAAGACCTCATAAGGATGCTTTCATTACCATGAAGAGTTAAAAGGCAAAAGTCAATCTTGTCTGACAAAACAGACCAAAATTTGAAAAAAGTATTTTGCCTTGTTAGACAGATCAAATGAGAGAGTCTTATTTTGAGAGTCCTGTGCCTCTAAATCTCTCATTTCCTTCCCTTAACTCATGCCTATGGGCACTTTTCAGACTCTGCCTTCAACTCACATACACACATATGTACACACACAACCTGCAAATCTGTGTTCTAGATTCTGGATAAGACACTCTGGTTCCCAAGAGACCATTTACTGCAGCTTGTAACAACCACAGCTTTTATCTAAACTTACTGTCTAAAAACATTTGCTTGCTCTTTTTCTTGAGCCTGAAGTAAACTTTTTAATGACACTTGTGTTTTTTTTTTTTTTTAAATCTGCTCCAAATTAATCTGTAGCATCTCCCTGAAAAGGTTAAAAAAAGTTCAAACTCATTCATTCTATAAAATACTTCAGCTTCTAAGTTTTAAGCTACATGAACTAGTCTCAGACCAAGCTCATCTCTCAGATCCCCTAAACTTCTATTAGCTAGTCTGTGTTACAAATCCAGCTGTTAAGCCTACATTTTGTAGCATGATCACACACTCCTTTACCCACCCTGACTAGAAGTTCCTAACATTCAGAAGAAACAGCATGGGCTAGTTCTGGACTAGTTCTACCTTTAAAGAGTATTTTGATTTTATAAGTAGGTGTTAAAGAGTCTTTATTTCCATAATCAAACACTATTTATTCCACAGGAATTCTGACATGTTCAGTTCGCATGGTCAGTGTTGTTCAATGGCAAATGCTGATTGTGAACTGGAGGAAAGTTTGCCTCCTAGACCACTGCCTCTTTTGGTCCAAATCTGACTGCTGCCCTGGCTAGCTGGGATTTTATCCCTGCCTCTCTCCTAGAGTCCTACATGATGCTGAGAAAGTCACCCAAACCACATTTTTTTTAAAAAGTGGCCACAAGCTATGCATTCCTCATTTTTGGAGTATCTAATATGAAACAGCTGGGGAAGGAGTCGCAGGCAGCGCGAGTGCTTAGAGCTGCAGCTGGAGCTGCTTTCCGTTGCATCAAATTTTATAAAAAAGGTTGCACACTCTGAAATGTGAATGTCAAGCTGGATATCCAAAGGCAGTGGATATTTCTGACTATGTGATTGTTATATAAACCATTTCTACAGTAAATGCAGCAAAAAGGGGTTCACTAACATTTGAGAAACCCTCAGAGCAGATCTGCTGAGATTTTGATAGTGTTAACAGATAGCTTTCAGGTGACATTATCACAGTATATGATCCCCAACTCTGAGCTGGCTTCTGGCATCACTTTACAAAGTTTTCTTATCCTTCCAGCAGGGCCTTAGTGGTCTGTAAGACATCAAAACATATTGCGTAGAAACAATGTGAAAACTGAACTCCTTCCCCTACCACATATACACGGTGTTATACACACAAGCAAACAAACAAGCAGAACTGAGAGAGGTAAGAAAGAGGAATAAACAAGTGTTGCAGGCTAACGTACATGTAGGTACATGTAAAGTACAGCTGAGCATCGTAGAGACACTCCTAATATGTTTTGATAAATAACCAGTATGAGTGAAGGGATCAGCAGTTATATGTAGACCCAAGGTAAGTTAACCCAGAAGATAGGGTAAGAAACAAGCTCATGTTGTAAGACCTATTTCAGCAAGGCTGTAAGAGCCTGGATTAAATTCCTGCTGCTGCCTGAGGAAATCTGGCCTGACATTTCCCACCTCCAGATGAATATGCACATCACTAACGATCAGCTATTTTGTGGCATTAAGGTGTGAGGTTTCCCATTATTTCTGTTCAAACCTTTCTACTTTGCATGGAATGAATATTCATTGGGATCATGAGAGAATGAAAGTGTAAAAACATGCTAATCAGTGGATTGTTAGGATGCTTAGCAGGGAAACTAGGTGCAAGGAAAGATGAGATGGAAAGGGCAGGTCTATTCCTTGCTTCAACAAATACCTACAACTAAAGCAAGAAAACATACCTTAGAGCAGGAACACGCCCCCAGCTCAGCACATAAACCTCTTGTTTTCACATGCTTTTTGACATGATCATGTCTTCTGTCACCAGGAGAGCAGCAGCAGGAGACCTTACGCAGTGGATGGCTTCACACTCTTCAGGCAAGGAGAGAGAGGACCCGGGGCCCGCACTGCCTACATCAGTGCTTTCCCCACTGGACAATTAGGTAGTGAATGTGCATAGAGAAAAAGGCTCTTTTCTCCCCATTGTGCAGGTTAAGAAAGTGATAAGGTTTAGATGTGTCCAGAATTTGCTGGCTAAGCTGAAGCAGAGCAGAGGTTTTGCTGATCAGTGCTTTGCCTGTCTTTGGACAGAGTTTTGCATGCTGGCACTAGTAATGAAACAGAAGTTGAATGCTTGAGTCTGTTTGTGGCAGTAGCTGAAATACTGAAAATGCTACATGGAAATTAGTAGCTGTGCGTTTGATGCTGGATAAAGTGAGGTAAATGTGGCTTGAAGCCATTTGCAGAACGATGAGAACAACTCTCCTATAGCTGCAATAAATTTCTCCTTTTGAACTACCCTTGTATATAAGTCTAGGAGTAAAAATGATCCTGGTAGAAAAGTAATTAAATAGAATGACGGCAAAGTTCTTATAATAGTTTGCCCCAAATCCAGCAAAAAGCCCTTCATATAGATGTACTAAAAATTAAATAATTGTTCACAGGAAGTCTTCCATTAAAGTGTTTTCCCATTTAGAGTGTTGTTTTAATGACTAATTATTGGAATGAATGGAGCTTAATGTAATACAAGCATTTTTAACAAAGATTGTATCCGGAAGTGACTGTGTCTTTTTGTCCAACCATAACATTTTATTTTAACCCTCTATTACCTGACTATTGGATTAATTTTGTGGAGTGGGTGATGAATTCATCGCTGATGAAAATATATTGTTTTAAAGTCTGTTTATACTGACTTCTGCTTTCCTTGGGAATGGAAACTTCCCAAATGCTTGGGAATGCTAGCTTTCCTTGGGAATGCATTTGTCCCACAAAACATATCTTAAAATTATTTACAGAGAGGTTGACAGAATTAGACTGTACAGGTAAAGAAATGAAATTCTATATATTGCTCTGAAATGACCCTGCTATGAAGAAGCATCTTTGGACATGGACTCCTTTATGGAAAAATTCTATAGAATTTAACAAGAGGCAACATTGTTTTAAGACTTGGCAAAAAAAAATCATGGAATCTGTGTGCATTATCTATTGCAACATTCAAATTCATTTAAAAAGAATAAAGAAAACATTATATTCCTAAATGATTTTAGTTCTACTTGGGAACCACATAGCATCTGCAAAAATGACTGGTCAATTCATACTCATTGAAAGAAGTGACAATCCTATTAAAAAGAAGGATCCTCTTCCTCTGAATCTGGCCCATTAAATCTAGAAATAGAGAATGGTTTCAACTAAAGAACATCATGGGTGTATGTGCCTTTTCAGTGCAGTAACACTTCATTTCAGATCTTTGGGCTGCCACAAATCAGACTGTAGCTGGTTTTGGACTGCAGCTTAATTTTCAAACATTTTATATGTATTTTTTAAAATGACAAGATTTCCAGGGAAAATAATATAACCAGCAAGCAGAGAAAGAGTATCAGCAGCCACTGACTTCATCATAATAAGTTTTGCTGTCCAACTAAGCTTTATTAATACAGACTGCGTGTGCCAACTTAATAACCTCTTCTATACATTACAGATCAATAAATTAGAAGCAGCCTGGCTCTTTAAGAAGTGTTGCTAGATGCAGACCATTGTTTTGATACCTTTAATTATCAACAGAAGTTCTATGCTATTGATCTTCCATGAAATGCACCTTGTAATCAGTGGTGACATGTTGATTTACCCTAGTGTGGATCTGGAGCTATGCAGGAAGAATTTAAGGTTATATTTTTCCAGGGCACTTAAGAAAAATATCTGGTGCTTGGTATGCTCTCATATTCCAAAAGAAACATTTCTGACTGCCCAGGGAGAAAACATATCTATCAAGAATTATTAAGAATAGCCAAAGAGAGGAGTTTCCATCAGAAGAGGGAGAGCACCCCAACTTTCCAGTTTGCTGGCAAAATCTCAGGAGCCCTCTAGCACAGCCTCCAGCACAGATTAGTAGATTCTGTAAACTGCAACTGCAATACGAAGAAATATTCCTTCTGTTTCTACTTATAGATCCTAATCCCCTCTAGAGACTGGTAAATATGAAATTTCCCTCTTCATGGGGGCCCATGTGTTCCAGATAAGAACTAGAATTCACATTCATCTACACTGTGAAAAGGATGTTATTAATTTGCAGTGGAAATCTATTGTGCTAAAAACACAAAATCACAGGTCTGGAAAGGCCTACAAGAGGCTGCCCTGTCTAGCCCCTGCACTGGGGCAGATTCACATATCCCTAGACCTAACAGATGTTAGCACCTATTAGTGCTAGTCCCTTAATTATATTCAAGAAAGCAAGTTCAGTACTATCCATGAGAGTTAAATGCAGCACTTCATCACCCAAAATATTCTACCTTAAAAAGTTTGTACTAGTATTGCAACTAAATATTCTTTGCTGTAAATTCCACTAATTTCTTCTTGCCCTTCCTTGATGATCTTAGATAACAACTGATCATTATTCTTTTTTTTTTTTGCATGTTAGTGTGCTTATCCAAAGTTCTTTTATTTTTTCTCTTCTCTAGTCTAATGGAACCTAAATACTTTAATCTTTTTCTATGGATTGCGTTTTCTAAACCCTTTAGCATTCTTTTCACTCGCCTCTGGATTTTCTGCAAGTCGTCATCTTTACAGTGTTGTGTCTAAAATGGACACAGGAACTTGAGATCCAGCTGGCACACAAGTAGAGCAGAATAACTGCCTCCCAGGGCTTGCATACCATATTTCTATGAATGTATCAACTAAGACATCCTTTTCTATAGCAATATTGTGTTGCTGACTCATAGTCAGTCTGTGATTCACTACGACCCCCATATCCTTTCCACGTTATATTTGTCTATTTGCACTTGTTTTTGTTGAATTTCATCTGCTCTTAATTTCAGATGATGTCTGACTTTTCAAAGCTTTTTTTTTGATTTCCAATCAATATCTGATCCAGTCACCAAAGTAAGTGGTGACTTCTCCCTTCACTCCCTTCACTTCTCCCTTCTTAATGCCTGCAGATTTTCTAGGTGTAGTAATTAAATTTCATCCTTCAAATCACTAAAAGAAATTTTGAATAGAAATGAGACTTTGAGCTGCCCCTCTGGTTTAAGGGTGAATCAGTGATAATTCTTCTTGTCACTCATTCAATAATAACTACGGAGCAGGGGATTCAATATTTACCCTTTAACCAGGTGTCATCAGTGGTTGTGGTAGCTCCTAGCTCTTATCTAGAGGAATGAGATTTGTCTGAGCATTAAAAACTACCATCCATTTTCCCAACATACACTTTTACAGAAAAATTATACAAAGGGATGGAATACTGAAGAGGGAGCCAGACTCATTTTTGTGGGGCTTTGTGGCAGGATGTGAGGCAGGTTTTTACTATGAGAGTGGTCAAACATCAGAACATCTTGCCCAGAGAGGTTATGAAGACTCTATCCTTAGAGATACACAAAAGCCAACTAGACACAGTTCTGAGCAACCTGCTCCAGCTGACCCTGCTCTGAGCAGGTGATTGGACTTGACACCTCCTGAGGTCTCTTCCAACCTCAGATCTGTAATTCTGTGGTTCCACGACTTTATGAGACAAATTTATTTACCTCACACCTTTTTGCTTCTTGAGTTCTTTGCAATTCAAAGAATCTGTTCTGCAAGCATTTTTGACTTTTTAGAATGTTAATTTTAAATATCCTGGAGTCATGGTTTGATCATTCTATTGAAAAAATTGAAGGTCAATCTGGGGGTTACATTATATAGTTTGCCAGTCTCTGCAATACTGCGAATGACACATAGTATTTCAGATAGCATTTGAAACTCTGAAATTGGCTCCTCTAGTGACAGAGTATACATCCTTTTAAACCCACCTCAAAGTCTTTCTCACCAAGTTTGTGCACTGGTATCAGACAGTTTCCATGTTTAAGCACCTCTCTTCTCACTATTCCTCCTTTATAAAGCAACATGTTATTTCTAAGGAAGCTGGAGCTCAGTGCCAACAATATTAATGAAGATCTACATTCATCCTGATGACTCATAAGAGCCAGGGTAGGCCTTTACAGTCAAATGGGAGTATTGGCAAGTACTACTTGCGACCTGGACTCCATCCTCTGTGTTCCCAGAACCTCACAGTCACATTATTAGTGCCCACATGGATGAGTAACATGAATAGCATGAGTCATAGTCAGGGACTGGATATGTCTCAACAGTATTTCCACTGTGCCTGAAGTTCTGGATTAGTCAAGAAGCCCATGTCCTGGAAGAAAGGGTCAGACTGGCAGACGGGTGTCTCTGGCCTGATTAGAAGAGATTGCTGTAATCATAGTCATCCACTGAGAAGTTCGTCATTGGTGGAGCACAACAAATTATAGGATTGTAGCTTACTGAAGAAGTGGGCCAAAATGTATTTATCTCAAAACAGAAACTTAAAACATTTATCCCTCCTCAAAGATGTGTACTTTCCTGTCCTACTAAGATGGTGAGAAGCTTCCAGCTTCTGACTTCAATAGGCACAGGACCTGACTTTTGACTGAGAAACTGTTGGACTAGACAAAATATTTTCAACTAGTTTTGTAACTTGATTTTTGGCAAAAATTTTTAAAGCATCCTTCCTTCTTTTTACTCTCCCACTTATCAGATTTTTTTTCAGCATTCTTCCAGTTTTAGATCAGAGTTTCTTGTTGCACAGTCTATAAAACCTTCCTAATTATAATGAATATTTCTAAATTACCTGTTTAGACAAGTAACTAAAATAGCATATAAGTGCATGTTCCTGAATATCAGTGCAATAGCAGGGTAGGAAAAAAAAATAATGCAACTCCTTATATATATTTCTCTTACTTTTATAGCTGAAATCCACAAGATATCAGCTGTGATGGAATTCTGAAATAATGTCTTTTCTTTTTATCATACACACATTTTATGAATACCATTTTTTTCTCACTTAATGGTAAACATGCTTAGCCATTTCCTTAACTAGTTTAATAGGGCTTCTCTTTTAAATCTTCTCTCGGGATTTGGATATTCTCAGGTGCATTTATTCTATTGACAGAACTTAATATTTTTTCATCCTAAATGAATGCTCTTCCTCAGAAACTCATTTCATATAAAGACATCAACACTCCTGTTCTATAGATTCTATACATGGGAAGGCTTCATTTTCAAATCTTGCCAAAGCATAGACAGAAACCAAATGTCTGAATACGATTGTTTTCTGCAGAAAAAAAGTGAGCACTAACATTAGACCAGTTTAACTGACTCTGCCTGAGCAGGGGGTTACACTAGACAATATCTAGATGCCCATTCCAACCTCAGCTGCTCTATAATTACCACTGAGATGCCAAGAGACTGTAGACACCTAAAGCAATTCAGGAGGGTTTTGGGAAACAGCAATGATACATGATTTAGGTACCTTGCAGGGCAATTGGGTAACTAAGTCTTCCTATGAATCTGGCTTTCTGTTCCTGGAATTTTGTCATACAAGTTGACACTATGCTAAATGGGGAAATGGTGATGTAGTAACCATACAGTATTTCAACCTACTGCTCTTTGTCTCTTCCAAGAATTCATCTTGATTTTTGATCTAATCCCTCTAAAATCTCTATGTCTCTTTATCAGATGTTATTTAAATGCTGTTTTTAGCAAACATTAGCTGCTTAGAGATTTTTAAACTAGCCACATGACCCTCTAATGAGGCTAATTCATATGATTTCTATCATCTGACTCGAGGGCATATATAAATATATTTCTAATTAGTATCGTCTATATGGCTAGTTTACTAGAAGCTAGAAAATCCAAACCTGCAAGGCAAACACAAAAGCATACACACTTTTCCACTGACAAAGCTTACCGTGAACTGTGGAAAGAGGTGAGTACAATCCATAGTTGTGTGTAGACTGGTAAGAGAAAAATGGAATAAAACTGTAAATAGTAATTCTTGGAAATATTTTTCTGCTATGATGCTTTTGTGTTATTGCAATCAGTTCTATGGATAGCTGCCTACCACTTACAAAAAGAGCAAGCATTATTGTGCATTTATAACAGCAAGTCATGACTTCCATTAGCCACGTCAGTTTGAATGTTCATACATTAATGGTATCTTAGTTGGGAATTATACTGGGCCCAAGTGTTTGTACATTTTGATGACGAATCTACTCTTACAGCATTGAAGACACATACCTATTACCATACTGCGCTTAGCTATTTCAGGAATGAAGAGTTTTAAAAGCTCCCCAAGGTTAAATACAGCACCCTGTGTGCAAGCCGAGTTGCTATGGTGACAGGGCTTCATACTCCCTTGTTTAATATAGGCCTATGGCCTTCTACTTTCTAATTGCTGATGAATGATCAAACTGTCTTAGATTAACCGTACAAAGGTGATGTGAAACATATTTCAAAATGCAAAACCTAAATGTAATACAATTAAACCTGAGCAAAACACTTAATTGTAAACAAAAATCCAAAAATAGATTTTGGCACCTTCTAATTTGAGGCAACATTGTTGTAACCTTGTTGATGCAAGATATATTTTAGATGGTAAAGCTGGAATTAGAAATTAAAATTACAGAAACAAGCTATATATCAGAAAATCATATCGTTGTCATTAAAAAACTCTACCATCAGAAAGTCTGGACATTTCTAAGGTTGTGATTTCAGTCCTTTCTGTTGTCTTAGCCTCCACTCGTGGGGAGATTAACCTCACTGCTTATTGCTTGGAAAGTAATAAAATCTGTCCCATCTGATATATAAATATCTATTTAGATTAAAATTAAATTACCAAAAAATTACTATTATTTTAGTATTTTAATATACTTGTAGATTATTTGTTTATATCTTTAATTATGATTCAAAAAAATCATAATGCGTTTTCAGAAAACTTTCCAACCATTTCCTAGCCTATGGCTCAGATTATGATCTTGAGAAGCAACGGTTGATTTCAGGTGCTAAATAAGTACATAGCTTCTCAGTAGGGTTCTTGACAGGGATTTTAGCTCTTTTCACAGATGTGGCTTTGGTTTTGTTTCACTTCTAGCTAAAAGTAACCAGAGGATATGCAAAAAGTTAAAATTTTGTAAAACTGTCAGGCCTTCTGTTTTAGGGAAAGCATCAGATATTTCTGTGGAGAAGATAGAATTCTTTTAGGCAACTAGTGCAATTAAATCATCCTGGTGCATAATAAGAGACAAAATATAGCTAGAGAAGACAACATTTCTGAAAGATTTTTTTTATCCATAGGAAATAAAAGGCTCTGATTTTTTCCTTTACAAGCTCCAAAACCTGTTGGAAGTGAAAGCTTCTCAGCTTCTTCCTCACAGTATTTGGGCTTTTCCCTTAAGCCTCTGTGTTGTTCAGCATCTTTTGCTACCCAGTGATTTCTGGTCAGATGCAAGCTGAAAGAGAATCTTTGAGATACCTATTTCTCTCTCTGCCATTTGATGAAAATTTGGGGACAACTCTTTTTCTTGTCTTTTATCTAATATTTAAGCTATGTTGAAGCTCCTTCATATACACACGTAGAGATGTTTGGGGTATGACTTCAGATCTCACCTGCTCAGCTGTATCCATGTGTATTGTTTGTTTGTAGCAACAAGCATAACATGTTAACTTTTCCAATGCTTAATAATGTCCTTTCTTCTGAAGATCTCAGAATTTAAGGTCAAAACAGTAAATGTAGGGCCTTGGAAGAAGAATAAAGACAGATAATTTATACAAATATTGTGACTGCTCTATAAAGTTGTAGTGAAAAAGAGCCTTAAATGTGGATATGGGTCAGCATCTTACTATCCTGGAGCTCCTGTTCATTATCCTTGCTGGGACTGGTAAAATAAGGATCACTTTTTTTCTTTATTTTAAAGTCTATGTAACCAATGCCTACAAAGAATATCTTAATATTATCTACTGTCCTATTAATACTATCTGTTGTCCTATTAAAAAAAGTCTCTAACACCTTTGAAATGTGATGTTCCTATGCGGTACGTGGGGAATAGATCTGAGACATCTGATTCACAATAGCAAGAGAGAGAGAGATTTGGGGAAAATGAAATTCTTCAAAATATTGCAGATCTCAGCTTTCACAAGGGCATCCAGTTTCATCCTTTAATACATGGCCTTCTGCAGACCTTAGAATTTTGTAGTTTAGAGATCAACATGAAATATTTTCTTTAAAATATGAGTGTATAACTCCTAAACAAAAAATAAATAGGGAATTATGATTTGAGAGAGGAACAAACTATGACTGTTAAATTTTAAGATGTTGTCTTCAGTGTCTTATATGTCATATGTTGCAATCTAATTGCCAGGCTTTCAAAAGTTTGATTTGTACCCTTTGTTCCAGCTATCTTGTAGCAGTAAATTGCAAATGGGGTGTAAAAAACAGGTGAAGCTAAATCAATCAATATGGCAGGCACTGAATGGGCTACTTGCTGGGTAGGGTAATGAGCATGTGCATGCAAGGTAGTAATATCACTGTGCCCTTTAAAGCCAAAGTTTGGGGTTTAGTCATCACAAACCAACTGATTACCAACTTTTCTAGTCCCAAGAACAAGTAATGAGATGCAGCTCCAATATCGTTTCTGAATACATGTTTACAGTAACTATAAGGTGCCCTATATAGAAAGACTTCACACTGAATTTTAGAAATGGCCAAGGGGGAAAGAGCATTTTGCTTCTCACTACAGCAATGATTAGCTAATACTTTAGTCAAATCATGGTAAACAAGCCATGCTTACTGCTGAAAAAGGAGATGACTCTAAAAGGGATATTAACATTTCTATACAAGGGGAGGCAATCACTGAGAATCAACCTTTGCCTTGAATACATTTAGGATCAATAGTCAGGAAGGAGGTAGAAATCTCAGTGGAAATCCCTGTTACCTCTCCATACACACAGCTTGGGTGACCTGAGGAAGCGATTAAATAGAAAAGCATTCATGCTTCCCCAATTGATCAGGCTTCTCTCATCTCCCAGGAATCCAACCTGCCTGCAGACAGACTGTGTGTGCACAGCCTGAGCCCCTAACCATCTGGAGCAGGTAATTGTTAGTGCCTACAGTTTGCTAGCTGGATAGGTTCCAGATTTAAGCCTAGGATCAGTTGATGGTTTTGTTTAATTTTTGTCAGCATGTTCTTACTGAATCTTTATTGTTATGTCACTTGGGCATTTACAAAAGGGTACTTTTGTCTGCTTTAAAATTAACTGGCTTGGACTACAGATTTGGGGATGCTAGGTAAGATTAAAATATATCAACCCTATAAGGATGTAATACTCATTAAAATCAGTGTCCTGGACAGCGCTCAGAGAAAACCAATATTTTTCTTCAAACCATTCAGTAAATACCAAAAGTTCCTCTGCCAACATGTTTTGGAAGTCTGGAAACTGGAGAGTGTATTTTCATGACCAGCATTACCTATATATACATTTCCTGTTGTACAGCAGCTTCCTGGGGAAAGAATTGGAGCCCTGAGAGTCCAGAAGCATGTCAGGAAGTAACACACTTGTAGGGTGTGTAGGAAGACTGGTGGGATGCACTAATGGTCTGTTGCAGGGATACTCAACCTCTGACAATTTGATGGAGAGTGAAGTCGGAGATTTGAAGCACCTGAATGCAGTTAATTTTAGACTCTTGCTCTGAATTTTCATCGGATGGAACTGACCTCTATCTGTTGGCTATGTAAAGAGTAGCAAGGAAGTTTTATTAGACTTAGTTACCAGCTCAACTCTAGTACAAGTCAAGACTGAGATAAAAATTCATGTGGTGATTTGAGTGCCATTTCAACAGAGGGTTTTTGCACTAAGAAGCACTGCAGAATTATTGCTTTTGAGAATAAAGTCATGACTGCTGGCTCTGTCCTTTTTAAGTGTGGTCTTTCTGTGCCTGCCTAGAGCGGATGGCAAAGGAACAATTCTGGGCAGCCTGAGTAGTGGCTGCCAGTGTGCACCTGACTGGTAGAGAATACAGGATGACAGTCTCCAGGGCTGACAGCTTGGTAGTTTTCAAAGGCACTTCAGTCACTGACAAATTATAAAAATTATAATTATAATTAAATTCTAATTATAATTCTTAAGATTAATGTCAAAAATCTTGTGTCACGGCGAACAGAGCCAATGCTAAAATCAGATTCCCTGCTGCTTTCAGTGTAAAAAGAATTTAGGCTGAGTATACCAGAGAGGACAAAGCATCCTAACAGATCTTTAGAGATAATAAGGCAGTTACTGGATACTAAAGGTAGATTTCCAAAACTGTATTTAAAGGAAAAGTTATGGGATGAAAGTTCTGTGAAAGTTCTGTATTACAGCAACTATTTTTTAAGTTTCCTTCTCATTCTAATGAATTAAAAAGATACAGATTAAAAAAAATGCTATTTCATGCAACTTAAAAGTTTAGAAATTAAATGATGACAAATATGTTGCATTATTATTTTATAGTAGGCACTGTGTTATCATGGAGTCTCAAAGGACAAGAAGTTCCCATGCTTTATAATTTCTTAATAGCAAAAGTTTATGGTAGGGAAACCCTGAGACCTTTCACTGGTTCTAATGCAACAAGAAGCATATATGAAGAATACAATTAGGACAGCAGAACTTTGAAGACATTCTCCTCTACTGTGAGATAGTCCTGGCTTCAAATGCTTCCTCTTCAGAGAAATCAACCAACGGAAAAAAGAATAGCTGTTTACACAGAAATATACTAAGGTCACTGAAAAAAACGTTGGTGAAGAACTGGGGACAGGATTTCATTACTTGTTGCACTGTCCTTCCTCTCTAATTGTAAGTTTTAGTTGAGAAATGCCTACTCTGAATTGTGAGTTATTGGGCTTTCAGAGGGCTGACTCAGAAGGTTCTGAGACTACAACCCACCAGTTTGAAATAGAGCTCTTTTAGCCTTGATATTAATTGTAATACAAAGAGAACAAACAGACTCTTTTAATTCTCTTTTTGAAAGAACAGTCACTTACAAATCAAGCTGTGTGCAAGTATCAAAGAAGTAGTTTCCAAAGCAACAGTAACTAAGAGGAACCAGTTATGATTTTGTAGTTGTTTGACAATAAGGGTAATAAATGGAGGCATAAAATACCCTATCCACATGAATAGGAGGATTGCTCTGATTGGTAATTAACTATTTTGTGTTATGGAAAGAAGTGCAGAAGTATCATCAGCATAAGAAAATGTAAAGAACATCATACAAAATACTTGTCATTTGAAGCAAATGTTACAAAAAGATAATGTACACTTTACCATGTAGCAGATGCAAACGATGAATGTGGGAATCAATTATATTTTAGCACTGACAGTGTTATCTTAGTAATGAAGTGAAAACAGGTTATTACTTGACTGAGACAAGATTAGCCAAAAGAAAAATTAAGAGCTGAAAGCAGATGTCCCAAACATTACTTGTGAAGAAGAGCTTTCACTGGAACTCAAGAGGACTCAATGTCTTTGATATAGACAAAACTTTTACTGGAACCTGGAACTTGTATCTTTATCATATAGGCAAATTGTTAAGAATCTATGTGTCTTTTTGAGAATTCAAAGCATAGCAGTATATTCAATCAGCACTAAAAAATGATTTTAACAGCTTGATAAAACAAATCCTATTAATAAAGCTTTTTTTTTTTGCAGACATTTGAGCTTAATTCCTTAAAATTTGCTTTGCATGGTCATCTTGATTATCTAATGAAATAAAAAAAAAATTAAAAAAATGTTTTCTCTGAAATCCGAAATTTATCTGTCTGGAAATGAAAGCAGGTGTCCTGTAAGATTTGCGGGTTCATTATATCCCTGTCTCATCCTCATCTTGGGTTGTCTCTTGATGCATGTCCCTTCATGCACTACAGCTAGGCACTCCACTGACACATCTAGGATTTCAGCAAGAGGTGGACTGTCAGATAGGAAATGAATGGGCAAATTGGACCAAGAAGAAAATGAACTGTGACTTCTAAAATATAAGTTGCAGTAGTAAATCCAAATATTTTTTTGCCATGTCTAATGAAGTGTGTTTAGGAAAATGTAAAGCAAAGAACAAGCTATTGCATTATATGTAACAAAAAGTGCTGTCACATCTATGTGCACTTGTGGGACAGAATTAAAGGCAAGTGATTCAAAGTTGAGGCCACAGTGACTTTGTAACGGAAATTTTATCCACTGCATTGTGCAAACAATAAGCCAAATACGAAAGACCTCATTTTAAGCATTGCTTATTATTTCCTTTGAAGTTTGTGTGAGTAATGTTTAGAATAAAAAATGAGCTGGTAATTTAGGATTTTTCCCACTGTTTGTATACAATTTTCTCTTCAAAATAAATACAAAAAAAAAGGAAATAAAGGTTTTATGATGAGAACAAACTGAAATACAAGAGCTTCTGTGGGACACCAAAATAGCAGCAGGATTCAGATCACAAAGAAAGTGCATCCCAAGACTCCTTTTTTCCATGGAGACCTCACATTCAAACGCTGACCAAACAAATGTAGCTCCATTTCTGGTATCGGACAAGCTCAAAGCCTCTGGCTATAGAACCGTATTAGGCCTCTTGTAAAGCATTCTCTGAAACCCTAGGGACCAATAAAACAGTGTCAGGAATCAAATTCAGCTCTTCTACGTTTGTTCAGTACTCCATATATAAAATCAATGCAGAGCTAAAGTTTATGTGTGAATGTATATGTGTAGGCAGGACATACATATGTATATATGTATTATATACGTATGTGTGTGTGAATATATATGTAGAGAGAGAAAATTGGTAAGACTAGCTGTTTATACAGAAGGCCATGTGATGTAATGCATGTCTCTTCTTGCTTTATAAAATTGATCAACAATATATATCATCCTTATTAATTACACTCACGTTTATGAGTTATCCGTAGCATGTTTGCTTAAATTTAATAGTTTTTATTTTTAAAAATATTATTTTTTGCATTTGTGGAAGACAGATAGTGGATTTTTTAGGCTCGTTCCAGCACCAGAATCAGTAAGTTCCCATCAACGGCTCCAGGATGGCAGCCCTAGGAATGAACCAGCTCGCAGCTGTCATGTTGCCCTCTGGTGGTATTCCATAGAGCCACTATTGAATAAAGCCCACATGGACTGGAATATTTTAAATCCAAGCAAAAAATATAAATTGTATTATGTTACACCTGGTGAAAGAAATACATAGGTAAATGCCCAACTATTCTAACATATTCCCCTAGCAGAACACACAAGATACTATGAAAGCTATATGAAAGCTCTGAAAATTTCACAGGGAGGTTTCCAATTGAAGATCAAGCAATTCCCTTTTCCTTTCCCTTTTCCTTTCCCTTTCCCTTTCCTTTTTCCTTTCCCTTTCCCTTTCCCTTTCCCTTTCCCTTTCCTTTTCCCTTTCCCTTTCCCTTTCCTTTCCTTTCCTTTCCTTTCCTTTCCTTTCCTTTCCTTTCTTTTTCTTTGTAATGTATATCCTGGTTTTTTCCCTACTCTTTCTCCAGCATTTCAGTGTCCCTAATAACTGGTAGGTAAGAATATGTCAATCAGGTTTCCTCATATAGGGGCTACGATTTTGGACTTGTTTTTTCATGGAATATCACTCAGTTTTGCACAGACTGGGTGCAAAGGTTAAAGAAACATCATGACTGTGTGAATTTATGCCTGTGATGTCCCTTTGGCTTGTTCACAGGATGCAGAGAGAGGATGTGGAGTTTCAAAATTTGCAATGGAGGCAAGATTACACATGTCAGTCTTACGCTCCTTCAGGGAAGAAAGCCAGACATCTGCCAAAGCATTGCCAGGCAGGTCATGCTGGATCTGCTTGCACATAAAGAGCCAGTGCATTGATCTCATCTGTTTTGTAAAGAGCTTTCACGTACACCAAGTGCTTCTTACCTTGCAAAATATTTTGGTATCTACTTGCACTGTGCTGTGGGTCAAAACAAAAGGGTGAGGCTGGGAGCAAGTCAAGAGAAATACAAGTTGCTCTTCATAGGTATGGCAGAAAAGCTATTGAAATCTAAGGGTACAATCCCATTTAGCTATAAAGCAATTTAAAGGTTAAATACATTTCCCTAGCCTTACCCATGTTTCTGTCTGATTTCACACAGCACAAGCACCATCATGGGAAGTTTGGAGAACCTACCTAGCTGAAAAATAACCCAGCAAAAGCGATTGGTTTCCAGGACCATCAACTTCCCTGCGTAGTTCACCAGGATGTGGCACAAGTCCTATCTGGATCACAAGAGAGGAGGACTTCCCAGCAACCTAGGATTTCTACCAGATGCTTTTTCAAAGGAGCCAACTGAGAAATATACTCAAGATTTTGGGCAGAAAGAAGGAGAGCACTACAGTATTGCTGCACAGGATCTCTGGGTGGGCCATCCAAGCTTTTTATGTATCACAGAGATTCTTGGAGAATTGTCTGATCTCTCAAAATCAAATCCCGCTGCCGTTATTTATGGACAATTCTGTTCAGGAGGCAATTTGGGATGAAATTTCCATATTGACATTGACTCTCATCTTAGCGATTTTCAAGAAGGATTTTCTTTGGTATGTTGCAAAAGAGGTTCTACTTCATTCTGGAGAAGTTACCAAATAATGATAAATATTGCTATCTAAATTTTCCACTGAGCCTAAGCCTAAAGTCCTTAGCTGGTATTTAATCATTCTTTACTCTGGCAAGCATTCTTTTGCTTTGAGGGCATGAGTGTTAAGTTTTGTGCCAGTAAGGACATTTATCATTTCACTGGGGATTTTGCTGAGCTATGCCTTCTTTATCATGCAAAAGAGAGCAAAAAGCATTACTAGAGATGATCTTAATCCACAGAATCTTGATCTAGAAGTAAGACAAATTTAAAATACATATTTTGGCTCATTCAGCTGTGGAGATGGTCTGGCTAAGAAATCATAACTTACAAATGCTTAAGTGCAAAGCAGCTTTGGAATATACAAGCCTCAAGGCTTGGATTCAGGCTGATCTCCAGCTCTTCACTGTCTGATCATAATTTACCTGAACTAACTGTTCCCCTCTTTCTTAGTGACTCCAACACTGATGCCAGCATTGACATGCATACTAAAATTCATATTATCTTTCTCTGAACATAGAATGGTATTTCCTTTTTATATAAAAAGAAATCTAAACGTCAGAGAAATGTTCAAACTGTTCACATTTTATTTTATATAGTTAGTCTTCCTCACCTCCTTTTATAGTCCGACATAGGTGATTCTGAAGGTTCTTTATATCAAATAACTTTGGCTCTCAGACTTACCCTTTGGAAGAAGCCATGGTTCTGTTGGCTATATTCTGTGGAGCTGAGTGAGATAAGACTTCTCATACAGTATCTTAATCAGAAGATAGTTTTACCAAGTAAGTAGTTCTAAATATAGTGAACAAAACAAAACAAAAAAAATCAGTACATTGGTTAGTACTTAAATTTCTCCTATTGTCTATTTAAAAGCTTGGTGAAATAAATAAGTCCCTCAATCATTTTATTTTCAGCCTGAATCTTGGTTTGTACTTGAGCAGTAGAGTTTGACTAGATCTCTAGATGTCCCTTCCAACCTCAACCATTTTGTGATTCTGTGATTATCATGAAGAGACTGTATGAACCTAGATATGTGTAATTATGGGACTGAGACACCTATTCTGTCATAACCATATTCAGAAAATTCCCACTGATGATGGAGATTTACATGCAGTGTAGACTGGAGAGCAAAACCTTCATTTAATGGAGAAATAAGCAAACAGTTATTTTGGTTTTTTCCAACCCTACAGTTTAATAAAAGTATTTTACTTCAAAAAATGGGAAATAAACAGATTGAATCAAAGCGTCAGCCAAGCTATTAAATTCATAGATGATTTATTGAATGGGAAACTTAACCATTGTAATTCAGTCTTGATTCAGGAAATAAAAGCTTTGATATAATATTTGATCAAAGAGAAAATATTCTAATAAACTCTAATGAACTTTCTATTGTCTACCTAACTCAAAAGGTTCATTTTGGAATACAAGATTAAAGTCTATGTTTACAGAATTAAAATACATAAAATTACACATTTCAAAACAGTCTAGTGGTCTAGGATGTTTCCATTTTTACATTGATAGCTAGTGACAAGATAGCTAAGTGACTTTTATTTAAGCAGGCAGGCATAATGTTTCAAGTCTAGCATCTTAAATCATATAATGCTTAAGGTTGGAAGGGACCTCTAGAGGTCATCTAGTCCAACCTTCCTGCACACGTAGGGTCTCCTAGAGCATGTGGCACAGGACTGCGTCCAAGCAGGTTTTGAAGATCCACAACCTCCCTTGGCAACCTGTTCCAGTGCTCTGTCATCCTCACTGTGAAGAAATTTTTCCTTAAGTTCCTGTGGAACTTTTGATGCTTTAGTTTCTGGCCATTACCTCTAGTTCTATTGGTGGCCACCACTGAAAAGGGGCCAGCCCCATCCTCCTCACTGCCTCCCTTGAGGCACTTATAGACACTGATCAGGTCCCCTCTCAGCCTTCTCTTCTCCAGGCTGAACAGGCCCAGCTCCCTCAGCCTCTCCTCACAGGGCAGATGTTCCAGGCCCCTGATCATCCTAGTCGCCCTGCGCTGGAGTCTCTCCAGCAGCTCCACATCCCTCTTGTACTGTGGGGCCCAGAACTGGACACAGTACTCCAGATGTGGCCTCACCAGGGCTGAGTAGAGGGGTAAGATCACCTCCCTCGACCTGCTGGAGACACTCCTCTTAATGCACCCCAGGATGCCATTGGCCTTCTTGGCCACGAGGGCACACTGCTGCCTCGTGGTCAACCTGTCATCCACCATGACACCCAGGTCCCTCTCTGCAGAGCTGCTCTCCAGCAGGTTGGTCCCCAGCCTATACTGGTGTCTGGGGTTATTCCTCCTCAGGTGCAGGACCGTGCACTTGGCCTTGTTGAATTTCATAAGATTTCTCACACCCCAGTTATTCAGTCTGTCCAGGTCCCTCTGGATGGCAGCACAGCCCTCTGGAGTATCCACTACTCCTCCCAGCTTCGTATCATCTGCAAACTTGCTGAGGGAGCACTCTGTGCCTTCATCCAGGTCATTGATGAATAAATTGAATAGGATTGGACTGAGGACTGACCCCTGGGGGACACCACTAACCACAGACTCTGCACCACTGATCACCACCCTCTGAGCTCTGCCTTTCAGCCAATTTCTAATCCACCTCATCGTCCACTCATCCAGCCCACACCTCCGGAGCTTGTCCAGGAGGATGTTGTGAGGGACGGTGTCAAAAGCCTTGGTGAAGTCAAGATAGATGACATCCACCGCTCTCCCCTCATCTATCCAGCCGGTCATCCCATCATAGAAGGCTATCAGGTTAGTCAAGCATGATTTCCCCTTGGTGAACCCATGCTGACTAGTCCTGAGCACCTTCTTGTCCTCCACATGCCTGGAGACAACACCCAGTATGAGCTGTTCCATCACTTTTCCAGGTACGGAGGTGAGGCTCACTGGCCTGTAGTTGCCTTCTTGGCTTTTCTGAAGCCTGGTGTGACATTGGCCTTCTTCCAGTCCTCTGGCACCTCCCCCATTCTCCAGGATCTTTCGAAAATGATGGAGAGCGGCTTAGCTATTACAGCCGCCAGCTCCCGCAGCACTGTGGGGTGCGTCCCATCAGGGCCCATGGATTTTTGGTTATCGAGTTGACTTAGGTGCTCTCTGACCCAATCCTCCTCTACCCTGGGCAAGTCTTCCTCTCTCTGGGCTTCTTCTCTTGTCGCTAGGGCCTGGAACTCTACAGGGCTGCCCTTGGTAAACACCAAAGCAAAGAAGGCATTCAGCAACTCTGCTTTTTCTGTGTTTTTCGTAACCAGGGTGTCCATCCCGTTCACCAGAGGACCCACGTTTTCCCTGATCTACCTTTTGCTATTAATATATTTGTAGAAGTTTTTCTTGTCATTTTTAACATCCTTGGCCAGACTGTGTTCCAACTGTGCCTTAGCTTTCCTTGTTGCCTCTCTGCATTCCCTGACAAAGTTCCTGTATTTCTCCCAGGGGGCCTGTCCTTTTTTCACATTCTGCAAACCGCCGCCTTCTCTTTGAGTATTGCTACAAGCTCCTTGCTCATCCACGCAGGTCCCCTGCTCCCTCTGCCTGACTTCTTACACACAGGAATGCACTGTTGCTGGGCGTGGAGGAAGTGCTGCTTGAAAACTAACCAGTTCCTTCCAGAGCCCGAGCTCATGGGATTCTTCCAAGGAGGTCTCTGAAGAGGCTAAAGTTGGCCCTCCTGAAGTCCATGGTTGCAAGGCTGCTTACAGCCCTGCCTCCTCCTCGTCGGATTCTGAACTCCACCAACTCATGGTCACTGCAGCCGAAGCTACCCACCAAATCAAGAGCCATTTCTTAAAATGTTTTAAATATTTTGCCTGTACTGCTCTTGAAGTACATTTTTGTTAGAGGCAATGTCAGTTTATGCAACTTCTATATGTGTACATATGATTGAATGTACATACAACACACACATATATATAAACAATGCCTTCGGGTGAAGACAGATGAACGGGTTCAGTTCACCCTTTAGTTTCGAAGTAGTGGTTAATATATTTGTAGATTTTCAAAGCCCTATCCAAATATCATAGTTTGATATGACCTATGAGGCACTAGCACAAATTATTCTAGGAGATAACAAGCCATTCTGTACTTTATGTCATAAGAAATATTCTAGAATTATGTCCATATTTGTTTCTGCAATTCTACAATTGCAAAGAGAGGAGGAAAATGGTATAGGACTACTGAGCTTAACATGGGAGATTGCAACTGGGGTGCATTGTGTCGCTCGCCTTCTTTCCCCCCAGCTCATTCTGTGACAGAGATGCAAAAAAAAGAGATCTTCCAAGGGCTATGTTTATGCAGAACTGGCTTCAGGAGGTACATTTTGTGAGGGATGTGTCTTGGAAAAGCTCTGCAATGAGCAGAATTTCACTGATTTAACTCATTTGCTTTTATCTGCACTGTATTTCCAGTATGATTGTATTTCCAGTATGACCCTGGTAAAGTAAGTAGGCCATGTGGGATTCAAAGCACAGTCTAATGGACAAAATTTGGAGCTATCCCTGGTTAGAAGAGAAGCAGCTAGTTCTTCAGTTTATGAGAGACCAGATTTCTCACTAGAGTTTTAATTAAAGGTGAAAGCCTACAGAAAAAAAAAATAATAATAATTTGAGCTGTAGGACAGAAAGGGCAGTAGACTATTTGACTATTTTATTTAGCATCTAGACATTGATAAAGCTGAGAAGACTCAAGTCCAATGCTAGGAGGATATTTAACCTTTGGCAAATTAAAGCCTTTTGGGGACTCTGTTTCAACTTCGTAGGCTATATTTCTGTAAGCAAAGTTACTATATAGCATGGAAATAGAGGACAAGTGACTTCCGTGTGCCGGATATGTGCAGGAGAGGTGGGAAGTGTTCATCTGCATGTGCTATAACAGCTCATTAAATGTGGTAAACTGCCTGCTTTATTTAAATTTGCATAGTGGAAAGAGGGCATTTCATTTTTCCTGTCTGCTTGACAGAAACAAGGAATGCTGAATACACCTCAGCAATCAGCATCTTGACAGGCTGCCATTCACTAAGGGTGAATGTCAGCACCTGCTGACACTCCAGTGGGGCCAGGCTCTCAGCCCCTGCTCACCAGCTCCCTCGGTGCTCCTAAGAGCTGAGATTGAAACATAGATTCCTGGACTAGAAGAAAATTTCCTCCAGGATTTATGCAGCAAGTCTTCATTGCTACATTGACTCTACATATGCTTCACATCTGTAGAGTCACATAAGTGTAAAATAAAGTATCAGAACAGGCACCTTGGTTGTGGCTGTGAAAGGAATATTTTAATTCAGTTGTCAAGTGGCAGGATTTCATTGTCAGGCAGCATCATACATGAAAGCTTTGCTGCTTAGCTTGGGTGAACTTCAGGTGTCTGTCATTTAATAATTAAACTATGTTATGTAATATACAGACCTTTATATTTCCACTAAAAGTTACATGTTCCATGAGAATCCTTAAGAGATGTGGTTTTTCCTGCAGTTATTTACAGTATATAATTATTTTAAAACGAAAGAATGTTAATGTCTTTGCATATCTCCTTCGCAAGCAGTCACCTTGGGGTATAGTAGAAATTACTCAGTTTGAAAGGGATGTGTTAACACTATTGACTCATATTTATATGCCCCAAAATACCATTTGGTGTGGGTGGTGGAGGAACCTCCACCAACAAGCTCTCTTGTTCTGTTACTACATGTTCTTTGAGATTATCAACAGTCTGAAAAAAATGAATCTGCCATATGTCTATACTGAGCCATCCTCCATTTGGTGAATGTATAATTCTTATTTTTCAGAGCTCTAGTTTTTATTCTCCTGAATCATTCTGACTACAGACTTATTACTCAGTACACATTCAGTGATCTAAAGCCAGGCAAGACCATTCTGATCATTCATCCCGACTTCTGCACCTTATGTAATTCTTCCTAGTCAAACACAGTCAATTTGTGGTAGAAGCAGACTACATGTTTTACAGCAATATCCACCTTTTGTCAGCTGCGGATGTAGCTATGCAATCTTACCAGTTGAAAAGGATTTTGGTGTAGAAAAAATCTTCCACATTCCTAGAGAGACTGGAGTAAAGGAATTTTTGAGGGAAAGTGGGAATAGGAATCATTTTGCAGTCGTGGAAGATATGGAATGAAGTTCTCGTGCAGGCCAAGACATATGTCATCCAAAACCATTACAGCCAAGAAGCACAGGTGAGCACAGTCTAGGGAGATCTGGGAACTGCTGGTTTAGTGAACTGACAGCAGAGTATGGCTGGAAAATATCAGAGCTCTAATCCCATATGAAATACTGATTCAAATCATTGCCTTCGGCAAGGAATTGGTTAGGCTGGATTAATTATGCAACTATTTCAAAGAGCTGAAGTGAGAATTAATTAGTTATTGTTTGTAGATGACTTTGAAGATGCAAACGTAGAACTGTATAATTAAGTGAAATTATTAGACATAAGGTTATGTGACTTTGATGTTTTTGTATAAGGGATAAACTAATATCATGCCATCTATTTCCCTTTTATTCTCAGGTATTATATGTAATGCTGGAGAAGGAATTAGGGTGCCTGTAAAATATTCCTACACAGTAGTTCCATGAAATCATCATAAAAATGAAACTTACATATTAAGCTTCTTGAAAGATTCAGGGAATCTGAAACAGGCCATTGTTTTAAGAAATTGTCTTATCTTGAGAAATTGAATCTTAAGTTGCCTTTCAACCCTAGAGAACAACCTCTAGGAATTGAGGTTTATAGCCTGATCTTCACTGCAGCAGTGTAACTCCACTGCAGAGGATGGATTTACTAATTTATCCATTATAGGGATTAGAATCTATACTTGAGCTATGTCTGCTAGGCTGACATGGTAGTAAACATATATACACATGTCACTGACTTCTCTGGAACAAGCTCAAGGAGAGTACATGAGCTGCTGTTGTTCTGCTTAGGATTTTCACTATGGTACAGTACAGAGTAACTTTGTACCTGTAACAGCAATAGTATTTGTCATCAAAATGCTCCTGAAAAGCCTCATTGAAATCTGCTGTGGAAAGCTGATGTGTACTACCCTGGCTATCAAAGACTTGAATACTCATTTTTAATGAAATTCTATTCAAAGTGTCTGAAAGCACACAAGAGCCCCACCAACACAGAGTTTGCTTCTTTGTAGGTGCTGCTTAACATTCAAACAGTCACAGCAGCATAAATCAAACTTTAGCTTTAATCGGTTGTTTTCCAAACAGTTTCTGTGCACTGAAATAACTGTGCAGGATGTCTGTGTATGTTGCAGTGAGAATCTCAGATTCCTTCAGAGTTCAATTATCTTACCAATTTCTCCTAACTCCCAAGATCTGCATCACCCTCTGCCAGAACCCACGTGCTGGCCAGACACAACACCTAGGGCACTGTATTTCTCACTTAAAAGTTTCTGAACTGAAAGAAAGGCTAGCAAAATGACCAAAAAAAAAAAAAAGGCTATGCTCATACTTACCTATGCTTAGATTACCTTCAGAAAGATTCCTATATTCTATAAAGCTGTCAAACCACAATGGCTCAGTCCTTACACAAGTCCATCACCTCCTGTGGAAGGAAGCCCACAAGCGACCTCAGCCACTGAAGGCAGCATCCTTTAACACTCAACTTCATGCTTCCCTCTCTGGCCTCTTCCTCTTGTCTTCCTCCTGTCCCTGCAAAAACTTTTGCTTCTTAATTTACTCAGGAGGCAAGATCAATACTCGCTTGCCCAAACTCTTTCCAGCTTTCATGGCTGGGGGCAGCCCGTACCCCTGCTCAGCGCAGCTCCAGGCACCCCTCTCTTGCCTGGAAGCAGCACCTGGCAATGAGGGTCCCAAGTTCAGCTACATGTTCAGGAATCACTAGTCCACTATGAGTGGACTCACGTTCTCTCCTACTAAGAGGTTGTTCAAACCTCACCCTGAAGCCTTCCCATTTGTGGAAACTTGTACATATGTCTTTACACTTTGCCACCCCTTACACAAACATATCCATGCGTTAGTGGCTCCTGTTTGAGTTTGGACGTGGCGGTAATTAATCGTGTGGAAGTGATGAGGTTTGGTGTGACTGATCCCCACAGCAACCGGAGGAGTACTCTTGACAGGCTGCTAAATATGTCAATAGCCAGTGTAGATTTCATACAATTCTTTATAAAGGACATTTTCTTCAGCAGCACGGTGAAAAGTCAGTCAGCATTTCCTCTTCTCAGCCAGACCGCTTAGTTACGATTCATACGCCTGTCGTCCAAACCTCAGGGATTACAGACAGTAGCCTCAGTCCAGAGGTTTACTGAATAAAAAACTACAGGAACTGAACTATATGCAGGGAGGAGGCCTGTTTTAGGGAAAAGATATGGTTTACAAATGCCTGCTTAACAAAACACAATGTCCAAGGGTTAAAGCACTGTACAGTGATGGATGAGAAAATGATTACGGGTACAGTAACAGTGCAACTCCAAAAAAATGAATTTTCAGAGCCTATTTGGGTGAGATGGGAAATGTTTGTTAGAAGGTTTTTTTTTCAACTACCTGTTCTTTCTTGAAATACTGTGGTATGTTTATTTGCTATCTGAGTTACACAAATAGAAAGAAGAAAGTTTGCATTTCAATCACATACAAAGGGCTGTAACTCTGTTAGTTCAGCATAGGTACAGTATTACATAATATAATTTTCTTTGCATGAAAACTTGACCAAATAAAACTTATTTGAATAGTTTGAAAAACCTTAGAAAAGTGACCAAACTTTTTCTTCTTCTCTCTGGAAACTTTTCTGCAGCTATCAAGAAATACTGATAGGGTGCTGAGTATTCCCGACACAAAGGTTCCGTTTTTACACAACCTTGTGTTTGCCTAAAATGAGTGCAAAAGCTGTAAATCAGGCAAACTGAAATTCTCTATTTACTTGCACACCATATGCAATCTCTGTATCACAATCTCCACACCTTCATTATAAATACATACAGATCTATTTATATAATAGCATTTATATATAAATACAAAGTGTAGAAGGATGTCTCCATGGAGGACAAGAAAAGAGGAGAGCTAAACTGAAGCACTCTGATTTTCTAGATTCAGCAGCAGGCATACCCAGAGATGTAAACTGCCAAGAAAAAATGCAAAGAATCAGTTATCCATCCTTCTGACAGCCAATTCCTACAGTTGTTTCACTCCCAGACACACCGTCCCCGACTCCCCAGCCACTTCAGCTTCTTGCTGGCATATCCAGCCTGATATTTGCTAGTGTTCACACTTGCTCGCATCCTCTTGCTCACTCCTCTTGCTGCCAACATAGCCAATTCTTTCCTCCATCAGCACTTGCAGCCTGCTCAGGCTTTGCTGGCCGGAGCTGCAAAGGTGAAATTCAGGTAGCTATGTCTTCAGAGGGTGCTTTCACCTGCCTTGGTAATGGTGGTGGAAGCTTTGTTTCTCAAACAGGCAAACTGCTGCTCACCCCTGATATTCTGCATCTTCTATATTTGTGTAAGGCAACAGCTCTTACTCCTCTTGAGTTCCGATTTCGGGGGACATTGCAGCTCCAAGAGAAATGCCAGTGACCACATAGTAGGAAACATCTAGCATAGCACAGAAGGCCCTAGTCAGACAAAATTTGCAGGGAAACAAAAGCCTCTGTCTCTTATAGATTCCTGCTTCAGTATTGCATCATTTCTGCTATCTAAGATGCTGCAGCAATGCTCTCAGCTGTGGATCCCCCATTCCAGGGCCCTTAGACCACAGGCTTGTATATGACACAGTGTGATAGATTGCTTTACATTCCTCAGGAACAATGTGAAAAAAAAAAAAGAAAAAAAAAGGTAAACACCTGTATGAGGAAAAAAAAACACACAACAGGAAACAATACACCTGGGTTGTTACCTGCCCATTCCCATTCCCTAAGCACAGTGAACTAGTACTGTTCAAAATCTGTTTGTAAGAATATTAGCTGACATAACTTTGCAGTTGGCTTCTTCATTCTCTTTTTCTTTCTATGTTTGAGTATTTGCCTTTGGAATCGCTGCACTGTACAAAGACCCCTTGCTGGACATCTAAACCTAGAGCAGCAACTGTACCCTCTCAAATGGAGGCTGTGTTCAGCTGGAGCATTACTGATTAATCAGCACAACAATGCTTTAAAGCGAAAAATGGATCTGCTTCAGAAAACCTGGCATTATACTTGGCATTGTGTGCTTCCATATATACACACATGGTGGCAAGATGAATGATTCCAAAGCTGAGCAATTTTTTGGAAAGATTTTAGCCTTGAGGTTGATGCAGGTTTCAGGAGTTCTTCCTAACTTGAAACAACTTACAGCTACATACACACATCCTGATCACAGCATCTCCTGTAAAAATAACTTACCTCTGTATGAGAGCGGTTCAGAAAAAAAAAAAGGAAAAAAAAAAACAACCTACACTGAAGTGTGTATCTAAATATGTTTGCTAGCAGAGAGAGACTTGGTATAAGTTACCATCTTTGCTTCATCTGGTAGCTGGAGATAATTATGTAGCCTTCACCAAATACATTTTCATAATACAATCATGTCCAATCTTGTCATTGCTTACATTATATTTCAAATTTTTCAGAGATTCTTGAAATGCATTTCAGAAATCACTACAAGGCAAACTCTTTCAAATAAATTTCTTTATCAACAGCAACGTACTATTTTATCCTACTAAATGCATTCAGATATTAACAATATGATGTTTTATAAAGAGGTTTCAATTATTCAAAGTAGTTGCTATTCAAGTGATACTGCTCATTTTGTCTAAATAATCACAGCTTTTAGACTCAGATTGGGAAGCAATATTTTACAGCAGCTACAAAAGAGATTATACATATATACATATGAGCTTTCCAATTTAATCTTAATAACATGCTTGCATTTCTAACACAACAATAATGTTCCCCAGGCACAGATTAGAAATCAGATTTAAATCAGCCTGGGTTTGTACATGGATATAATGAACATGGAGTATACTCTTTGCAAAATAATCATACTACCCCCTTGCCAAAAAATAGCAATACTTTTTTTTTCCTCTATTCCACAGTCCCTTTTCCATGTGCAGAACAGATCACCTCCTGTTTAAATATCACAGTCGTGACTATAAAATACCAGAGTCAGCCAATACTAAAAACACTTATGTGCTGTATATGTTCATAATAAAGAAAAAAATATGAAGGCACTTGCAAAAACAGATTGTGCACATTAGCTTCAGGACAGCAGAGACTTGCACAATGACTCTCTTATCTTGATATTGTGCTTCAAACCATAGTGGCCCGTTCTGCTTGGGAGACAGCTAACTTTGGCACCTGTCTCATCAGCTATCTGGCACAACAGAAGCCAGACTACTTTTTGAAAGCTATATAAACACACCAATATGTCGTGTCTATGTTGTTAGGAATGGCAATAAACATCATTTCCATTCTAATGATCTTCCTTCAGATGCATTTAACTTTTTAATTTTTTTTTTGCCTTTTTTGAATTAAAAGATAGGTGAACAGGTCAGGGAGTGCTTTTCCTCCTGCCTGGTGCACCAAGGCCTGCACCCCTCTCTGGGACATCTTCTTCCAAGGCTGACAGAGAATAAAGGTGACTAGTAAAGTAGCTGGTGTCTCTGGAAAGGGGAAGAGAAGGGGCAATGTGGGAAATGCCCGTGCATTCCTTATATCAAATTACATGTCAAGGAGGAACCAAAGGAACTTTCCCCAAAGACCAAAAGTACACTGTAAAATAAACTCTTAGAAACTACCTCAAATATAGTTCAGAAATCTGAATTCAGTTTCTACTGGTGGTGAACATTAGCCTTAGGCAAATCTCTTTTCCTTGCTTCTTGACTATAAAATAGAGATACTAATACCTCCTTCCTTCTGCAGTTTGTCTTGTCTATTTGCTGTGTAAATTCCTTGCAGCCAAGACTTTTTGTCTTTCTCACTATATGCAGGTACAGCATAATGAAGCATTTCAGCATAATGAAGCACTAATCTTGACTGATGCCTTTTGTTGCCACTACCATACTAATAGTTAAAAATTAGTTAACTTCTACTTATAGCTCCACCATTCAATTCAAAAGGAATTCTGCTATTCCAGTTAATGTCTATGTGATTCAACTTACAGATGTAGTAAACAATTAAAATAATATTTACTAATCATTCTGGGCATTGTAATGCTCAAGGAAGATGTACAGAACACAATGAGGGAAGTGTGAATGTCCAGAACACCATTAACAGTAGCAGCAGCGTTGCATTTAGAAATTTGCCTTTAGGACAATTTCAATATTCAGTGAGATACATACATTTGCCAGTGACTATAAAGAGTACTTATGAATGACATTTCACTCACTCCTCTCACTATTCAATTAGAAGTGGCTAGTACGCTAAGTGATTTTCAGTAAGAATATAAAGGAATTGCTTTCAACAGCATTAATCAATAATGCAATAGCACAGTGGTTGATAATGAAAAGGCAGCAATTAGTAACAGTTAGCACTGTGCTCTATGAAACAGCGTTTCTCTCTTGAGATTCTGTGCAGTGATAGTAACCCTTCTGTGCCACAGCTAGCCAAGAGTGCAGTCCAATATAAGTACATTTTTCAAGATCTTTTACAACCTTCCTCACAACTGGTAGAGCACTGCAGAACCACTAAATTGATTCACAGTTTCAGACACTAGATGTACCCATCCAAATATCCCTGAAATTTCAAGGCACAGGTTTATCTGCACCATTCATCACTCTTATGTGAAAATTAGGCTTCGGATATACAATCATTTTAATCCAAGAAGAGCAGTTCTGTCTCAGTTTAAAAAGAAAAAAAAAAATGTGAACGTGATGATTCTTGCTGGGAAGTGTACGTGTCTCACACAAAAAGTGTTTTCACTGAGCGCACCACTTCAGACAAGGAATGTATTTTGTCACTCCTCAAAGCCCAGCTTTTCTAGTTTACAGATGTGTTCCCCAATTTAGGCAACCAGTGCAAGCAGGTAAACTGAAAGGCTTTCCTCCTCTGCCAGTCATTCCTACCCCTACTGTTCCTGTCACCAGGACCCCTCTTTCCTCTCCAGACACCCTTGTGCTTGTCACAGCCCGGAGTCTTGTGTGTCAGAGATACCGCTGTCTTGTTCACACCTAAGGCATCCCAATCCCCCTTCTTTACATGAACAACAAAGGTGTTGTCACCTTTTCCTTGAGTGTCACCTCTCCACTGCTGTTGGTGCAACTCACAGGAAGCTTTGAAAGTGGAGGCTTCTTTGTGGAACACTTTATGGACACTTTCTTTGCTTGGGCTTCAAGGTTGGCCTTTCATAGCATATCCCATGGAAAAACCCCTTGCTCTCTGTTTTTAAGCCTATGATACAACATAGTTCAGTGCTGTTAATAGAAAGTCAGGTTCTCCTTTTCTTGTTTTTGTGGTGAACATTTTTCATCTATATGTAGGATTTCATGTAACAGCAAAAAGAAGGATTTCAGCACCTGTTCTGTGCCAGCTCAAAGCTGCAGTATATTCTTTCTGCTTCTACAATTACTTTAATGCTTCTGGTGCCAAAAGGCTGCCCTGTGGCACCACTAATAACTTAGTTCACAAAATAATGTAACCATGTGAGTTACAAAACAGATTCACATTGATTTTTAGTGCAATCTACATTAAATTTGGCACTAGGCAGTGTGTAAGTCACCTCCGAACAGAGCCCTTCAACCATGTACTATTCCTTTTACATAGTGATTATGTGGCACAGAGCAAATGAGACAAGAAATGGAAAGGGGTCAAATGGGCATCACTACAGAGAGTATTAAGATAAAGAACCTTAAATTGAAAACTGGAAGATCCAGTCATCTTAACAGATGCTAACATTCCCCAATATTGTTATCTAAAACAATAATGGTACTGAAGTTCTACAGCACTTTCCAGCTTCTTCCATTAAAAACCAAAAAAGGAAAACATATTTTTTTTTTCTTAATAGAAACATGTTATATTATATTTTAGGTTAACACATTAGGTGGTCATGCCAAATCACTAAGCCTGATACTGTATTGTGTTTATGCTAGCAAAAGCTGTTGGGAAAAATGTATACTTGCTCATATAAGGGAACTCTGAGTAAAATATTTTTTAAATGTTTCCCATGAAAGCAACATTTGTCATCATAACAAACAAAACCTAGATCAAGTGTTTACTAATTAAGTTTCTAAAGAAAAAAAAAAACTCTTTCGGACTACTCACGAGCTAGCTTCGTTCCCAATGTATTGTAACTTATATTCAGTGTCTACTTGGAATTTTTAGTTGGTTAATTTCTCATAGCATTTTCCAGTTTTCCAGTTCATCGTAACAACGTGTCACTTGGTCTAATCATACACTACCTGAAATCCATCTCTGGTGGACTGTGGCCAGACATGCATCAGATAAGCCACATTTGCCTTCCTCCGGTCAGCAGACAAAATCTGTGTCCTTACACTGCTGATATCGTATGCCCATAAGTTTCTACACACAGAGGAACAAGACAAAGGTGAATTGATATCTCTGGTTTTCCTGAAAATACAGGCAGGAAGAGAGGTTGCAGAGGCTCAGTCTTTGGAGATGCTCCTTGTCTGGACATTTAGCCAGCATGGCTAAATTTAGCTAGCACAAGCTAAAGAACAGCTAAAGGCTGTTTTTAGAGTGACAATCTGGGAATATACATAAAAAAATCATAGTGATTTATAACCTAGAATCCTAGAAAGTACAAAAAAATGCTGTCAGAATGATAAAGAAAATGAGATTTAAGGGATCTGTGGCTACTTTTCTGAAGTACTTCTTGTCTGATTTCTCTTCTTTAGGATCTACCTACCACTTTTTTTTTTCCCCTGACCTTAGGCTCTATTTTTTCATGAGCAGTAACTGGGCAATGCAATTACTCTTGAACAAATTGAAGCACATGTTGCCCAATTTCATGGATTTTGTTAAAAGGAATTTCTTAAAGCTCCTCTTACCACACTCAGGTGATTATACCAGAGCTTCAGCTTTCAAGGAAGCTTGAAGACCAGTAGGCCTTGAACCTCTCTCCTTCAGATTTGACAAGGTAACTATTAAAGCTTGACATAGCATGGCACGGGTAGTGGACACACTTCTTCTACTGTGAGAACTCTACAGAGCTGTTTCACCCTTTAGCATGGCTGTTTCTGTAAAACCTGTCTTACTTCTTAATAACTAAGAAAAACAAAGCCACCAGAAGCCAGCATGTTTGGGAATAAACAACACACTATGACAGCAGCAACAGATCGTTCACTCATCTATCCCAGCAGCTGTAAGTCAGATAACAAGCTTACACACAGGAATGGCTTGCAAATATACTCTACAGATACCATTGCAGGGTTTCCTTTCTGCCCTGTCAGACCATAAAGAAGCTAGAAAGTGTGCAGAAACATTCAAGGGCATGATTAAATGGTTATATAGGCTGTAGAAGGCATAACAGAGAGCCACACACACCACAATTTTATTGTATAGAGAATCAAGTTACAGAAATAAAAATTGATTTTAATTAGGGGACTAAATATATTTGTCAAACAGGCTAGAAAATGTAAGAGAAAAGGAAATTTCTTTGCTACTTCAATTACTTGAGATCTTTATGGCTGTTACACTCCTATTCGGTTACTGCACCCTGATGAACAGCCCTGCAGCAACTGAAGGGCAGAAATGAGCAGAAGGGTACCTAGCTGCCAGCTTATGATCCTAAGCCTACTGTTACATTGCCAGTTATGGTCACCAGGAATTCATCTGGCCTAAGGTAAGTGTTAAACAGTGAAATGTCCAAGACAGTCACCTCAGACTTACTTTATAGTCAATGGAGTGCCACAGACATCTGCAGTGGAAAACACACCTCATCCCATGGCAGAACACTAATTTTCTCTGTAAAGAAGACTATGGCAGCATGTTCAGACGTAGGTATTTAATTTCTAAAGTTAGACTCAAGGGATCTTAACCAGTTAGAGCGAAATGATGCGCAAGCCTACTTATTCAGTTCACCTTAAATATCACTGGATTTCTCTGCTAAAGAAACCTTGTAAGAGCAACACGAAGCTAAGATTCCCCTCTGCTGGACAAGTAATTTAAACACAGTTTCATATTCCGTGGCCTAATAACTAGTCTAGGGAAGAAAGGCATGAACAAAGGGAAAGAAAATATAACACAACAAAAACCACCTTCAGCCTCTTACATGTAATACATAATAAATTACTTCCAATCCTGATTGGTTCAGTGGTAATTAAGCTTTTTACAATAAGAGCTTAAGAGGATGGCACTATACAGTGCCTAGTTTTAACAGTATTCAATGTTCTCTCAATACACTCTCACTACACTTCACTGAAACATAAGAGAGAACCACTAGTACTGGCTGGAAAGACTTAAGGTAGCTCTTGTGTAGAAAAAAAAAATAAAGAAACACAACATATTTTTACATTTGAAAGGCAAATACACCAAAGTTACGGAATGTAGAACTGAGAGGTTTGAGGAGCCTTAATTTCGCATAATCTATATTGGCATCTTTTGTTACATTTCCTGAGGCTTCTTTAGAGAACTCCATCAGTTAATGAGAACAAAGGATGAAATCTGATTGGTATCTATGTAGTGTTTCTTTCTGCAGAATTGTTAACGAAATGAGTAATTCTGAATTTCCACTTCTGTTTTAAACATCTGATCTTTTTTTTCTAGGTATCAAAAAGATACAGTCTCTTAATATATGAAGATTTATGAAATTTACAGGTGAAACCCCCGGACATCAAGATACGCACTTGCTTCAGAAAATTAATTTCCTCCTCTTAAAAATATTATTAGGAAGAGTTTTGTCCTACCTGTGTCTATGCAGTGCTTCTAGAGAGTCTAATCTCCTGTGATATACAATTCCAACGATATTTTGAACTTTATGAAGGTCATCACAATCATTAGGCTTGCTGATAGCCTGGAAATAGTGACATCCAAAAAAACCTTTAATGCAGAACAGGAAAAGAAATTCTATATTCTGAGTGCCAACCTAATATTCTATCTACTGAGGGTCATGAATTTACAACTAATATTTTTCTAGTCCAAAACTTATGTGAGTTCATTTCGCAGTATCCTAGACAGAAAATGGCCCACTACTGTGCTTTTTTTCTGCTTGGAAATAACTTTTCTCATACAGGATTACATCTGAAAAGCTAGACAGTCAAAACAACACACAGGTGGTGAATACTGTCTAAAACGGAAAGCAGGAGGAAGAAAACACATTTTAAAGCGATATAATGAAGATTACTTGAGCAGTGGTGCTGAAACAGCAGCATTTACCTTTCATTTCAAAACGTTTGCTATGTACACTACTTATCCTGTGGGGACTGTAAGGGTTATACCTGTGTAATATTCTCAATGCCAAAACCCATCAGACTGCTGTATTCTTAAACAGCATTAGAGGGATTGATGACAAATTTGCCTCATGCAAATGAAGAGGAGGCCTGTATGTGCTACATACTGCAAAATATTTTTAAGGTCTGTTAGATGTTAAAGTAGTTGTATTGTCTACCACAGTGAAGAATTGTTAAAGCAAACGGCAGAGAATCCACTTTACAGGTTAAATTAGTTTTGTTACTGAATGCCTTGTCACAGATTCTCCTGCTGGGCGAGCTTCCAGCATTGTCTGAGAGTGTCACCAAGGCCAACAGTTTTCCTGCACTCTGTTCCACAGGACGTTTGAACATGCTGGGGAAATGGCACTAACTAACGAGGAGGCACGCAGGGCAGTTAGAGCGCGGGTGAGGCGGCAGCAGTGACGAGCCAGCAGCAGCGGGCACAGGGCTGGCGGCAGCCGAGGCTGCCCCGGCGCGGGCTGCCGCGAGCCCCCGGGCATCCTCCTGCCTGCTAGTCCCAGGCTTGCACGTTAGGACGAAAAGAGATCACCCACTCCGCGTAATCCAAACTTCTCACTAAAAGTCACACCTTACTTGTTCTTCACACACCTTTCTAAGACATGTTAAATTATTGCCCCGATGGAGATAACTGAACTACTACTGCTCTCCAAAGAAGCGGCACAAACCCCGTGAGGACCACAGCCCTCCCCGACCCCGGCCCTCCGCTCACTTGGTACAGCCCCTTCCCCGCCTCCCCGCCCCCTCTCGGCGCATGCGCGGGAAGCGCTTGCGCCGTTTGAAACGCGGCTCGGCGCCGAGCATGCGCGGCAGGATGTGCGTCAGTGGCGCGCGCCGGAGGTGCCTGTAGGGCTGGCGCGAGGCGAAGCGCGGGAGCCGCTGCCATGACCTCGGCCTTGGAGAACTACATCAACCGTATCCTTGGGCCGGGCCGGGCCGGGACGAGGCGATCCGAGCCGGGCCTGGCCGGGCCGAGGCGCCACCCGGCCCCGGGGGAGGCCGCGGCACGCGAGGTGGGCGGGCACAGCGGCCCTGGCCTCGCAGCGCCTGCTTGGCGCTCTGCACTGCGGCAGTTGGCCCTTTCTTGCCAGGCTTTGGTACTATTTGTAGCAGCCTGTTTCCCTTCTCAGTTAATTTGTAATTAGCCTGTCCATGGTGAGGTCCATGAAGGTGCAACCCTTAACTTGGGATAGTCGGAGCTTCAAAGTGGTGGTGGGGTGAATGGGGGTAAGTTGCCAGTCTCGAGGTCCCCATTTGTGAGTTGTTTTTAAGGACGTGGCTTGAAGGGTCAGTTCGTCGTATTTGTAAAGCATTTGTTATACACTTCACATCTGACAGTTTGCTGCTCTGCTCAGGTCAGTACATTGAGTAATGGGAAGAGAGGAAGGATCCTATGGTGTGTGGTTAAGCATGATCATGTTTCCTTATGGCTCCCTGTTCCAGCCCAAATGAAGCTTTGATGCTAACTGGTGTTGTAAAGAGAGCTCTTTCTTGTTAAATGTTGCTATCAGCAGTGCTGTCTACTTTTTAGTTGTTAAAGGATTTGTGGTTGCTAGTAAAGCTTGCATTATGCCTATCTCAGAAAGTTGCAGTGGTTCCATTTCAGATGCCTCAGACCGTTTCCTTAGTGAACCTCCAGGTACTGTTGCGGTGATCACTTCTGATGGAAGAATGATCGTGGTGAGACTCGTACTTTTACATATTTTGTTTTGCCTCCGTAAGGACCTCTTTTAGTGAATAAAGAAACAGTTCTACAGCATAAATACTTAAATGTTTGCATCGTTACAGAGTCTTTACAGGCTTTTTGTAAGCTTTATTTTGTATAACGTAATTTAAACAAATTGTTGTCTATGAGCTTTGCCCTTTGATAAAAAGAACTGAGGATATTTGTATTTTTTTCCAGAAATATGTTAGCTTTGGACAATTCTCTCTGGTTGGAGCAGGATACTTTTCTATGGAAAAGGTTTATGTTGAATTGGTATATATGAATTGTTACATGCAAGATGTATAAATGGTATAAATATCATTACTATGGAAGTTTTGGTATTGTATGAAAATTTACTTAATCAATTTGTGGAGTTTACCATTAGCAATTGATACATTTTTTCTAAGATCACACTGAAGTGGCACAGAAATTTTTCCTTTTGAGCTTTTTTTGTGAGAAAATGATGATCAGCATTACAGAATGACCAATTAATATTGCTCATTAAAAAATGGTTTCAGTAATATTGAATATTCTTTCCTACTATTTCTGCCCCCTCCCCCCCTTTTTATTTTGCTTTCCTGAAATTTCCACAGGAAAGACCTAAAATATTGTAGAAATACTAAAACTAGCTGTCTAGAGAGCCATCATGGGCACAGAGGAAATTTGTTTTGCTTTTAATACTAAAGATTATAGTAGCTGATAGTATGAACACTCATATTCATGGTAAATATTACTCTTCCTGAACTGATTGTTACTTTTAAAGTTTTGTTCTCGAGCTGCTTATATTTAGATCTTAAAAAAAAAAAAAAAAAAAAAAAAGGCTGAAATGAAGCATGTGTTCTGTAGTACCTTAGTAGTACCACTTTACTTTAAAATTTATCATCTTTGCTCTCAAGGATATTTTATAAAGGTAATTGAAGTGTTTAATTTTGTGTGCTTTTTTCAGGGAACTCTCAAAGGCTTTGATCAGACCATTAATTTGATTTTGGATGAAAGCCATGAACGAGTGTTCAGTTCTTCACAAGGAGTTGAACAGGTTGTACTGGGATTATACATTGTAAGAGGTGATAATGTGTAAGTATAGTGTATTCATAATTAAACCAAATTAATTACGCATACGGTTCATGTATACAGTTGTCTACCTGTATACGTCTTGATGACCCAAGCCATCCTGCATCTTTATGGGGGCAGAGATAAAGCTATCAAAGTTGTGGCAAATGAAGTAATATCTGTGTTGCTGTTACATAGCATTGTAATGCTAAAGAGAATGTTGATCTGGATTAAGAAGCTCATGTACTGACAGCAGCCTAGGAGGGGTCAGTACAAAGCTCGGCATTTTCCTTGCTTCACTCCTTGTATGGATTTTTTTGTTGTTGTTAATACTTGATATCAAATGCCATCACAAGGTGAGAGTAAAAATTCACTGAAAGAAAAAAGAGAGGAGTAGCTAGTGTGTCAAACAGAGATGGGAGGATTGCAAGAGAGGTAGAAAGAAGACCTCGTGAAGTGGCCTGCTGGGCCACTTGTAGCAGTGTTCTGAAATGGGTGTCAACAAGGTGAGATGATTTTTTTACCAAAACAGAAGAAAAGAGCCTGAGTAGGAATGCTGGTCTTCTATTTCTGATGGATGTTTCTCAACAAAAAAATGTCAATGCATTTTTATCAGCATGTATTTAATGTGATTGAGAAGAGGGGTAGATTGGAGCACCCTTCTGAAGGAAATGGTGACTTCAAAAAAGGGACTCTGAGAAAATAAAGCTGCTAGTGAAAAACATATGAAAACAATTTAAGGAATAAAATGTTTTCAGGGATTCCGTTGCGTCTCAAAGGCACATTCTAAAAGCTTGTATGTACCATCCATCAAAAAATTCAAATGTGCTAAGTTCAAATGTGCCTGTGTACTTGTTTTCTTCTGAGATAGCTCCCAGGATCCTGAACTAGCAAACTTCTATTCCCTTAATGATATATATATATATTTTTTTTTCTCAGAGGCAGCTTATAAGTCCCTTGCTGTTTTAGTCCATATAGCCTTATCATAATTTAGGCAAAATGCTGTGTTCTTCCTTGAAGGATAAAATTTATTTCTTTCAACACAGCCTAGTAAAGTTTTATTCATGTCTTGCATACCTTATTTCTTAGGAAGTTATAAATTGCCACAGTTGCACATTGCTCTTGGAAAAACTCTTGCTAAAAGATTTCCAGCTTTTGTTTCAAAGACCAGTCTAAAACAGTTTAGTAGTATGTGATTCTTATCTATATCAAAAAAAAACACTACTAAAACCATTAGAAGGTACTCATTACCTTCAGACTCTAAAGCTCAAGTGACAGAAGTTGAAAAAAAATGAAAACTCAACTAGCAAGTTAATTTTGCATTCCTGGATTTGCCATGGGGCATTTCGACAATTGATAACCTGTTTTTTTTCTTTGTTGCTTTTTTTATTACAGAGCTGTCATTGGTGAAATAGATGAAGAGACAGATTCGTCTCTTGACTTGGGGAATATTCGTGCAGAACCTTTGAACTCAGTTGTGCATTAAAGGAAAAAATGCACAGGGACTTTGGTTGTACAGACCTATTTAAACAACATGGACAGTTTTTACGAATTCTGTGTAACTTGTTTAGACACCATTTTTTACTATGAATATATTTGACATGTAAATTAAAATTTCTACGATTTACTAAGACTTTTTTATTATTTGATTTACTTTGGGGTTTCATGCTATGTAATTTCACTGTAAAATGTGTTTTGGGAAATGCAGGCAATGTCAGCAATGCTCCTGAAACTGTGTATATATGCTTATCAAAAGTAGAAATCTTACTTGTAAAGGTAAACGAGTGTTTTGTTTTATCACCAGTTATTTGGAGTCAGATTGTGTAACAGTCAGTTTAACAACCACTAACATTTTTAATGTGAGGTATTACTAGTAGTAGAATTATTGAACAAATGTGATTCCGAGTTTAAGTTAGAAAATTGATTTTTGTGATTTCTATGTACTGCAGAAAGTAAGAATGTTGAAAGTTTTCACCATGGTATTAGTCATACTCATGTAATTGGTTGCTTTTTGTTTGTGAAACACTGTTCTTCAGTCTCAAACTGTATCAGAGTTGCAGGAATTCTTATTTTCTTGGTAGTTACAAAAGTCTTTTGATCAGAAAGCGGATCATAAACCAAATATATGTGTTAAATCGAAGTCCATTATAGAATGAGTTACTCTAGCCTATGTCTCTCCCCTCAGAAACTGTGGTATTGCTCAAAATTTGAGTAAGATATGTAAGAAGTCACACAATTTGTATATCTGTTAATGTGTAATCCTTTTCTTGCAAGTGAGTAATGTAGAAGACACGGGAGTATTTTAAATAGGCAAAATATTTCTTTAGAATGAAGTTTCTCTAATTATTGGAAATGAGGATTACACAACTATAACCGACCTCAGTACGTAGGCAGCAGCCAAGTTTAGTTGGACAAACTGTCCAGTGTGTTACATTTCAGACTGCATCATCTCCCCACCAGAAATAATGGGGTGATAGTGGGAGGAAGTTGATGCTATTCTACAAAGTTAGGGATGGGGGTGTTTTTTCTCATGCCTTTTCATGTGGCAATAAGTTTTATCTTTTCACCACACACATAAAAATGGGGTTTCCAAAAGCTAAGATAGCTTTGTTTGTTTGTTTGTTTTTGTCCTTTAACATAAAAAGGTTTTGGAGCTTTTCCTTGCAAATTTGCTGCCTAGAATCAGGCATCTTCAGCTCCCTGAATTTGGTTCTCCAAAAATCTGACACTGTCAATTCCAGTTCTTGTAACTTACAGCTAGTTCTTGGGGGTTGCTGGTGTGTATGTGAGGCCAAGCAAATCCTTTATCTTCTTTATTGATCTTGTGACCTAGTAAAAGAAAGCCTTGTAGTTTTTTTTCCCCATTTTTTTTTTCAGGAAATGGTAGAACAGACATTGGATAATATAGAGGAGCATTCCTCTGTGATTACTGAAAGTCATTGAAGTCCAATGATTATATCCTTATATGAAAAAAAAAGCTGACAGTTAATAGAATAATGCGCAACAAAAAGTCTTTTTGCCTCTGAAACAATATCACCACAAGAGAAAATAAAATATAGAAAATGTATAAATTCATAAAGCACATAAAGCAAAACATTGCCCCCCTACCTCCTCCACACACGTCCAGCATGGTTTGTTGCTTTTTTTCCAAGGATGGAGGTAGAAATCAAAGCTGGAAAGAAAATAGTGTGCAGGCTCTTGCCAAGAAGGTGTATTCCTCCCGCTAAACGCCTGACCTCATTCAGGGGGTAACGTCTTCCTTCCTGCAGCCTGGCACTCTCCGGGAACTCACAGCCGTGAATTGTGCTGAGGAGCTGCCACCTTGCGGCAAGGAGCTTTGCTCCACTCGCATCCTGCCTGTAGTTGTCTTGCAGGGGAAAAGCAAGGACCAAATGTCCTTCATTACTTGAAGGAACTCATGCACATGGAGGCTCAGGGCATGCACCAGTGTTTCTGTTCGCCAAAATGTCGTGCATGGTCATGGATTTAGTTTGTTGGGGTTTTTTTCCCTTCTTGTTTTATCTTTTTGCTGTATATTTTGGATTTTTCTTACTTTGAATTTGGTGATTATTTTTCCATGTCAACAGCTGGGGCACTGCATAAGACTAGTGTGGAAATTATAGAGGTGGAGAAATTTAAGAACTGGAATTTCAAGTAGTGAACTCTGTCAAAAATGAAAGGAATAGGGATAGAAACATGCTAAATACTGGTAATACAGTAATGATGTATGTTAAATGCTGTTTAACATAAATGCAGTAACTGTGCAAGTCAGGGTAGGTATACCCAGAAATTACAAAAAAACATGCTGTACTCAAAATGTCCCAAGAAACTGGAGTGTCAGGTAGAAGGTTCCTATTTTCCCCCACATACTTATTAATTACAGTTCTTCGGGATTTTTGTGCTCAGATATTTAGGAATTCTCACCTGCTGGCTTCTAGCTTCAGCTCTGTTCACAATGCAGATGGCAGCCTGCGTGCAGGTGCAGTGTGTTGCACTGAGGGAACAGGCAGCTGAAATGGCCTCTTCAACTATGGCCAGAGATTCTCAGATCAGCTGCTCTATAGTGGCAACTTTAAAATTGATCATAACAGTAAAGATCAACAAAAATCATCCTGCTATAAATACCCCAACTATAACATTTCCAATAAATAAATGAATAATAAAAACCATTTTTTTTCCAGCTTTGTAGCATTTCATCTATAAGACTTTTGGTTTGCAGTGAGTTGCAGTGCTGAGCAAAAGCCAAGACAGGAAGCAATTATGGCTAAGGAGCTGCTGGTGATTGAGCACATGAGGTGCTGCAGAGGAAACACTGCACAATAGAACTGCAGCTGCTTTGGAACGGGATTTCAAAGCCGAGGACATTAAGATGTCAACATTCAGTAGGAGCTGGTCCCACCTTTCTCCTAACAATCAACTCATTAGCAGTAAAAGCACACAATGATTTCTGTGATTAAACTGAAAGTGCAAAATAGGAGAAAGTGATCATTAGGTGAACGGAAACAGCCTTCTCACTTTCTGCCATGGTTGTTCTGGATACAAGCATCAGGCATAACTGCAGCCAGAACTGAGGAAATATAAGAGATTGAGACCTCTGAAACAGCAGCCTTAAGATTCCTTTGTGTAATTATAATGGCGTAAGATTGAGCCTTTTGTTGTTGCACTTCTGATTTTTCAAGACTCTCACAGTATACTTCATAGTTCACGTTCAGTTATCATTTTCTGGATTAGCATGGAAGCAGTCTCTGAAGAGAAACAACAAATCTAAAATATTTCATTATTATTATAATAAGTACTTACTATTATTATAATGAAGAAGAACCTCAGACACCAGTACAGATTAGGGGTTGACCTGCTGGAAAGCAGCTCTGTGGAGAGGGATTTGGGAGTCCTGGTTGACAACAGGTTAACCATGAGGCAGCAGTGTGCCCTCATGGCCAAGAAGGCCAATGGGATCTTGGCTGCATCAGGAGGAGCGTTGCCAGCAGGTCGAGGGAGGGGATCCTGCCCCTCTGCTCAGCTCTGGTGAGGCCACACCTGGAGTACTGGGGGCAGGTCTGGGCTCCCCAGTACAAGAGGGACATGGAGCTGCTCGAGAGGATCCAGTGTAGAGCGACAAAGATGATTAAGGGACTGGAGCATCTATTTATGAGGAAAGACTGAGCAAGCTGGGCCTGTTTAGCCTAGAGAAGAGAAGGTTGAGAGGGGATCCGATCGACATATGTAAGTACCTGAGGGGTGAATGTAGGGAGCATGGGGCCAAACTGTTCTCAGTGATGGCCAGTGACAAAACAAGGGCTAATGGGTACAACTTGAAATACAGGAAGTTCCACCTCCATGAGAGGAAGAACTTCTTTCCTGTGAGGGTGACAGAGCCCTGGAACAGGCTGCCCAGAGAGGTTGTGGAGTCTCCTTCTCTGGAGATCTTCCAAACCTGCCTGGATGCCACTCTGTGCCCCATGTTGTAGGTGTCCCTGCTGGAGCAGGGAGGTTGGACTAGATGATCTCTAGAGGTCCCTTCCAACCTCCAGCATTCTGTGATTATTTGAGGAGAGGGTAGGTTCTGGTTTAGCATCTTGCACGGTTTATAACATTAGTCCAGTCCTTGTGATTTTTATGCCCTAGCTTCTGATCCCACTAATTTTCAGCAGTCTAGCCAGAGCAGAAAGCAGAAGGAAAGACAGGCAGCAAGACTACTTTATCAGTGAGCAAGCCATGTGTGTTACTGTATAATCATATCAGATATATCTTAGGTTTATTTGGAGTTTATTTCTATTCATCTTTTTTTTTTTGAATATCAACAGTAACCAGGATGTGACTTCCTAGCAGACACTTGCAGAATCACCCTTGGGTGAAGTTAATTGCCATATTACTGTACTGTTAATAGCCCTTTCTCAGCACACAAGTGCCCAGAGCAATGCGGAGCCCAAATCTTCACCCCTTGTTGAGCCTGACGTTTCCAGGCGTGTCAGCCTCTTCGCTTAGCAGTCTTTACTAAATCAAAGATAGAGAATCTCTGCCTTTCAATGCTGTAGCCAGGAGAGGAGATGCTAGTGGGAAGAATAAGGAAATTTAACTTTTATGTCTACAGAAAGAGGGATTGTGACACTGAAATATGTTCAAGGTTGTAGTATAACCAACAGATTGAAGTGGCTGCAAGGACCCGTGGTTTGTCCCGTTGGTAGTGTTACTTCCCACCAACTGCAGTTTTTGTTGGTCTGTTTCTGACTTCCCTTTAAAAGACAGTCATTGCAATGATGATTTTTTTATGGTCTTTTCTAACTTCCTGTACTAAGAAAAAGGACATATTTGAAAGCCTCAGAAGAAATTGGGACTACAGAATAAAGTAGGGCTAAGGAGTTAAAGCAAGAGGAACTTGACCAAAAGCCTGGTCTGTCAGTCTCTCTTCAAAGTAAAGGGTTCCTTCAGGGTTCAAAAAAGGCTAACCATAGGCAAGGGTGATTGGCTGGAGTACATGTGTGCTAGAAGAAGTTCAGAAGTTCTAGAAGGGTGCCATAGTAATTGCTCTTGCTGTTGAGGAAAATATCTTTTTTTTTTCCTTTCATATAAAATATCCAACCTCCTTGTGTATAATGTAGTAAGAGGGAGATACCTTTCACCATGGTAGAGGTGGAGGAGTAGATTCTGGTATGGAGCAGAGTGAGGTGTACACTATAATTAGAAACAGATTAGGAGTCTACAACAGCTGTTTCTTTAAGCACTCTGCTTAACCTGTTTCAGAGGTAAAAAGATGTTAGTAAGCAAATAGCAACATTAAGTTAACAGATATTAGACAGTGAAAAGGAGAATAAAATTACAGCAGCCAAAGACCACCTTTAAAACCCCCACAGGTTCCATAAGGTTTTACAGGTGAAAAGTTGTGCAGTAGTTTGACTTCCAGACACACTGTTGCCCGTCTCCCACAGCAACTTCACCTATTTGCTGGCTCTGGTTCAGCCTGACATCTTCTTGTGCATCCTCTTGCTTGCCCCAGTTGCTGCCAGTGAAGATGCACTCACTCAAGAGCTGACTCCAGTTGCTGGTACTTACCTTTCCAGATACAGCTCCACATTCTGGAAAAGTTAGATATCAAGTTGATGGGAAAAAATGGGCCAGATGCCATTGATCAGGTGCAGGGTACAGCCAGGCATATGTATGAACCAGGAGCATGTCTATATGCTTCTTCCTCCCTAAACCAGCCTGTATACTTGTGTCAGCTATCTTGGGTTTCTCCCTTCAGCTCCCCACAATAAGCTTTATGCAACGCCCAGATGTTCTTCCCCAGCATCCAGTCATACGTCCCACCCCTCCACAGGTGGGAGCCTCTGCACCTGTAAGGAGAGCAAGATTCCTCCTGCTGGTCCCAGGTCTCCTCTGAATGAAAGGAAGAACAAGGAACTGATGGGGCTATAGAGATGCTTTTCCTTTAGAGGAGAGACTGCACCTGAACATGGGGCTTCCTGGCAGAAAGAAATTTGTCTTGTGAGAGCAATGCTTGATGAAACTTGGTGAAGCTCAGAACTGAAAACCAATTCACTCTTGGTCCAGTGTTATAATAAAACTATACCTCACATCACCAATGGGAAAAGTGAGAAGAGAGCTGTTGTTTTTTTTCGTTTGTTTGTTTTGGTGTTTTTTGATTCTCAATACATCACTTGGTTTCAGCAGGTTTCTTTTCAGCTTGAAGAGTGAGACCTTGGCCATGGCTAGGGGCAGCGCTTGTGCTTCTGTGCCTCCTGGCAGAGCAGGGAGCAAGTGAGCTAGGACTAAGGACGATTTGAGCTGGTGCCGACTCAAATTCTACATTTGCATATTTTACTTAGGTTTGCATGGTAACATTTTACATTGCTTTTAATATCTCCACAACGAAGGGGGAAAAAATGACCATCTTCTACATCACACACACATTGTATTTGTGGAAGAAAACTTGACTGCACCTTCAAAACCTTCCATCATTCACATGGGCTAGGGCTGAACAGCTGCAAGCCAGGATCAAACCTTGGCTGTTCTCCCAAAAGGCAGCAAGAGGCCAGACTCCTAGCAGGTTCCCCCTTTGGCAGCAATCCCACCGGTCCTGTTCTGAGAGGGAGACAAGCAGCGGAAGGGATAAAGTGAAGACAGGAAAAGGGTAAAACAAAACAGAAGTACTAGAATACAAAATTTATTAATTACAAAAATGAAACAATATTTTGAATTAAATACAACAGTTTTGTGTAGATAATACTCTGTGGAATCATAGAATCATAGAGTGCCTAAGGTTGGAAGGCACCTCTAGAGGTCATCTAGTCCAACCCCCCTGCACATGCAGGGCCACCTAGAGCATGGGGCACAGGACCGCATCCAAGGGGGCCTTGAAGATCTCCAGAGAAGGAGACTCCACAACCTCTCTGGGCAGCCTGTTCCAGTGCTCTGTCACCCTCACTGTCAAGAAATTTTTCCTTCAGTTCCTGTGGAACTTTTGATGCTCTGTACTCCTATAAAAGAGCAGCAGAGAGTGATGGCAGCATTTGTTGCTTTTCCTCACTGCCTAGTAATTTAGGTCTCTGAATTAGCAGGTAAAGCCAAATATTTCCAATGTGCATTCAATTCACTTTAACCATTCTTAACTTTCTGGAATTATTATTTTCTCTGTTTTAGTATATTCTTATCACTAACAACTTTTAGAGAAATGAAATACTCATCTTCAGTGCTTAACTCCCTGAGGTAATGCGTTTCTGGTGCAAGTGTTCCAACAGCACGGCCCTTCACCACAGATACAGCAACACATCATCGGCCACTCCAGCAGCAACAAAAAGCTTGGCTATCCTGACACATATCTTGTCAGCGTTTCAGATGTAGCATAAATGTAGACCTAGCAACTGCAAATGTCTAAAGCTGCAACACTTTGTGATACTGAACAACACAGGATACTAAAACAAACCTACTAAGACGACCACACATCCATTTTCTTGGCGCTGCTACAAGCTAACTGAGCTTTGTAACCTGCCAGCAGTACTTTGTAACCTGAAGCACATTTAAGCAACAGCAATGGAAAATGCTCTGTTCTCCATCTTGAACACTGTTTCAGTTAATCAACACAAATATTCACTGAATTAGGACAGAAGTATCAGGCATACAATGGAATAAATATGTTTAGTATCAAAATAACAATAGAAACATAAAGTGAACAGTCTTTAAAACAACAAAAGGAATGTTTTGGTCAAAACACAGAACATGAATGGGGCAAGACAATCTGCTCTAACAAGAGATATTTCAGCTGTCAAGTTCAGGAACCAAGATCAGTCAATCTGCTAGTCACAAAAACTAGATATGGTTCTTATTGTGAGTGCAACATAAACAAAAAATACATCCCTGCAATATTCTTTACAGAAAAGTGCAGTGTGCTTGACATCCATTTAATACAGTCAGAGCTTACATTCAAATTGCAATAAGGATTTTTCACATCTAAACCATTTAGTATCAAACCATTAGTAGGTAAGTAAATCATATATTTCACATAGTTTTTCTCTAGTAATTGTTCAAATCAAATAATTTTTGGTTAAAACATCACGGTATTCCTGTATTGCCCTTGAAAGTGGATCCTGGTCTGCATTTACATTCTTTGAAGATCCATCTGTAGATACCACAGGGGAAACTCCAGCAGATCCAGTCTCAAGTTCAGCAGTGGCTGGGGACCGAGAAGGGAGAGAAAAGAAGGTAAGATTCCATGCAATAGTTCTACAGTAGACTGGGGTCAAATAAGTGGGTTACTCCAGAGGGTAAAGATCTGGAGAAATATTTAAAAGCATCCAAGGGAAACAGTCAAGAGGACAGGCACAAAGGAATAAATATGATTTTTCATGTTTATTCACTGTGAATATTCCTAATGTTCATTAGTTAACGGTATTGGTAAAGCTAGTAAACTAAATTCCAGAGGCCATATGCAAAATGTCTTCAAGGGAACTCAAAAACAATTTCCATGCTTTATTCTCAAGTTTCCATTTTCCTTAAAAGTTCACAGCAACTGTGCTTTGGAATAGTAGACTTTAAAAATGTTTCTGCATTTGATGTGACAAAGTCCAAAATAATCAGCCTTGTAAAAGGCAAATACTTTTACATTGCAGTCAGGCTAAGACAAGAAAAATCTTGGAAATAAAATTGGAACTAAAACTAAACTGGAACTAAAGTTAAATTGGAACATAATCCAACAAATTACCTTGGTCAAGCTCTTTAGTGATTTTTTCATCCAGTTCTCGTCGTACCTAGAAATTTAAATAAAATAGAGTTAATATTTTAACAGTTACCTTTTACTGGCATTAGCTTCTAAAGCAGTTAAAATCCCTCAGCTTTTACTCCTTCTTTTAGGATTGGTCCTCTTTTTTTTATGAGTCATCATAAAAAAAAATGGGTATTTGTCCAGTCTTTGGTCTAGGCCTTATGTTTTTCATTGCCTTTCTGTCATCAACATCTCCCTTTATCTGGTGGGCTCCCTTCTTCCTAAGCTTTCCTGCGGCTCCCTCCTGTTTGAACAAGGAGGCTGAGGCATTCGGGGTGCTTGTTCTTCTCTCGGTGCCTCCAGCTCCCGCCTACCGCTGTGAGGCAGTGAAAGCAGCGACCATCGCTACAAGGCGTCTCCGAGAGGTTCTCCACCTTGAGGAGTGGGAGAGTTTGGCTGCAGCAAGGCCTGGTGAGAGGGTCCTTGCCTCTGCTCTCCCACACTGAGGCCTGCCTTGTTTGGAGCTTTTCCTCCTTTACCTGCTCCCTTTTCTGTGCTCTTCACTTTGCTTCCTGGTCCTGCTGCTCCCGTTCCCTTGTCCTGGTCTTCACCTTATTTCACTCTTGTACAAGGTCCCTGCATTTTGCTTACTTCCCACTGCTTGCACACTGAACAGCCCCTGCTGATGGGACAGTACTGGCTGCCTCCTGAGCTCTCTCAGAAATCTGCATCCTCTTTTCTCATCTGAATAAAGCATTCATAGAGATCCAAAGCAAATTCATCTCTGCAACTGCAGCTCATTACTTGCACTGCTTTGGCTGTTACCCATCAGTTGGCTTGCTTGACATCAAGCAAGCAGATACCTTGTTTAAACACCCTGAGGACGCAGGCAGCACCACAGCACTGAGTCAGAATTAGAGGTACCCAAACACTTCTCATGTGCTGGCAACAACAGAATAAAGAGGAGATAAAACAGAGTGAAGAGGAGAGCTTCCCTATGCCTCCCTTCTATGCAAAGAAGGGAAGAAATCACAGCATTTTGTGAAGAATTATGTCTTTGTCCAACTAGTGCCATGTGGCTCTCAAATGTTATGATGCTAGCATTCTGTGAGAAGCATTCTGTCACACAGACTGTTAGTTATAGAGCCCACTTTGGCCAGAGATATTACCAAGCGTGTAGCATTGCTGCAGAAATAGACCAAAAAGGAGTTTCTGAGGAGTAGTCAGTTTTACCCACCCAACTACACAGTATTCACCTGTGAAACGGAAGAGCGACTAATTAATAATATATAAAAGGAACTCCTAGAAGTTCCTCAAAATTTGTCCTAGGCATAAAGCCTTCCCTATGCTATAGAGTGAGAAGTTAGGCAATTGCACTTACACATTTATATATCATTCTTTTAGGAATGATATGTGTGTAAGTGCAATTGCCTAACTTATTCATTTAGGAATGATATAATTCCTATAAATGAATTATATCATTCTTTTAGGAATGATATAAGATGGAAATGGATGGAAAATGAGCCATGACCAAAGACATCTGTTACACTCATTATGAAGTTATCAGTTTAAAATAGATCTCATTCTTTTAATTTAGAGAATTTCTAATGACCAAATACTATAAGCCAAGATGTAATATATATGCTATCTGGGAGCTTCTCATGCAACAGAATTATTTATCATACTTTTTCTCTTCTAAAAGCACTTGGTTATCATTAAGCAGAGGTAACAGATGTAAATAATTTTTGGTCTATAGGCACTCTTGAATTTTGTACAAACCAGGTGACTACCTATTCCAGACACTTGTGTATTACTTGGATGATGAACAGTTGTTTTAACAGATTAGACTGCATATTTTGGAACAAGAAATGGCTGCTGATCTTCAGCTAAGACGCTTAATCTTCCTTACTGATATTCTTTAGAAGTAACTGAGAATTGCATTTAAAAACAAAGAAACAAACAAAAAAACACCACATCTACCTTAGCTACATAGGCTTCAACTCTATTTCTTGACGATAAAGCATTCCCCATTGGGCTCACGAAGCTTCCTCCAAGACTAAGACTTCTATTCAGTGCCAAATTGTTGCCGAGATGTCCCAGTTGAGTTGAATACAGGACTGGACTTGCAGTCAGACCTCCTCCACTCACAATGCTGCTTGCAATTAAAGATCTGCTTCTATGGCGCTCATTAAGGAGTTTAGCATTGGCTTCTGCTAGCCTTTCATTAGCTCTGTGAAAAATTCAGAAACAAGCATGAAATAGTTTTGGTAATGCTTTTAGAAAGTTATTCTCCAGGTCTTTAGACTATTATTATGCTTTTGAAAATGTAAAGGCTTGCGAGTGTTCCAAAAGAGATGCTAATTTGAGCTGGAGTTTTTGAAGAGGCGATTTTCAAGAAGTCAGACTACCTGTAGGGAGCAGAAAGTCACCAATACTTACGTCTTTTTAGGATCAGAGCTTCAAAATAATAAATGCCATCTATATACACAATTTTTTTCCTGAACAGTATTCACCCTGCGCTATCCTCTACTTCCCAGTGTACACTCAAACCAAAGGTGGGCTGCTAAAATGAAAGACAAAAAGATTATTTGCTCCACAAAAATTGGCTGCGGTTCTCTGAAGGGCCCCTCCTTATCTAAAGGCTTTTAGTTGGAGGAGACTAGGACAGAACGTGAATTTTCTCTTTTTCCTCTACAAAGACATGATAAGTTGTGCTGCTGCTGGAACACTAAAGAGGAAGACAATCCTAAATACAGAGAAGAGTCTTAGTATATTTATGAAGAAAATGAGCTATCTTAGACTTACAACCAGCACACTGACCAGATATAGAGGAGGAATTTTAGGAAGAAAGATCTGTGACAAAAAAAAAAAAAAAAAAAGAAAGCAGTATCCTATTACTTGCTTAAAAAAATATAATTAAAAAGTGTAGCTTTACTTACCTTTCCAGTTTATTTTCTAGGCACCTTCTATTTTTTACTTCTTCCAAATAGAGTTCTTTGTACTTTCCCGCTTCTGTCTGTGTGGATTCTTTTTAAAAAGTATTGTCTTGTTGTATATTTTTTATTCTATCCAATTCTGATTCCAGATCTCTAATTCTGTGCTTTCGCTGGTTTCTCAGTGAAGCATGATGACTGGCTCTTATTTGTTCTAATCTGTCTTGGGAGGCTGCCTGTGTCTGAAGCAGATAATACAATTTCAACAACCATAAAGTAAAAGGGATTGATTTCATACACCCTGTTTAAAGAGCACAACCTTACTCAGAGAGGAAACTGTGCCTCCTCACTACCATCACAATCGAGGAAGAAAGCATTCCACCACATGATTTCATTTTCTGAAAGAGCAAGTCTGAAAGAAACCTTCTCTTACTGCTGTTAATAATCAAAATTGTTATTGAAAGAACACCATCCCTGGAGGAGAGGGCATACACAAAATAAGTCCTCGTTGAAACTAGGAGAGTCTTCCAGAAAAGGAAAGTGACTTCAGTGACTTCTTTTCTGACCACTTTCCACTGCAAAATGACAAAGTAGCACCTGTATGCCCAGCCACACAAATTCTGAGTTACAATTGCAATTCAGCAAATTTCTGAGGATAAAAAGAGGCCATATTCCCATGCTCTCCCGTGCTACCTGAGATCTCCCGGGACTCATTTCTGCAGCCAGAAGGAAAACATAAAACAATGCCAATTCCTACCAATAAACAGCCACAACAAAAAGACAAGATGGTGATTCCTCCGAAGAACTGCAAAAACGGAATTGTGCCTTTGGCCAGCCTTGACTCAAGAACCAGTAGATGCCACTGAAAGGCAATCAAAGGGCACAACCAACACATATTGTACATGCACCTGCATGAAAGAACTTTTAAGCAGATGTTTTCCCTTCTACAATTTTAATTCAGGAAAGGCATAAATACAGCACTAGCAGAGTGAACCAGATTCAAAAGGTAAAATACATCCAAGTCACATAATGTGGACTCTAGACCTATGTGATTTACCTGCAGAAACAGGTTAACTTCTTGTAGTTTTTGTCTTAACTCTCGTTCAGCTCTTTCATCAATCTCTTTTTTATACTGTTCTATTCGGTTGTGATCTACTATATTAGTCTCTAAATGACGTTTGAGGTTAGACACCTCCTCTTTCAGCTGGCATTTACTTTTCTCCAATTTTTCCTGATTCCCACGCATAGAAGACAATTCATCTCCTAGATCCCGATTTCTTGCTTCTAGCTGCATGGATTTTTTAGACTCTGTCTCCAGCTGTTGGGAAAGTTCACCAACCTATAGCCATAAAACAAAACAAAACAAAAAACACAGAGATCTAAAGTTACTCAGTTCTGTGAAAACCCATGAAATGTCTCCACTGAGACTGTAGTTGTCATCTGCTGACTCAGCATGTAAACCAAAGGAAAACATATCTTTTAAATCATTTTGATAGCACTGCTCACTTTTCCATCCTTTCTCAGTTCTTTTTCCATAGGTCACTAATCAACATATTCCGCACCTTGACAGCACAAACTAGCAGCATTCACCCATGTGGACAGGTTGAAAAGTACCAAAGTTTTTCTTTAATTAACTCCTTGTATGTTTATAGAAAATCATAAAATCACAGAATCATTCTATCCACTATCTAACAAAAGTAACATCTCTCTGAAACATGGTGCTTTAATAAGTCTGAACTTAAGAGATTAGGGGGAAGGTAAATATATGCTACAGAGGAAGAATGTGTGTATTTATGAGAGCAATTTAGCCAAAACAACTTCAAAAGCACTTCTCAGAACTCCTTTTCCGAGTGCCTAAGACTTGGAAAGATGGCCAAAGCAGGTACTAGTGAACAATAAGACATGAAATGTCTGTGTCACAGTCCTCATCCTCAAAGCAATGATAACACTTAGAAGAGTGAAATGTGAACTGTCTCCTATTCAACAGGACAGGGCACAAAAAATGAACTCGAACAAAGCTGATTTCACACAGTTTTATTTATCTTTCTTCCTAGAGGAAGAATTCATCCATCAGACTTAGAAGGTGCTGCTAGAGCTCAAAACACAAGAATTTAGCTGACTCTCTACAGAGCTGACTTAAGCAAAGTGCAGCTGTACTGGAAGAGATGTGAGACAGCTCACAGCAGGGTTTGGCCTCCTTTGCTCAGGAGCTGCTTTGAAGTTAGGCTCTCACCTTTGGTTTCTGCTTGAGCTATCCTGTCGTGCTGCTCTCAGCCTTGACACAGACCCTGACATAGGCCCTCCTGGCCTCACTGCTGACCTGTGCATCCCTACATATCACCCTTGGATTCTGCTTACCCTGCTTACATTCACTGGACCTACTTTTCTTGCTTGGTTTCACACGTTGCCCAGAGAGGCTGTGTAGTCTCCATCCTTGCAGATACTCAAAAGCTGTCTGGACAAAGTCAGGGGCAATATGCTCTAGGTGACCCTGCCAGAGGAGGAGAGTTGAACTGGATGCTCTTCAGAGATCCCTTACAACCTCTACTGTTCTGTGATTCTGCCCTCTAGGACTGTGCCCTGGGCAAGGAGGCTGCAGCCCTCACCTGCTTTGCTGCAGCTCCTGGCTCCTCCTACTTTTCCACACCAGCCTGCCCTTTATCTGCCATTCACTGCCATTACACGAAGGTGCCATTTTTACCCAGAGTGATAAGAAGTACAATTTGATTTTCAGACAACAATATAGAAAAAAGTAAAAGAATACGACAATACATCAAAAAGCTTACCTTTGCTCTTAATCTACTGATTTCATTGACCATTTCAGAATATCTGTTCTTCATTTCTCCCTGAGAACTAAATTGGGACTCACTCTCTCGCATCTCATACACCTTCAGTTTCTTCATAGCTGCTTTCAAAAGTTTTTTGACTCTGGGCAGCAAATTAACAAGCAAAATAAGAAGCAAGACAAGAACGGACCACTTTCACATATGCTTATGTAAATAGCATGGGCAGGGCTTACTGCATCTTTAATGTGCTCTTTTGATCAGGTATTGCTAACAAAAAAGGGAGAAGCAAGAAGAAAGCAGGAGGGGTGGGGGAAAGAAAAAACGGGAGCCCACAAGTGTCTTGTGGGGTTAAAATTTTACCTCAAAACAGAAATAAGGGACTTTTTCCTTCTCTCCTCCCTGAACGACTTCAGGCAGACTGCATTTACAATGCCTTTTTCATCTATTTAAGCCCATATGCTCATATACAGAAAACAGTTTCAAAATTTAACACAAGACTTGAATTTGTGAACAATTATGTACTCATAGTCTTTGCCAAGTACTAAAAAGCTCTACCTGTTGCATTCTTTCTGCAGTTCAATGTTTCGTTTCATTTCTTGGTCCAGACGGACTTCTACTGGCCCTTTCAATTCTATCAGTTTTTTCACTTCCTTTCTTTCAGTCTCACACTTCCAAAAAACAGAAAAAAAAAACAAGACAGAATTCAGTACTGGTGTCTATATGCAGTATGTGCACAGAGCATCCTTCCCAAAGGAACTGTAGGATATCTCTATCTGCTAGTGAAAGTCTACAGAACTCCACGAGGCAGAACTCCTATGTGGAATTCAGCACTTCAATCCTCTTAATCAAGCAGACAAATACCCAGAGACAGGAATAGATGTCCTCCTCCCAGAGTGGAGGCTACTTTCTACTAGGGACTCATGGGGAAAAGGTAGAAAAGACAGTGGAGAACAGCTTCCTCAATCCCTCTGCTAATACCAGGGAGTGTTAAACATATCCACAACAGGGAAGAAAGGGAAGAACAGAGCTTATTTTAAAGCTTCAGTGGGATCTTCTATGATCAGTGGCCCAGAGTTCACTATTAGGGAATTATCAAACATTTTGTCTACCTGTAGTATTAGTTCTATTTCATCTTTGTAGATGTTTACTAATCCAACTGTTGTTCTTCCTTCTGCTATTTTCTATGGCAAACCAGAGCAGAGCTAGCAGTTATTTGACTTTGTACTTGTACTTTTTCCTCTATAGAAAAGGTAAAAAAGGAAAGACTGCCCATTACAAATTAGCAGACACTTATTTCCTGAGAAACCTGAAACTGTAAGAACTTGATAAAGAAAAGAAACTCAGTTCTCCTGGGCATTTGCTCGGTGCTTGGAGAATTTTCTAGACTAACCTGTTCCAAGAGCTCAGCCTTTTCCCTTTCAAGCTGAGCAAGTTTGCACTTGCATTTCAGTTCTTCCTCCCAGGTACTGCGCAGATCTTTTGCCCTCACAGATAACACACTCTGCTTTTGCATCTGTCAAAACACCAGCACCAAAAGAGAAACCAAAGTTGCAGGAAACACAACATACTTCCTTTTCAGCTACACATGACAATTCAAAGCAACAGTAGTAATCTATTGTCAGATAAACTTCACTTAAGAAACAATAGAAATGCAGTATTTGGGCCTGAGAAACCTACCTTATTTGTCACTCCCAAATGCAGTAACCTAACTGGAGACACGGCTAAGGCTCTCTACGAATTAATGGTTAAGGTAAGGCAAAAGATAGGCCAGGAAATATAGCCAAAAACAACACTAGCAACTGGTAAAAGAAGGAATGCTCTGCATGTGACAGTGTGTTTACAAATCAGGGGAATAAGAAGACACAGATAAAATCTCCCTATGACATCTGAAGGCCTGAAGAGGTTGATCTAGTCCTTCTCCCAACCTTCCAAGCTTCTGTTAACAATTGCTTTCAGAGCTCAATTTGCAAAGCTCTTGCAAAGCCACAGATGGGGCAGAACCAAGCTGGAACACAACTTACTGCTTCTGTTTAAGAGTAAAGTATCATCAGTTCATGCTTTGAGTAGCATCCTATAGTAAAATTACTATGTCCACTGATGTTCAGAAGGTTGTGAAAGCCTTAACACAAACACTTAGATTACAAATCCTTGGAGAGAACATTTTTCTCAAGCATCCTTACAGAACAGGTAAAATGCTGAGGCCAAGTTTAGGAGGACAACTCTGGTAAGGTTAGTAAACAAAAAACAACTAAACAAAAAAAGTACTGTTTAATGGAAATCTCCTGGTGGTACCTTCTCCTTGATAGAAGGCACAGGAGTATGTCACTGAAAAGGGAGAAAAAGAAAAGGAACTTGGAAAACAGTTCAGGCTTCTCTTGGGCAGAAACAATTTTTCCTCTCACACAAATCTTCTTACTGTCTGCAAAACACCTTCATTTCCCAAACACAAATTATTGCAATTCCAAAGAATATGTATCTACAGATACTATGGGGTTCCAAAAAAGAGCTAGATCATACATCAAATGGGCTGCCTGCCACCATCCAGCACATCAAGTGATTATTCTTTACCTCAACACTCTGTGTGGCAGGACAAGCACCATCCCCTATTAGAGGTGGAGAAAAAGGTAATGTGGTCACACTGGCAAACTGTGACAAATCTGAAAACATGGATCTTTGGATCTCTCAAGACCATTCTCTTCTCTCAGCTTTTAACAGATATCTTTCCTGTGCAAAGCAAAAATCATATACATAAAAGTAACTATGGCGATGGTGAAATTAAAGTATCTTCAGATCAACAGATGCAAAACTCAGAAGCAGGAGAATTAGGAAGTCTGGAGTCCCTTCCCTAAAACCAGTTTGTACTACCCTAAAACCACGAGGTTATTCTTCACATGCACACAAAAACTTCAAGGACTCAAAGAAGCAATTCACATGAATCACTGATGTACCTGCTGATTTTGATCTTCCACCAAAGGCATGGGTACTGTCCGCAAGCTAGTGATCAAGTCCTCCAGGCGATTATGAACCTAGAAAAGCAATATAAAAAATATTAAAAAAGCAAAAGAGGCTACACTGACACTTTCCAGACTGAGGTTCAAGGCTCATTGAAGGGGTGTTACCAAGGAAATGACACAAACATTTCTCCCTTTCTCTACTGTTATACTATCTATCTCTCCCTGTTCCAGTCATCAGGATGACCTTCGTTTGAGGCTACCCTAAAACTGTTAGTAAGCATCGCCTCAGCCACTTGTTTGCGGATGGGAAGGGAGAGAGAGATATGCTAAGATAAAAGCAATCCTGCACAGCAAAAGCTGTGGGGAACATAATTCTTGTTACAGTTTGGCGAGGCCCACCAGGACTCAGGGATGAAGCATGTGGCACCCACATACCCCCAGAATATTCTGCAAGGTAGCTTGAAGACGACCTTTAATGATACATGTTGCAAAATGCGATTGAAGTACTGCCTGATGTCTTAATGACGATGACCAGTATACGACAATAAATATTCAAACCACTACATCAGCATCAAATCCTTGGCTTAATGTTAAGAAAGACTCTTCATAGTACCATGTGAAAACTGTCAGAAACAGAAAGCCCGTGAATGGACCACCAGGATTTCAATGACAGCTGATCTTCTGCAGACTAGAGGAAATGATTTCCCCTAGGATCTCCAAGAAAATCTCTTCTGAAAATTTCCCCACATGCATATATACATAACTAGGCTCAAAAGCTCATGAAAAAAGAAAGTTATGACTAGCTTACTGAGGCAGAGGCTTGCAGGTCTTTCTGAAGAACCTCAATCCTATTGGTCTGTTGTTTGGCTGTGGCTTCTAATCTGGCATTTTCAATTTCAAGCCTTAAAAAGAAATACTCATCTTGTTATGGAAATCCACAAGAGCATACACACTGTCATAAGAATGCACTTTATAATCTAAAGCAAAACCACATTTTAACATGCTGTGGTGCAATAAGGCGATCCTGTCGATTCTATGTATTTCTACAAAGTGAAACCTTGCCTCACTTCTTTTCTTACCGTTGCACATGTTCTTCCAGTTGTTTTATAGTAGTACTGGTTCCTAAAGAAGTTTCCAGAAGGTCCTGAAGTTTCTGTGAAGAAGTTATTACTTCCCTTTCCTTATTTTCTAAGGCAGTCTTCAAATCATGAACACAACGCTCAGACTGAATATGCTGTTCTTCCAATTCCTGCAACTAAAAAAAACCACACACTAAAAACCCAAGGTAGTCATCTTAGTTTTTCTACCAAAAGGTGAAATGTTAAAAAAAAAAAAAAAAAAAGAAAAAAAAAATCAAATACTGCATATATCTGCACATACTTTCTAACCAGAGAACTGTAATAATTGCATACACATTCAAACCTATGCTTTACTAGCAGCTGACTCCATCATCTTTTATACTGATTTCTGCCAGTACATTTTGCTTTTCTAAAAGAAGTTCTAAGCACTGATAATGCCAATCCTACTCTTTTAATGAGACATAGCAATTAGTATCCAATTGTTCCTGACTCAAGGTAATTACTAGTTAAAGAGTTCATCCTTCTACATTGCTGTTGCTTCTCGGTAACAATAAAATGACGATTTGTATTTCAGAACTCCCCTGTCTTCATACTAACACTTAGGCAAACACTGCAAAAGCCGGTCTCTGTTTCAGAAAACTGCTTACAATTGACTAGTAACAAGTCACCTAAAGCAAGCCAAATTTCAGCCAGAGTCCATGAAAAGAAGAGAGATATGCAGTTTAAGTTACAGGAAAAGAATTGAAAGCAAATTACCTGGCTGCAGAAGTAAAGTACAGAGAAGAAATAAATGCAACAGGCCGCTATTTCTGTTGTTTTTCAGAAATCAGATATCCTACCTCGCCAAACCAAGAAGAGTAAACTGAACCCATGTTTCTTTTTTTAAAAAAGGTACAAATACAGACCCTTGTCCAAGCAAAGACATTGGCACCTCATGTCAAATAGCTTTGCAACCATGTATACAAGTTTATAAAACATTGAAAATCATTTACATATCATTACACCAATCCTGCCAAAATAATTTCTAGGGTACTGGGACAATATTATCTCATTCTTTGAAATTTCTCATCTATTACCTCCTACAAAAACAGAGGGAAGAGAGGGAAGACAAATAACAGGAAGAGAACAGAAGAGGTAAGGACACTCTGAGGCAGAAAACAAAGGAAAAAGATGAGTTTACTTCAGTTTCTCAGAACAGAAACTGATCAGGAAATATATAAGTGCACACTGATAGGATGTGTGTGTATACATATATATATATATTATAAAACTTGTACAGGAAAAAAGGAAGTAATTTGCAAATAAAGCAAGTTCAGAGAACTTGAAGAACTCAGTGATGGTTGTATTTCACAGAAGAAATTTTCTCAAAAAATATTAGTTGTTAGAATAGTTACTTTATCTGTATCCTTTGTTTTGATGATAGTGGCATGTATAAACAAGGCAGGTAAAAGGGGGAAAGGAGAGGGGGAAAGCAGTACCACTTTCAAAAGCAATTTTGAAGTGAATTAGGATTTTGGTAGCTAACAATAAAATTCTGCTATGTGCTTAATACATTAATCACAGTTACAGGCTTTGCCTACCTTGCCTTTAATCCTATCCAACTCTTTCTGCAATCGCAGTTTCTCTTCCTCCAGGTCACTGCGATAACGTGCGGTAACTTCCAGTGAAGCTTCTGACATGGACTGCTTCTTAAGAGCATTGGCAAGCTCCTGCTGCAGCTGTCTGACAGTACCCTAATGAAATAAGAACACCAGATCGGAATAAAAGGCTTGGAGCATGTACTATGCTTTTTCCATTTTTTTCTCCTGTTATAGAACTACATCAATCTTCAGAATGAACCAAAAGATAAGCTATTTTGCTCACACTGGTGGGCACCTGCACAACTTATGACTGCTATCTATCTTTGCCTGCTGAAGACATCTAGACGATTGCAATCTCTTCACTACAGTTGTGATCTCCTAAGAGTTAAAAACTACTAAGTAGTGTTCTCCTCGGAACAGCACGTAAACACATACAGATACTGCAAGCATCTATTCATCTATATTTAAGAAAAAGCCAGCAATTGCTCAGATGCAAGTGCTGTTATTTGACTGCAGACATTACTGTAGCCACGTGCTGTATCATTCTCTATGCTTTAAAGTCCTCATAGGGAGACTTTTGCTTTTGCTTGGCACTCTGTCGACAGGCCCTTGTCAGCTCTTCTCCTTCCCTTCCTTTGCTGCTCTCCACTCATCTACAGTCAGCTTGATCCTGCTCTGCCTCTCAGTCCTCCTTAGCAGCAGGTTTCCTCAGCATACTCTCTCCTCTTTCCCCCATCACTTCACATCTCTGTATCTCCTCTTCTCAGTTCTTGCAGACCAGGTGCTTCTTTCTTTTGAAACACCCCCTTGTGTCACCAGTGCAACAGATGTACAGTGAATAAAACAACGCCCCACTGCACCAAAAGGATTAAGTAGAAGAAATTAAAAAAATTAAAAAATAAAAATCATCCTGAGGGAGTATCACCTTTTCATCAGAGTTTAGTCTGGGCTATCTTACTCTGTTATCTACTCAGATCACAGCCTTGACATCCTGTTTGCAAAACTTACCACAATTCCAAACAAACAGAAGAAAACAGACCAAGCCCACACAGTGTATTCCCACACATGCAGCGTATACCTGTTAAATTCCAGAAACTTACAATAATTTCAAGAACTGAACACTTTATAAGTGTATGCTTTACCTCTCTTTCTACTTTGTCGGTCTCATATTTAAAGATTTGTTCTCTTAAGTCAGCACATTTGGCCTTTAATTCCTTGTTTCTCTCCTCCATCAGGTAAGCTTGCTTCTCAGTGTCAGCTCTGAGTTTATTGAAAATATCATTAAATCTGTCCTGGACATCATTCACTACTTTTTCTTTGATTATACCTTTATTCTGCATATCTTCTAGTTGCTGACGGAGTAAAAGGTTTTCACTTTGGAGCTGAGCCAATCGTTCTTGCATAGATTCCTGCCTTATCATATACTTGCTTACTTGATCTTTTTCAAGCTGTCGGGCCTGATCACATTCCTTTACTTGACATTGGGCCTGACTTAATTCTTTCTGTGTCATTTCCAAAAGCAATGTTTTTTCTCTTAGTGTTTCTTTCAATTGGTGAATCTCATTCTCTTGATTGCTGGCTTTGCTCTCAACTTCAGTCAGCTGCTGAGACAAGCTCTTGATGGTTTCTCGTGCATCAGACAGATCATGATGGAGCTTGTCCTGCAAATGAAGCCACTCGTCACGTTCTCTCTGAAACGCTCGCTCGATATCATTTCTTGATGCCTGATAACGTTCAAGTTCTTGAACAACCGAATTCAAACGGGAGCGGAATGATTCCGCCTCTGTTTCTAGTCTATCTTTGCTTTCTTTTGTCTGCTTCAGTTGGGAAGTCAGTACTGCCGACTCTGTCTTTAGTAAGTTCAGCTGTGTGTTGCATTGAAGAACAGTTTGTGTTAAAGCTTCCTCGTTTAGTTTAAGTTCCTTTTTAAGATCTTCATTTTTTTCCTTCAAGGTTTCATTTTCCTCTATATATTTTGCTGCTTCTTCCTGGTTCCTAAGTCTTAATTGATCAACCTCTAGCCTAAGTACAGAAATTTCATCTTGCAGTAATTGATTTTTGTACAAGAGATCCTTTTCTCGCTCATTGCTGTCGGATACCTAAGTGATAAAGAATATAAAAAGATAGCCAGTGAGGAAATGGATCTACAAAAACACTTGGGCAAACTGCTTTTTAACATTTGTAATGCTGAAGCAAGACTTCATGCGGTAACTTTGATTATCAGAAATATCGCTCGTATCTCTGAGACCATGCATGTGTGCAGCGAATGCACATCTGGAAATCTCATATGCCCTTAAAACCTAAATGAATGCCCCAAGTCTAAAATGTCTTCCCCTCCATCCAAATTCAGCAACAAAATAATAAAGATTTATTTTTTTTTAATTACAGTACTAGGCTATACATGCATGGTATACTGTCTATTATAGACCTTTAAAATATTCATTTAAAAAGTATATTTAACAGTGCTATGAAATGTCACAAAACAGGGCTTGAAAAGGTATTTTTCTTCTCTGATATTTAGCTGAATGCTTCTCCTCAAACATCTCAAAACTTTAGTTTCTGTATTATTCAAGGTTAGCTATTCAAGTCACTCACTCATCACTTTACGAAAGGTTAGCTGTGCAGGCCAATCAATCATCTGTGGAAGGTAGCACTCCCTGTTTTTTTTTTAATTATAAATGCAACTTCTTTCAATATTAGTGTAGTCGTTTCTGTATTAGTATTGCCATTATTCCAGTTTGAAGCACTGGATCTTCTCTGGTGATATTCAAAACTCACTTGGACACAATCCTGTGCCACATGCTCTCAGTGACCCTGCATGCATAGCAGGGTTGGACTGGATGATCTCTAAAGGCCCCTTCCAACCTTAATGATTCTATGATTCTACGATTTTCACAAGAAATTCAGATAAACACTCCTTAAACAAAGCCTGGAAAGAGTTATGATCACTTTTTCTCTTCCAATTATTTTCATGTCTAGAGAGAATGTCATTCATTGGTAATATTCCTTCAAACAATTTTAAATAATGGAAGTGAAAGAAGGTGGGTTTTTTTCAGTAATTTTATCGAAGATAACCAATTCAAAAAGCAAACAACAGGATCAGATGTTGCACTGTAACTAAACAGTACGAGATACTGCCCAGTGCTGTTAGAAACCTTTGCGTTTATGCTGCTGTGCTTCAGAATTTTTAAAGACATAAGGAAAAACAAACAAAAAATGGCATTTACACAGTTAAATTATTTTGATAAACCATAAACAATTTGACAGAAAGGACAAAAATTATTACCAGAAAGATTTATCAAGTTTTCATAATGAATATGGTAAAATGAATGTACTTGGAAATAAAATTGCCTACCTCTGAATTTTTTGCTATAGTTCTTGTTTCTTCTTCTATCTCCTTCTGTCTCCAAAGATGGTTGTTTAAAATCCCTTCTTGTAGGGCTCTGGCACTCTTTTCTTGAGAAAGCTGTCTCTGTGTTTCATCCCGTTCTTCTTCAACCTACCATAACATATTTATCTATTTGAACTACTTAAACCTTAAGTAAAAATCAGTTAAAATAATCCATTTGCAAATCTATATTAAATATCCTTAAAAAAAAAAAAAAGACAGACTTTGAATGGCATTTTAGAAGGTTTTTTTTTTTTTTTTTTTTTTTTTAAGTGATTTCTGTTTCTGTGGTGGATGCCAAACATTAGTTCAGAGATACTCATTGAGGATTCAGTTGTGGGCTTCATTTTTTGGCTATATGCCTATATAGGAGAAGGTAGGTGGCATATTCTATATTCATGTGAACCCAAAAGCCACATCTAAGTGTGAAATAGCTGAACAAACAGGTTAAGGAAGGCACATTTGCCTTTTAGGCAATGTAGGGTATTGCACAGAAATTCAGTAAGAGCTGTTTTGTCTTTTTCGGACAACCACCACTGTTTGAAAGCTAACATCTCACAGGCTACCTCTTCTGAATCATCTGATTAAGACCATCTGAATTTCAGTGTATTGTTGCTACTAAAGTAGCTTTGAATGAGAAGATTAAAGAAAATTTCAAGTAAATATCTATCTATACTTCCCAAACCATCTTTCCATAGAGTTGCAAACACAATTTCCACGTTTGAAAACAAACATATTTAGATTCCTGACTGAAGCACACGACTATCAGACATCTGATTTTAGCTTGGATAAAACAGTATTATAAAAGCCTGATTCTTAATGAAACACTGCTCTATAACAAAAACAAATTTACTGAAATGCCATACAAATTTTAATCCTACTCATATTACCACAGTAGTGCATATATACTGATTAAGCCGGGAATGGATTTGTATGTTTAAAACCAGGGCTCTGAGAACATCCATTCACCACTCTTAGCACGAACACTAACAGCAGCATAGAACTAATAGATGCCATTTCCAAAAGCACCTAAATTCCACTGGTTTTGTCCTACTCCAAGGTCCTAGGAAAGTCTAAATTTGTCACTGATAGCCTATGTTCTAAAGCATTTTAGATTAACACTTTTTTTCTCATCAAGACAGTTTCACAGTTGCCTAAATCCTAGCAAAATTTCTGTACAAACTGTGTTGCAGATTTCCGAAGACTGGAGCACAGACAAGGACTGACCAGCTGAACAAAGTTTGAGAGATAAATTAGTAAAATTCATTCTTCCATTAAATGCAGGCAGATCAAAATTATGCACATAACCATTCCTACAAGAACATACAGACTATTTAAGATCATTTACAATTACTTTGACATGTTCTTAATATTCTAACTTACATAAATGCTGCAACTTAAAGACTTATTATGTATGAAAAATAAAGACAAGTAAGCAGATATGTTCAATAAGGTTTTTTTCATAGAACGATGAGAGAACTATTGAAATCTGGGGCATAAAATCATATATAAGAGATGAAAAATTTAACCAGATGAGAATGGCATCATCTCAACCTCAATAAATAAGGTGCTAAACTTGCATTAAAAAGTGGGGTAAGAGGTTTTCCTGGATTAGGCACCCAACGTGTAAGCCACTGAGGCAATGTATAAAATCTCAGGTAAATGTTAACATTTTAGCCTGAACTTCAATCCAAAAAACAAATCTTAAGTATAACTACAGCAGACCTATAAATACATTTTATCTGCAAATTAAGAACAATGCAGAATATAAACAAACAAACAAACAACCCTCTGCACACATACATACACAAAAAACAGAATTAAGATAAAACTTGGCCCGTCATACACATGAAACTCGGATCCTGAAAAGGAGAAAAAGAATCATGAAGTTGTAAATGAATAACAAAAAAATCAGAACAGACCACAGACCAACAGTCCTCAATCAGCCTCAAAATGCAGCAATATAGATATCCAATATATCTTCCACAAATATTTCTCCTTCTTTAAACATGCTGGAATACAATATCAACCAAAAAGAAGAAAAAAAAAAAAAAAAAAGGGACAGGAAAAAAAAGGACACAAGTATCTATGTCAATATTTGATGTACCTGTTTCAAGAGCGTTCTCAATGTTATTAACTCCATTTCTAAATTCCTTGAGTGTAATTCAATCTGTTGTTTCTCCTCCATCTCTTTACAGCAGTGATCTTCTTTCTTTCTTAGCTGTTCTCTGGTTTTCTGATATTGCATTTCTACTCTGAGTCTCTTCTCCTCTTCTTGTTTCAAAGTAAATCTGGGATTTAACAAAGATTAATTGAGGAATAAATTCCGACGAAGCATCTTCAAACCTATTTGTGTATCCAAATCCGTAAAGCACTGACTTCAAAAAAGTGAATATTTTATACTGTGAACTTTCAGAGAAAACTCAAACAAAAAATGTTATATCCTTTCAGTTTACTTTTATTGTATTTTTTAAAAAAACAATTTTGACTTCATTCAATTAGTTGCATCAGTTACACAAGATACAGACATAATCCATTATTTTGTACACAGATTAAGTTGCATATAAAATCATGTACTCAAATTTACATATATTTACACAGAAGTATACGTATTTCTATAAACACATACTTCATGCAAAAGGAGATCATCTGTAGTCTGAATACACCCACTACCAAATCCCGTATTTGAGCTCAAAACACAAGACCACAGCTTGACAGGGTGGATCATAAGGGGCAAAGAAAGAACACTGCCTTCTACTCTCACCTCCCACTAGAATTTCCCTGCAAGTATAAATACACAGAAACATGACAATTTACTGCAATTAAATGTATGTGTTACTAGATCAAAGCATTATAAACTTTTACTTTGAACAATCTACATTTTCTTAATACGTTATGCATCTCCTACAGATTCACAATGGCTGCAAGAGGTATTAATAAAGCAGCATACCACTTATCTAGCTATCAATAATAAAAAATGTAATATATGTCTTTTTTCTAAATAAATTGCCAAAACAGAATGAGCTTTACACTTGCAATAATTTTAACTGCTTACAGCACTTAGTAAAAAAAATTATCTACCTAAGGTTTTCATTATCAATTTGCTTCGCCATTAAATTGCTATTGTTTCTTCCACATATAGATCTATTGAGTTTTTTTAAAAATACATTTTTTAATGTTAAGCTTAAAGACCATGCGTTCCTAAGTCCATTTTCCATCACTGACTTCATTCTTCAGCAAATGCAGACTGCTTCCCTTTTCTATGGTAGTAGTTTATCTTAGACTTATGAGACTAGAAAGTTTTCATCCTCTCAATTATACCATCAGCATCTTCTGCAAATAAATACTGAAAGGATAACATAGGTTATGAGAATGCAAGATTACATACTTCAGGCTTTGGATATCATTTTTCCATTCCACTTCTTGATGAGCCAATATGGATCTCAAATCTTGAGTCTCTTCCACTTTTAATTGTGACTCCTCCTTCTCACTTTCCAATTTTTTTACTTCTCTCCAGAGTGCAGCGTATCGATTTTTTTCACGTTCTATTGTCTGCTCATATTCAAGTAGTATGTTTTGAATTTTCAAAAGACTAGCAGAACCTATTTAGAGATTATAAAAATATAGAAAACCGCACATATGCACAAATACTTTCCAATGTACAAATTCTTAATTTGATAATTTGCCGTGTTGACCTAGAAAAATATTTTATGTTATTAGAAATAATAAATTATGATTATGTGAATATAATGCTCTGTATATGTATGTAAGCATATTATGACAATAGATTTCTCTCTATATATTTCTGGCGAAGCCTATACTTTCCTAGTGTTTAATACCTATTAGGGGATGAAAAAAAACAGGAAGATCTATCTTACTAACTTTCGATGACTACATGAGAAGAAGTGAGCTGAATGAGCTGAGCTGCTGCTTACACGCAGCTACTACTCCAGTTCCGACCAGAGAGAACCAATGGTAAGTAATTAAGGTATGTCTGACAATAATACAGACAAACATCTTAAGGTTAGGCGAGATTAATTCCATATCGAGTGCAGGAGTCTGTACTTTCTGGGTACCTCTGATCACGGATCATGTTAAAATAAAAACACTAGACCTAAATAGAAAACTAAAATGCTTGGGCTGTATAGAAAGAAAAAAAAAAAAAAAACAGACAAAATGATTTGAAAACTTACCTGCATGATCTACACTCAGCTGTTCTATCAGCAACATAGCCTCTTGGTAGGCGGACATCGGCAATTCAGCATCCTCTGTAGTTGTGTCAGATGACTGAGTTAAATCAAGGTCAGTGACATCCATTTGTATGCTGACCTACAAACAATACAGTATATTATGTATATAGCAGTATAGAACTATAGCTTATTACAAATGCAAAAATGATTTTTTTATCTCATCCACTTCCTGTAGACTTGGCTCAAATATGATTAAGTTGCACACAAACAGCAATTTATGCATCAGGTGAACTTCTATACAAACGCTATTCCTATTTAATATTTTTATCAGCTTTTAGCCATTTAAATCAAGAAAGCTATTTTACAGTACCTTGTTCTTTTTATTCCCTCTTTTTGTTGCAGATCTAGAAAACAAAAATGTATTTTGGTATTAGAATGCTCATATTGCATGATGAATAATATCTAAAATTACTCTGACAGCTTAATTTTAGAAGTGAATTAAACTAAAATTTAATAGAAGAATTTTGTTATATAGGAAGACTGAAAAAATCTTACTACTCATAGTGCAGGATACTTTAATCACAAAATCTTCAGCAAAAAGTTGAAATAACCATGACTCTGAAAACTGCCCTCTGTTCTAACTGATAGGAATCACATAGCCACACAGATGCTTACATCAGTGAATTATCCATAATGCTTGTTTAAAAATAGAGCTTTAGCTCTGCTTTCAACATTGAGAATCCTTGCCTAACAAGTCAAAGCTTCATAATTTTGGGTTCTGTAGTAGGGACAGCGTCACTGCCAGCTTTATGACTAACCAGTGTAGCACATTTATGCAACCATTTCAACTGTCTCCACATGGAAAACCTACTGAGTTCACTGCTCCATTTCAGCTAGTTTCAGGCAAGCAAAACAGAACAACTTAAAAAAAAAGACTCTTCAGGGAAAACAACTTTTCAGCAATAAGTAACTTTCTTTAACCTGTGTTCAGAAGCTCTAGCCTGTTTTTCCTTCTTGCCACTGCATGCATTTTAGCATTGTGTTATACGTAGCATGTAAGTTAGAGAGCCCTGAGCAAGTTCAAAGAAAGTTCTCCTTCATACAGTATGCACAGTCAATTATAGAGATACAAACACTAGTTCCAAAGAGTAGACAGCTATCTTAAGAGTTGTATTATAAAGGGGTTAGTTAATCTTCTCTCTCAGTCTTAGAATAAGGAATATGTAAATAAGAGGATTAAAAAAAAGTAGAGGTCTGCAATGAAGAATATTTGCATTTTCATGCATCTCATGTATCTCCCATGCCCCTTTAAATAGGAAATATATATAGTTAAACATGCACAAACATATATAAATGCACGTACATATACAGACACATGCAGGTAATTTAGCAGTATGTACGTTCATCCTTACCATTAGTTTGACTAGCACATTGGAAATATCCTAAACAAAAAGAAAACATTTTGCAACCCAAAGGGCATCAGATAACACTGGTCACATGAAAGAACAAGTAACATTCCTACAATTTTTTTTCCTTTAGTTTTCAGGTCAGTTTTAAACTAATTTTTATTTCTAGTATTCCTTATACTCAATACCTTTCTTCATCTTGGGATACTTCACTGAAAGTGCTATCATCTGATTCTTGAAAATGAATTCTACTGGAAGAACTCATCTGCTGATTAGCCTTATGCTTTGAAGTCTGTTTTTTGCTTCCATTTTTCTTTGGTCCTTTTGTTGCCTGGGCAGATTCACTACATTAAACAGGAAGGAAAAAAAAAAAAAATTGCTGTTTGAGTAACACATTTCTATGAAACATTCACACTTTGGATGATGCTCAGAAACTACTTAGAACCATGTCTGTGATAAAATACAGACTTGACTCCAAAGATGCTGAAGGATACCAGCTATTAGAACTCCTCATTCTAGAAATAGAGGGGAAACGTGGAATCAGGAGACAGGAGGAAAGTTGTAAACACAAAGCAGGCTTCCATCAGTGAAACTGTGCTAAAGTGGTGATGCTCCTGCACATAAGAATTATCTTTCCATCATCCCGTATTTCAGAGCTGAGGAACTAGGTAAAGTTAGTCCTTTGTATGAACTAGGGAACATTTGGAAGTATTGTATAAATTGAACACTGCCTTACCCAAAAAAGTAAACCAACACTTCTCTTCTATATAGGCAATTATGTCTGTAATTATATAATTATGTTTGTAGAGGTTACAGAGGTACTTCTGTACTACAAAATTTCATGTTTTTTTCACAGAGGCACTTGTCTTTCTCCTCAGGAGCACATCTGGCTTGAACTACCAGAGCTGATTGTCAGAGTCCAAGATAGAAAAAAAAAAAGGCAGCAGCCCCCACAAATATTCTCATTTAAGTCCCATTACGATGCATCAAATAAAGGCCTAAATGCTTGGCTGAAGCTCAGTTACAGACTTAAGTTCCACGAAAGTTCTATTTATTGCTGAGGCAATTCTAAGGACTGCTAATTTATTATTTCAGGACTTTGCTAATGAGCCTTTTTTTTGTGGGGGGGAGGATTTTGATATTGGCCGTGAATACAGAAATGTCATGGCTACAGTAAGTGAATTAGCACGGATGACTAGGAACTAGCACGGATGACTAGGAACTAGCTATCTGTTTATGGGGGCACTATATCCTGATCTTTCAAATTGCTGTATAAAGTAGATAAGAGAGCAAAGACTCCATTTGTGCTTTCTTCAAGCTTTTGGGATTAATTTGGTAATATGATTTTTCCCTTTTCACAGGGCCTGAACTTAATGAAAACACCAGTTGCATGAAGATCATTAAAGTCACCTAGAAAAGGGAGAAAGTAAACTGCAAGCCTCTATCATTTTTATTTCCCAGGATAGCTATTTCTCATAGAAAACAGCTGTTTTTTTTCTTCTCTCCTGCTTTGAAGATATGCCTGGCCTCAGTATTGACAAAGAAAGCAATAAATTTGAGTGTCTATTGTGAACTTAGTTCTTCCTAAAAAACAGTATTTTTTTCTTAAATATTCGGGAAGCAATGTCTGTAGGGCCTTCTGTATTTAGGCAACTACTTTGGAGAGTAATTAAAAAAGAAGACAATTTTACAAATAAGAATTAGAGCTTATTAGTTTACCTTTTCAATGGCATTTCAATTAATTTTGATCTTTTCTTGGTTGAAAAAATCTTTTGGGGTTTTTCTTCTTCTGTTTCTTCATTCTCTGTTCTAAGACAGTCCTCTTCTAGAGGAAGTCTTTGTTTCATTTGCTGATTAGTAACATTGCCTGGCAATATGTTTAATTTTCCAAGGTCGTCTTGTTTTGCCACCATCTGCTTTTCAAAACATGCTTGCTTTCTTTTCTCCTCCTCAACCTACAAAAAGAAAAGTTAAGCTTTACATATTTCTGCCTGTTTCTTACTATCACTAAGAGAGAAATATCATACCCAAAACTTAATAATTCAGTCTTTATCTCTAAAGCCCTGTAATGTGAATTGAAACATTTTCATTTTTTGAAAGGTACTTTCATAAAATTATACTACAAATTATATTCATTCAGTGGAAGTACTTGGGATTTACATGCTCTTAGAAAGGAAACAATAGTGCATCTTGAACATGAACAATGGAAAAGTGAAGGCATTACTGATGGCAGAAAGTTAGAAGGAACACACAATGTTAGTTTAAAAATACAGCAGAAAAAGAGTTGAAGTGTGCTGGGCTACTATTTCCTAATGGAGAACAAAACAAAACAATAAAAGCAACAAAACACCAAAAAGATCCCCAAGCAGGAATGGTTTCACTGCAAACAAGAATTTCAGTGAAGGCACACCGCACACAGCTCAGCAAATGCAGAGATGAATCAAGACCCTGTTCAGAAGCTATTTTCATTCTTTAATGCAGAATAGGAACTAGTGTTACTGTGTGCATTTCTTTTTATGGCAATGAACTAATAATTACTTACACTGGAACTGACAATGCCACCTGTTGTTAAACTAGAACAATAGTATGTTCCAGATTTTCTCAGAACCTTGTAATTACACAATGAGAAAGAAGACAACTCTCCACCTCTCTCCCTATTCTTTTTTGAAGTACCTACATTGAATCAAAACTCAATTTGCACAAAGCAGCTTTTCTTAACAATGAATAGCTAAAGTGAACAGGACCACTGGTATGGAGAAAGATTAAAGAACGAGGAGGAGCAGGTGAACTTCTACCTCTTTTTGCAGCTGTACCTTCTCTTTCTCCAAAGCCAGGAATACTATTTGCAGCATTCCTACCTTACTCTTAAATCTTTCCATATCTTGCTCTAGTTCTTTATCCACATTCCTTTCCAGTATGCCACAAGACTGCTGAGTATTTTCAAAAAGATGTTCAATTTCTGTTTCTGCTATTTTATGATTATTGAGAAAGTAGTCTCTGGACACATCATCATTAACACAGGAGTCTTTTCCAAATTGCATTGCCGTTCCAATACAAAGTGAATTTTCATCATTTGTAGAAACAGGTCTTGCCTTAGGAAAAACACTACTAACATCATCCAAAATAAATGTTTTTAAGTAATGTCTCAGAGAGTATTCAGGACTTGCTTCTACACTTCTACTGCTTCCATTCTCATTCTCTTCTATCTCCACAGTAGGTATTCGCTTTCCCTCTCCTTTTGCCATATGTATTTCCATATTATCTGTACCATTACTGCAATCTTCTTCATTTTTACTGCAGGTATCTTCAATGTTTGTTTTCAAGTTACTTTCATCAGGAAGTACACCAGGACTTGGAATTAGGATGTCCATTTTGGGCCGTTTTAGGCCTAGCACAAGTTTCACATCTCCAAATTCATCTTTACTTTCTATCTTAATACTTGTTTCTGACACATGAGGTGAAACTGCATGAAAACTCTTCAATTCTTCATTGAAGTCATCCTCAGACATTTCTCCCACAAATGAAGTAGTTTTATCAGTTTCACTAACTTCACCGAATATCTGCTTCAGCTCTGCCGTAATGTTTTTAAAATTGATTTTCAGTTCCCTTTTCTCATTTTCAACCCATAGTCTTTCATATCTTTCTTCCCAAGTTTTTGGATTTAACTGCTTGTCAGTATTGTGCAAGTCCTTATTTTGTGATAGGGCTTCCTGATGTGAAATTTCTGCTTTGCCAGTCTGATTTTCTTGTGTTGTTTTCTCTATCAAGTTGGTAGTTTCTAAAATATATTTATCCTTAAGTAGTTACAGACAAAAAAAATACCAAGAGAAACGAAATACAGTTAATCTAAATAATTTATGTTGCAAATTCATCATATTCAATGATGCTGAAAACAATTGCTTATATTCAAAACAGGGAAAAGTAAATTAAAGCTACACTGAACCATCATTTTCTTAAAATAAACAAGCAAGCAAAATCCAAAACAACCACTTAGAGACACAGGTCTTCCTTGAATTAGATTTGTCTAGACATGAGGGTTACTTTTATCTTCACAGCACTGTGAATACTTGTTTTATTCAGGTTTCACTGATATTCCTTACAACTGCTCAGGTTTCCCCACCCTTCTCTCTCCATTGCTCTCTACCATCTGACATTTTACTGATCCTAATATACTAAAAAGACCTTAACAATTTTTTTTTTTGAAGTCCACCAAAGGGAGAACTGGACAAACTGGATTTTTCACCTGACACTCAGATAACTCAACTCCATTCCAAGCTCCAAAGAAAAGTATTTATTGGCCAACCTGTCCCTTCCCTCACTCATCACAAAATCAGAAGCCCAAGCTTCTTAAAACCATATCAGGTTTCATCCTCATCCACCAGCTCTTCTCCACAATCTCCTTACTTCTTTCACCCCATGCTCCATTGCTCAATAGTTCTGGTTTCTCATATCTTCTGTCACTATACCCTCAAGTGCTCCTACCCACACGCCTCTTCAGGTTAAACTCCCCTTTGGAAACAGGGCCTGCAACCCTGGTGTCCCAAAGGGACAAAATCTCCCAAATCCTTCTCTACTTTCTGGTTTGCCAGGCTCTTTTCTTCCTCCACATTTTAGCTTCACAACAATTCCTCCTTTTGCAATGGGACAGCAACATCTCAGTCAATCACAGTCTCTTTCAGTCCTTCCCAATCTCTTTGTCCAACTGTCAGCACTTTCCAGTAAGTCTAATTACTTAGACTGACTTAATCACCATGTCCTTTAAAATGAAGCCTGATCGTCCTTTACAGTGCCCATGTATGGGGCAGAAATTGTTTGCTCCACACTCCATTCAGGCATTACAGAAGACTCCAAACACTCACTGAAAACCTCCCCTCTACCCAGACCTGACGAGTATGTCTAGTACAAGCAGAAGGTCTGCCTCAAATTCCAGGGATTATGGCACCTTGAAAAAAATCTCTTTCTCAACATTTAATTTGAGAAAGGGAGGGTACATTTGGAGGCAGAGAAAGCATCCCGTTGGTCACCAAATTTTGAAGTTTTTGTTTCACTTCTCCTCATACAAACAGGAAGGTCTAGAGAATTTTTATTTGAAAGATTAGCAGATAAAGGATAGAAAAATCTCACAAACACTCAAGTGTGCACTTTGCATGAAAAACGGATTACATTCAACGGTGATGTTCCTCAGCACTGCACACTTAAAGAAAAACATTGACCAAAAATTAGGCAAATCAGCTGGACACAGAATAATATAATGGTATGAATCCATCATAATAGTAAGCATTTTATACAACCATAGCAAGATTGCAGCCAATTTGGCTTCAGATTATAATAAAATTTTACGTGTAAGGTTCTTCCTCAATTTTTCACGGACTGGTAAGTTTTCCTTTGCCATAATGTTTAATAAAATTGTTCAATTCAAACTCCAATTTAAAATATTTGGTTTTACATACCTGCCTTTCATAGTTTTCAATAGGATCCTTGATGGCTTCCTTTTCTCCAGCTGAGAATGACATATGAAAGGTAGATTCTGAGTACTCACCTACAGCAAAAAACACATTTTTTAAAATAATAAACATGAGTTAATACTGTTTATTTATGCCTAGAGTGCATCCTGAATCATCATATTTATAAGAAAAACCTGAACATAGACTAACATATCCCCCCAACTCACAAAATCCTAAAGAGAAAAACTATCTCTCTCTTATATAATGATACATGAAAATATACATATATACAATATGTTAGCATAGTCATACTGCACACCAAGTTCAAACTGAAAAGTCTGAGAGAAATTTTCACATGAGGGAAAAATATTTCACATGTGTTTTTTTTTTCCCATAAGTTGCAAAGTAAACAGGTAATATGAAATGAGCCATGACAATACTATCTTTCCTTTCTCTGTTTGCAGCACTATAAAGTACTGGTCCATTACTTGAGCTCCATTTCATACTACTCTAGTAATACAGATAAAAACAACTTTTGTGTTCTCATTAAGCAACTTTCACAGCCCTTTATGCTTATGAAAGAACACACCATCACTGCAAAGTGAAGGGCAAGAGAAGGGTTCCTGTGGCTTACACGCTGTGAATACATACACAGTTTCTGGAGAGAAGCTTAACTTCTGTTAAGCTTAACCTCTTTTAGTATGAACAGAAACAGTATATTTTTCCTAAATGAGAAGGATGAAGAACAACTTGAAACTATTTGGATATTATATTTGAAAGTTACAAGTATGCAGAACCATTAAGATCACATATCTCCTCTCTAAGATATAGTGGGCCAGCTAAAAGTTTTATTTTTAAGCCTGGCATCCCATCATTTTCTTCTACCCTACCTTTCTTCCCTGCTTCCTCCCTCTCACTCTGAAACTGTCAGACAAATTCAAGCTAACACAACAGTGTAAGGCTTCAGATGAATGTATTTTTTTGCTACATGTTGTAAAACAACAGGCGGATAGTAGAGAAAAGCAAGTCAAGTAAGACTCCTGCTAAGAGCAGCTACAGCACGAGCCTAAGAAATTATCCCTTCTGTCTCGCCAGCTGCTCCTGGGCATTTTAGCTAAAACACCCACAGCGCAGACTCCTTATTGCCTCTCTGGGAATTGGTAAACTCAGAAGACAGCTAGGAATACCAGAAAGGACATTTTGAGAAACTGAAAGGAAAGCAAACAGGAGGAAAAGTGACAGTAGGTGTGGTGGAGGGAGCCTGCATCATGGCAGGCATCTGCAACAGGAAATGGCAGACTAGCAGACAGGGCACACACAGGACAGAGGTCTATTTCCATAGTTCATGTGCTCATGGAACACCTTGCTAGAGTCATTGCTTTAATGTTAGGAAAGAATTAGCAAATACAATTTATCTGTTAATAAAATAACACAAGACCAGAAAATTAGGTGTGCGTATTTTTTCAATGTATTATTCTACAAAATATAATAAAACACTAACGAAAGCATGACAAAAAGAATGTTACAAATATCTTCGATATCCTTTGCAAAACCTAAACCAAATTCCCCCATTATACCTACAAACTAAACAAGTCAGAAGCTTATTCAGTGTTGCTATCTGGGAAAATTATGGAGCTTATCCTAGTGACATATGAGGTGAACATTACCTAATATTTGCCTTCCACTTCTAAGAAAGGTTTCAGTTGTTTCTAGAACTGATTCAGAGATTTTCTGCTGTGAAAGACACAATCCATTAAATACATTTTTTTAAAAAATGAGCTACATACTATTTAACAAGCACGACAAATAGTCTGACATGAACAAATATTTACCTGGGATTCAATGGGCTTCTCTGACAAACCTGGAGATGAAAATTGTTTAAGGAAATATTATTATATTTTATGCAATTTATCTTCTACTCCATGCAGTATCAGTAGTTTCTACATCCAGGTGCTAATTGCAAGTATTATTTTATTGAAAGATACTAACATTGAATTACCTTATAATGCAGCATTAGTATACAGAAAATGTACAATACATACTCCTATTATGCACTTTGGATTAAAACAAACACACCAAAACCCTAAAGAACTAGACCAATTCATGTGAAACAGTAAGGTCACGCTCATTAACAGTAAGAACAAAACCTTTAGTCCTTTTAGAAAGCAGGATTCTGCTCTGCCAATGGGCCACTTCAAAAATAAGGTCAGTCTGCTGTACTGAATGATCGCAAACAGCGCCATGACTGTGATTACTGGACAAGTGCTTGAACACTGATTGTATTTTCCTTTCCATTGATGGGATAGCAGAAGTCAATGCATATGGAAGAGCAAAGGCATCAGTATAGGTGTTTCTGGTTTCACCATTCAAAGATATAACATCAATCTGCTTCTGAATAGATTATTCTGGTTTAGCTTTCAAGAAACAAACAGAAGCAAACACCATTTGGCTGTAATATCCATTTACAGCTTAATTCCAAACAATTGTGTGTGTTTTTTTTTTATTATTTTTGTTCTACATTAAATCATTCCCACACGTACAAAACCTCTGGCCTGCCTTAATTTCCCGAATTCTCCACTTCAGACATCTCATAGTTTCTCTTATGAAAGAAGAATGAAAAATGTTACTAAGAGCTCCATGCAAATAGAATTACCAAAACAAAAGGTTTTTGATCCCAGCAACTTGGTGATCTAACAGTACGAAGATATCTGAGGAAGATGACCGTCATCATCTTTTATTACCTTTTCAGTCTACTTTTACCTATCCAGAAGCATGCAAACCAAATGACTTCCATGACAATTCAGTAAGCTGATTTTAAGCCCTTAGGTACTTAGAAAATGTTGCTTCTAGCCTAATGAGACAAGACTGAGTGGGCTTCTTTAGCTACACAGTAATATCCACATTTCAAGCAGGGGTGACAAATCACTCTTTAAAAGAGAAATTCCTCAGAAGAGAGTACTACCCTAGCTGCAAAACTTCTTTGCCTTCCTATTAAAGAGATGCATACAAAGCAGCAGGTAAAAACCCTACCTTAGCAGCAAAGTACAATAGAAACCTACCCAAAACTCAGCTAGGAGAAGGGGGGAGAGGCGGGGAAAAAAAAAAAAAAAAGCATGGCCAAATCAAAGCTTTTCTTCTCCTGCCACAGTAGACCAAAATGCCTTATCATCAATGTTCAGAATAGGTCCATTATAAACTATGTACATTATCACTCTTAAGCAACACATATAATGGGTGCAGAACAATCTCCTTAGCTAAGGGGCAATCTCCCAAGCAACCAGGGCAGCAAATGCCGTCCCACCTAAAGTTAGTTAACATTTACCAGGTACTTGTCCATTGCTATTGAGCATACCCACAGGGTAGCAGCACTTCCAATTAATACACCAATAACTGTTAAGCTGATTCTATAAAAGGTTACAGTGGTGTAAACTGTTGCTCAGTCAGGAAATTACCGTTGTCTTGCTCCCTTGAAATGCTCTGCAAGGATGTTCCACAGCTTTCTGCAGGCAACAGCAGCCCACTGGCTGATAGATTTCTTCGACTTTCAGATTCAGGCTGTTCAATTTAAAAAGATGCAATGTGAAAACTGATACAAACTCATTTTCCATTAAAAAACCACCAACAACAAATCTCTGTCAAGAACATTTTAGTGCATAGCATATTGGCCATAGCATGGATATTTTCAAAAAAATTTAACTCAGATGTTAATCATCTAAACTATCCTAACATTTCACCCTGACAACCCTAGTTCACAGGAACTAGGCAGAAGTAGTCAAAGAAGTTGCTGAGCCTCCTCTGCGCTGGGCCCAAAACAAGCTCCCCACAGGGACCCCACTGTGCCCCTCCACTGAAAGCACCTCGGAATCCCAGGGAGAGTCACTATCTTCTTCCTGCTCCGCTCCTTCTGGCAATGTAACATCTACAAGGGAGACAAGAAATGGCACACCATGAGTACTTATTTCACTCTGCTGCGCTCCTCCATCAGCCAAGCCTTGCAGACAAGATATAATGATTCTACTACAAAGATTTCTACATAGGAAAAAACAAAGCAGTGTCATTAAAGGATATCTTAATTCCCAGGTACACACCATAGTATTATCACTACCTCTTGTTGAGCCTACATCTCAGTCTCACCAGACTACTTGGCCAGAGTAGAGTATCTTATAGGACAGCTGTTTTAAGATAACCCATTCTGTAAAAGATTGAAGAACCACTCAGAGACAGGCACACAGAAAAGTGGGGAAGAGCCCCAGGGTAAAGAAGCACCCACACCCAAAAAGGGGAATCATTAGTTTCAGCCTTTGCTCTGACTGCTTACATTTGGCCAAATGCATGCTGAAAGTAAAATGTTTGATGACAGAAAAGCACATACATACACACCACCTGCAGCATAGCAGTTTAGGCTGCCTATTCTGTGTGCCATTTCATCAGCTGATGAAGTGTAACTGGTAACACTGGATCATGATTCTTCCAGAAGATAGGCAATGCTTATGGTCGTTTCTTTTCTTGTGTTGGATTTGAGGTACCAAACTACTCAACTCTCGCAAGGCCCAAGCACTCATGGGTGTTGAAGACATTCTGTATCTTAAACCTGAACAAGCTGAGGGACTGGATTGGGATCATTTCCTCTCATCTTCACTCAAAAGTCTTCCTAAGCCTTCAGTCAAGAGTAGTCACAGCTTTTAAACCCGACAATATGGTCAAGAAGGCAGTTACTATTATCATACCCCAGACACTACAGGCCTCTCTCTCCGTCATCCAATAGCCTTTTTCATGGAAAATGTGGCAAGAAAAGCGAGACTTGTTTCATATAATCTAATTTGGAATGTAACATCACAGTTTTAGCTCTCCAAGACTGAAAAGAAAGAAAAGCTTTCTTTTTCCTTGTTGGATTGCAAGCCATTGGAAAAATAGGTAATAGCTCAGAAGTTGATTAGTATTTTAATTCATTTACTGTGAGCAAATATCACAGAGAAATGAATTGGATCAATATTTATTAGCTTACTTCTCACAGCAGTATGGTCTTCTGAAAGATTCGGGACTTGAGGACTTTCATCAGTAACAAAATTTTTCACACCTTCAACACTGGCACCCTGCAGGTCCCCTTCACCATCCTCCTCTTCTTTTTCATCCCACTCAGACGATTCTTCCTAAATTCACCCAAAACAGACATGCAATCAATACATAAAAAAATGCGTTTTGTGAAGTAACACAAGGGAACTGAGAGTCCGGTGTCTGTCTCACAAGTAGTGAGGGTTGCCTCAAGGAGAGCAGATGGGTGACTCTCCGCCTAGGGCCCAGAGCTGCACCTGGTAGTTCCCGGCCAGCTACATTCCTAACATTTCACAGGTCACCTAGTGTGTCTAGCTTCACCTAGATTACAGTATTCAGGAGCATGGCTCCCCTTGACTCCCTTCTTTGCTCTATTAAAACCACCTCACTCTCAAACAACCCCAGCAAAATCATTTTTGCTTCCTCACTTTCACCCTTCACAGCATAACTTTTACTCGACTGCAGCAACTCTTTAACAATATTTGTACATCCTCCTGTCTGATAGAAATTTTATTGATTACAAAAAAAAAAAATCTATTGTCTATTCTTCTCCTGCCAAGACCACTCTAACCACATATAAAAACAAAATAAAAATACTATCTGAAAATAATCTTTAACCAAATAAATTGCTTTGTCTAGGAAGTATGTTTTTAGTGAGATATTTTCTAATACCAGAAAAAGATGACTCAAAAAATATATATATGTAAAGAACAAATATTAACAAAATCAAGTTTGCCACCTATTTCTTATTAGACCTTTAGAAAATACTCTTGTGATTGAATTATCCTTGTATACTTACTTTGGTGCTCGAGAGAAATGCTGGTCTTAGTTTTTCTTCACAGCTATTTAAGCTAAAGCTTTCACTTTCTCCTTGCAGTGCTTCACAGACTTTATTATCTATTTCTTCACACTGCTCCTCTTTAGCATCCACACATTTGAGAACCACAGAATTCTCCCTTTTACTTTCAAGTTTTGGGTTTTCTGCTTCTGAACAAGAATTTATACTACTTTCAAAGACATCATTGAAGATTGATTTTTTCTCTCCAAGACCAGACCTCTCTGAAAGAGGCAAAGCTGTCTCTTTTTTGTGGTCTGTCATTTCAGAATCTGCAAAGCAGGAGTCTGTATTTTTGTGAAAATCTTCCTGAATAACACATTTCTTTTTCCAGCTTTCTTCTGCATTTTGCAAATTATTTACATTCTGGAAAACTGCTTCTCTTACTGACTCATTATTCATTAATGGAGGAGACAGAGTCATTACACTTTCTTGTACATTTTCAAAACATCCATCTATAAAAGACACAGGAGTGTCCAATTCCTCCATTTTCTCATCAAGTTCTTCAGCATAGACATTTCCCATTCCAAATTGAGCTTCCTCTTCATATTTAGAGCTACTGAAATGCCCCAACTCGTTATTTATTCCCCCCTTAGCTTCTGTTTTTTTCCCCTGCTCCTCTTCTACTAAGTCATTAGACTGAGTTTCTTCTTCATCTTCCAGATCTTCCTCCTCCTTTTCATCCGGAGTAAGATCTTCCTCCTCATCCTCTTCATCATCTTCAACATCCTCACCATCATCATTTTCATCTTCTTCCTCTTCTTCTTCCTCCTCCTCTTGCTCTGACTCTTCTTCCTCCAGGTGGCTTGCATCTGAAACATCTTGATTCGATTCTTCACATACTCCTTTGCTGAGGTTTGTGTCTGATGGTGTTACTCGCTTGAGGTTTTCCTTTGGTGATTTAGGACTTTCCATTCTAGAGCCATCACCATCTTAAAGCATGAGGAAAGGAAAAATATATATAAACAAACAAAAGGAGTTATAAAATGATAATGGACATGTTACCTGCTTAAAGCATAGGAGATGAGTCATCTGGGAATGTCTGGAAAAGGAGCCAGGTGAGGGATGGGCAGGATGGGGGAAGGACTTGACCAGGGACAAAGGCTTAGAAGGGGATTCAATATCTTCATCTTCACAGTCTGACTTTTTTTTCTCTGAAATGACTACATGTTCTTTTCTCATAATGCTACTTTGCTCTTTTACTATAGCCAAAAAACAAAACAAAACAAAAATACGACACTTAGCATGTCTACATTTGTGCAGTATATTATAAAATTTTTCCAAGAAACTCACGATTTTTCCTCAGCTGTTGGGAAGCATTCATTAGCAGTGCCAAGTTTGGCTTTTGTGACTTCTGTAAATAAAAACAGCTCTAAGCAGGATTATCTATTTATTTAAAAAAGGAAAATAACAAATCATCTGTTTGTACCAAATCTTGAACAGTAAGTATGAGAAGGCTGTCCTTTTATTTCCAAATAATTTCTAAAATATTCTCATGTATCACAACTCTACAAAATCTGTTTTTGAGTTATATTAGCAATTATTAATTAGAATTCAATTGTTTTTACCCGTGATAATTGACTAAAATGAATCTGTTTTTAGGGCTACACTTGCAAGATGCTTACTTTTAAACATCTACAAGTGATCCAAGTAACTGTTACATTGCTAAACTGTTAAAATGACTTCCCTATATGTTTCAATATGATGCTAGAAACATGGATCATTTCCATTTTGACCACTGTAAATAAATTAATTAAATTACAGCATTACAGTGTGGGATCCACCACCACACACACAAATTCTTCATTACAATGGAATCCCAATGCACCAGACCTCTCCTTCAGAACCTCAGTAAGAAGTGTGTGAGAGCGTACAGGTGCTAGAAGGAATACCATGACACATGCAGGGTTAGATCACTTCCAAGCACCGGATGCCAACATACAGGAGAGACCTGCTTGAGCAACTGCCTCCCCGCAAGCACTTTTGAGAAACCTGACAAGGAGTGCAGGACAGCCAGGGGATGAAGCATTTCAGCAGATTTTGATTAATAACTGCTCTTTTTCCATATCAGCCATAATTTTATCATCAAAGCTACCTGAGACAAAGAGCAAAGTTTGGAGGACAAAAAAATGGGTAATCTAGGAGTTGACTAGCTTTTGTGATCTAGAAATCTGACTCAAAAGAACCAGAATTAAGAAAATGTCAATCCTTTCAGTGCCACCTAGTGTTCTTCCGCACCCACCCGCAAGACTACTGCGTGCTCTACTACGGCTACAAGTTTTTGAGGAGAATGTTCACAGCAGCAAAAAGGGTGGCAGGCAAGAGACCCTTATGCAGGAGGAAACAACCCTGCCTAGAAATACAGTTTTGCTCAATTCCATAGAAAATATGCCTTTAAATAAGTCATTTTATGGGATTTTTTTCCTACAAGGCACTCTACCTTGGGAGTAAAATCAAGTTCTTCTTCTTCAGAAGTAGGCCAAGTGTCATAACTATCTTCTTTCTCAGAACTTCTTAAAAAGAAAGCAAAGTAAGTATTGCCCCTCTCAAACCAATGTTCAGGTAAATGCTAGGCATTGTTTCAAGCTCACCTTATCGAGTCTCCATGGGAAAAGTCATCTATTCCTGTTCAAATATTAATCAACATGATTAATTTTTAGCATGCCAAATCTTCCAATTTCAACAATACACTCAAACATTTAACATGGATAACTCTACAAGTCAGAGTGAAACCTGAGATGGTTAACCAATTCAAGACATCATACATGAAAATATTTCCCAACTTACTGATTTTTTCAAATCATAAAAACAAACAAACAAACAAACAAACAAAAAAAAACACTAACAACTATATTTCCTTAAGTCTTTTACATCTACAAATTTAGGAAGCAATTCTAAAATAAAAAAATATCATACTATAAATATGTTATGCTAGTAGACAATTTTAAAATGATGGTAGTTTAACACTACAATAAGTAAATGAACCACTAAAGTATTCATACCACACACCTGAGTACACGTCACTTGCCAAGATTTTATTATTTTAAACAGTATGTGATTTAAATACCACATATAACATTTACTTTTCTACCCAGTAATAAATTGTCCTGTACATCTTCAGAAATATTGAAATGCATAATCCAAAACTGAAGTCTATTCCTATGTAGATGAATCACCAGCAGTTCTCTGCACAGTGTCAAAGAGGGGTACTGAGCAGACAAGAGAGTTGTAATCATCCCATGCTCTACTACGCTCCCAAGTTTTCTGTAGTGGGATGAAGATAACCTGCACATAGGGTCATAAGATATCAAACGGGACCTTATGAGGCCCTCCTCCTCCACAAACTACTAAAACATCTCACCTATCAACAACTAAGATAAAATAAAAGGGTTCTTTGATTCCCAAGATTGAAGGGTGAAAAACAAAACAAAGACACACAAAACAAATATACCCTACATACAGAAGCTATTTCAGGGTTCCTGAAATTCTTGATGCGTAAATACTAACTAGTGTGTCCAAATGAAGCTGTTACACTGGAGACTTTCAAAGACAAAAAAAAAATAGATAAAACAGCTAAGGAAAAAAAAATCAAAAAAATACATCATCACTTGTCAAGACACATCTCCTCTACAACAGGCAAAAACTAAATGAGCATGGAAGTTATGTCTTCTATGAAGGCAGGGTTTATGTGAGAGCCTTGATGATTATGCCTCCCGATCTGCAGAGGGCTTTCAGACAACAAAATGTAGTGCACATATTCTACAGAGTCTCATACAAAACTTAAAAGCTCGAACTTCCCATGAGATAACAAGCTAAAAAAATAAAATGCAAGCACACTCTTTTATTTTTAATGTTTCCTAATTATAGAAAAATTGCAATATCCTGTTGCTATACAGAAGTGCTGTGTGTAAAACTAAATATTCAGTGTCAGCAGTCTAATTTACCTGCTAACCTTCCCAGGTAGAAACCTGTCTCTTACAAATGGGCAGTTATGTTAGAACACTTACAACCTGCTGACAAGGCTTTTCAGTAATATCTTCAACTGGTCAGCTGTTTCAATTAATTCCAAGTTATCTGAACTTTCACTTCTAGATATGTAAAATTATAGGCTATGATCAAAATCAGGTCACATTTCCATTTTTAGAAGACAAGAAGAGAAGTTGGTGACACAGAAACACTAGCCAGAACAAAACCATAGCCTTGATGTCCCACAATAAAAGACAATAATCCCCACAATAATGTCCCCTTGATGTCCCACAATAATCTAAAAGAATAGCCATGGAGAGGGCTCGTTTCCACTTTATTTCAGGCCCATTTCTATTCTGAAGGAAAAGCACATTGGCAGATTTTTAAAAAGGCTTTCTCACTTTTACTAGTGAGAAAACTGAATAAAATTTGAATACAGTAATACAGGACTCATGCAAAACATGCAAATGAATATTCCACTAGCACCACCACACACACAAATATATAATCTATAAACCCAAAACTATCGAAAGAGGGACTCCAAAATAATAAGCAACATAAAGGTTTGTATATTGTATTATATGTTTCATCTCTGAAAGACTATTGTACAGAATACCTTTCCCCGTTTCTCTTGTTCTTGATTTCTGGTTGGGAGACTGTTGCATTCCTATGTCCATTTAGGAAAAGGCATGGAAAGGACAGATGAAATAATAACATCAGAATAAATTTGAAATTACAGATTTGGAAAAACAAAAAAACATGGACAAAGCTATAGCAGTTGAAGAATGTATCAAGACTCTTAGTCCATGGTCAGAAAAGTGCTAGATACAAGAAGAATCATAATCCACAGAATTCTACTTTCAAGGAAAAATGTCAAACATCTTAATTTTTAATTTATTTGTTCAGTTTAATTTACCTATATTCCATATTTTGAAATACAGTGACAGATATGCTCCTTCCCCAGCTCAACCTAACTTCTCACATGTATCCCTATTCAGGTGTTAACTACCACATTATCTGACCCTGGGAGTTGCCTCCCTGATTTCTGCCCCCACTTGGACATGAACCATCAATAACAGTCCTGATGGCCATATCCTGATGGGGAGATAAGCCTAACTGTGAGTACACCAGCCAACAGTCATTTCTGAATTGAAAGAATGACTATATGTCCATCATCTTATCCCATAAATATGGAGACAGCCTGAGAGTCCATTGAGCTCTCCTTGCACGGCAGCGGGCCGCATGTTAGGATCTCCCCTTGAGCAGGGATGCCTCTCAAGGATACTGCTCAGGGTTAAGAGATCTTTCCCTCTACAGATTCATTGTAAGTGGACTATAGCACGCCTTTCTCTTTTTGAGCTTGTAAACTCTACTGTGCAACTGTGCACAAATCCCTTAGACATAAACCGTTGACCAGGTCTGGGACTAGGGTTGGATCCAGCCTCACCCAGACTCCTCTCCGAAGGAGTTTGGAAAGCAAGGGGGTCCAATCTGAGCCTCGTGACCCAACAGGAGGGTGCCCTTGATAATTCTGTGTGTATCTTGAACCTCCATGCCGTAAATAATAAGTGACCTTGACACAGAATCTCGTGAAACCGTTGTTATTATCAATAAAACCTATCACCATTTCTTTTCCACAAGTGAAGTGCATTGTGTCACTTACCTCTCTCCCCCAACACTTGTTCCATGACAAATACTGAAACAGATTATCAGATATTTACTACCAGCTCTAATCTCTACTTCCTGCTTCTCTCAGCTTGATTAGGCCTCATCCATCAAAGTGAATGCAATTCCTTCATATTTGGAACTCTTTATAGAACACCCAGTATCCCTCCCTCTGAGCATCCCGGAGGTGCTTTAGGTGGCAAAAAGAAAACCCTCAAGATAATCATGTCCAGAAATCTTGCAGAACACGATTGCAGAGCTCTCAATACTCACGTTGCCACATAATTTTCACCTACTATTCTATTTATATTCAACCAATTTCAAGTGATATAGTTTCAAGTATGATTCTCATTCTCACCAATAAAGCTGTTTATTTAACCAGTGTGGTTTAAAATGTGGTCTCAGCCAGTATGTGATGCAAATATAGGCCACAGCTGTCTTGGTTTGCCATAGGGAAGTCCTGCTTGTATTTTACCATGTTGAACTATCCAAACAAAGAACTATGGTGCTAGCCAGAATTTGTGACCAGGACACAGTGACCAGCCAGACAGAATTGCCTGTTCACGCAAGGCTGTGATGCAGGTTCCGAGTGGATCAGAAAGGAACGGGTGTGCATGTGTGTCACAGGGCAGACGTCTTAATGGACTAAAATAGAAATACTCTATAATAGAAAACACTATCCACCTCTTCTATCAGCCCACTCAGTTAATACATTTTATATCTTATCGTGGGATGTAGTTATAGTTATGATATTGCAGCTGCTCCACACCAAATTCCTCCTTGACAGGGCCTTAACTTCTGTCTCAGTTTGAACAGAAGGCAGTTATGCTTACATCGATTTTACCGCAAATACATGGAATCAATTCAGCAAAAGGACTCCTGCTATCGAAAACACACATTTACAGAATAGTTAAGAAAGGACTGCAGAGGTTTTCTCAGGCCTTCTCCTCCGTTTCTCAGTTTTCTTAAAAGGGAAAACAGAACACCTTTTCCTGGTCCTGGTTGGATGGGAGCTCTCTCATCTGTATTTCAACAGCAACACCTGTTGAAATCTGTATGTTCAAACAACATCTGTCAAACAACACTAAAATGCACTACCACAGTGATTATATCAACCTGCACAGAATGCAGTAGCAGGGGACATTTTTTAGCCAGAAGCAACATTTTGACGATTAAACTCTCTGTACTAAACCCTCTACAAAATCTTCAACTGGGAAAATTCAGAAATCTCTGGCTGGATCAAAGCTCCTGGTCTGAAGTCAAAGATAAAGTTCATCTTTAGATTAAATTCTCACAGATGGGAAAAGTCAAGGTGGGGGAAAGTATCTTTCCTTTTACTGATAGTTCTTGAAACATTTTAATAAATTGTGTTAAAAACCTGTCTGATGTACATATGCCACATAATGACAATGTAAGATCCTTAGTACAAACAGAATAAAACCTACTGTAGGATATGAAATGTAAAGAAAAACAATGTATTCTGTAAGAGCAATTTTTATTGTACTTTCAGGGCTACTTGAGAGCAGAGACTTGCATTTTCTCCCTTCTTCTTCCAAACCCATTGAAGGAGTTCATTCTTTAATCACATGGCAACTTAATTCCTCTTCCAGATCAAATGATTACGTGGATTTTTTTAAGTTTACTTTTTAAAGCACCTCCATGGAAATTTGCCTGCTGACTCCCTACATCAGAAAGACAAAACCTAACTACCAAGGACAAACACAGAGCTTTTGTAACTGGATTTTCATAATCTGAGCAACAGTAAGTAAAAGCACACACCTGAAAACAAAAATACTATAGACACTGATTCCTTCCCTGTCCCACTCCTCCTTTTCCCCCAGTGCAGAGTCAGAGAAGAAAAACCTATAGACACTGGGAATCCGATAGGCAGAAGGCAACAACCCTCCAGGTGAACCGATGACACATTAATGAGAAGCACATGTCCCACTGGCACCACTGAAGTGCGCTTACAAACTTTGCATGCTACTCCATCTGAAGCCTCCACTAAAGTCAGTGGTGAACGCGATGAGCTTCAAGAACACAAGCCACCAGAAGAAAAGCCTGTAGGGGTTTCCCTCCTCAGCTTCTCCATGGTTAAGTCTCCTACCTCCTCTGTCCAGAGCAGGTGCTCCCAACGCAAAATCAGCAGCTCCTGCCTTGCAAGGAGTGCTAAGCACGGACAAGCCTTTTGTACCTCCCGCAGAAGCTTCTGCATTTTCAACGTCTGTGCAATCTGCCAGGTGTTCAACAACACTATACGCAGAAAGAAAGGAAATACTGTCACTAGAAACAACATCCTTTACACATCACTTACTACAATACTAACAGCACACACCTACTCAGAGCCATTCATACTGGACAAATTAGCAACTCTGACAACAGAAAACTTAGCAACTCTAAGAAGAAAGTTAAACATTTACCTAGAATATCCATGAATAACAGCATAATCCTCAGCTGTCCATCCATTAACGTCCTTATGGGATACATCAGCACCATATCGAAGAAGAAGTTTTATTAAATTCAACTGCCCACCAGAAGCAGCTGTCATAAGGGGGATCCTAAAGCATCCCAAAGATGACAGGAAATGTATCATTTGAAACAGGTATTTCTGGCATTATTTTCACCCCTACTTGCTCTTAAAACAATTATTTCCTCTTTTATGCTAAAATGAAGGAAACAAAAGTAAACTTTACTGAGCATTTACATGAACATTAAAAGAGAAGAGGGAGTCAAAACAATTAAATACGCAGTTTTTGGATGAAGTTACTTACATCAAAACAACAGTTGGGTTCTGAAAACCCACTCCTGCCTAAACACTAATACTGCAGGACTAACGACAGTTTCCCTGCCTTGTGGCCACCACACACAAGCCTTCCTGGCAGTCCTGAGGGCAGAAGCCATCCAGGGAGGCACTACAGCATATCACTTTTCAAAAGTGCAGGAGCAACTGCTTCTGTGGGCCTACTTAGGCCTTTTAGAGGCTCATGCCCACCCCTCTCCATTTTCAAGTCAAACTTGAAGAAGACCCAGGAGATCCAAGACCCACACCCTCTTTGGGCAAGCCCTTCACCTTGCAGACTTATCTCTAGCATGCACATCAGCTCCTTTGTTAAGGAGAAATTCCACCATCTCTTCCTGATGCTCAGACACAGCAAGAGAAAGGGGTGTGCATCCCTCCTGAAAGAACAAGTAACTCAGATGTAAAAAACAAAACAAAATATATATTTTTGATAAATTATCCTGAATAATACTCAAAACGTACCTCATTTCTTGCATCAATAAGGGCACTATGCTCCAGTAGCTGCCCTGCTAGAGATGTGTTCGGAGCAAGGGCAGCCAGGTGAAGCGCAGTGTTACCAGCAGCATCGGCAATATCAGGGTTGGCGCCACGTGCCAGCAGAATAGCAACACAATCTTTTTGCTGGCACTGCACTGCCTGCAAGCAACACAGGAAAAGGAGAAACGTTTTTTTCAACAATTAAATTTCCTCTCCGACAGAATTCCCACATTTTGACACTGTTGGAAAAATAACAGTGTGTTCAAAGATTAGGAAATACATGTCTATTCAACGGTTGATCACAAAACAATTATACATATCTAGGTAACGAATCATGCGAGAGGTAACAAATCATGCATTTAGTCAGTGATTCATAAGCATTGAGTATGGCAGGATAAGTTATCTCGTACCTTCATCAAAGGTGTTCTGCCATCACTGTCACAAAGATTTAGCTTGCACTTGTTTTCTACTAAGTAAGAAACAACCTCCGAATGTCCATTAGCAGAAGCAAGATGCAGAGCTGTCCTAAAAATTAAATATATTACATTAACATGACACATAATTGAAGAGATTGTTTCAGTCTAGGTTATATCAAAGGGCCATAACTTTTGCTTTGAAAAAATAAACCTAAAGATTTCTTTTTACATTACCAATTACAGTTTCACACCCAAAGCCTGAGACTGACTTGTAGAAAACCTTTAAGAGCATAGCTATGTTAAGAATACACTTCTCCAGCTGCAGAGGTAAATCTGTGCAGATTCTTATGCTCAGGCGACTGGTCACTGCCTCCAAGAGCATCACCCACGCTGCCCAGCAAGGACCATCAAGACTTGGTTTGGGCACCTCCAGCCTTCGCCAAGCCACCCTCGAGTTTGCACCAGCATCGCTTGCGTGACCACAGAGTGCCGCACACCAGGGACACAGGCTTTCCAATAGCAGCACAGCAGCCCTGGGCGGTGCTCCTGGGAGATTTCTGCACTTTGCCTGAGCTTCCTCCTGCAGCAGATTTGAGGACCTGCTCCCTACAAAGGGCCCTTGCTAACCCCCAACAAATCTGACAGCAGAAACCTTCCCCTTCAACACTGTCATGGTGACAGCAACAAAGGAGTACTCTGCCTGAGAAAGGAAGCTACAACTGTCAGCAAGACAAAGGCCCCAGGGAGGAAGCTCTTTCCAAGGTAGCAGGACTGCCTTTACACCAGCATAGGAAATAGCACTGATTTTTTTCTTCAAGTCAAAACCTTGCCTGGAAGAAAGGTGGTCCTTCAGACTGCTAAACATCTTAGTTTTGGTGGCAATTATCCAGCCTGCTTGCACTGAAAGAAGCAGTCACCCAGCAAGCTCTGCCACCCTGCACATGTTTCATCCTGTCACAGATGGAGGGAACCACATGCTGGGCTCTGTGAACAAGGCATGATGCTTACTGCTTTGTGGCACCCCTGCCCCAGCAAGGCAGAAGATTCACTACACAACAGGCAAGACACCCTTTACAGCCACACAATAATAAGCCCATAGTTCTCCAGGGGCCAAGCGTACCATTTTGGAATTGCACGGCTGCAGATCAGTAACTCCTTTCAGTTTAGGAAAACTCAACTAATCTTACAATTATTTCTGTGCCCTGCCTAGAGGCATGCCTACAAGGACTCACTGATTAGTTGAGGATGGAAAGGTAGATGCACAAAAACAGTGATACATAATGCAAAAATCCAGACATTTACAATGGGGATATTTTCTGGCAGCTGAAGAGTCTCCTCTTGGCTCTCCTTCAACAGGGGAACAAGGATAAAGACAAGGAAAACACAAAACTTGCGATATCTTTCTAGACAGAGGGAACCAACAGCATCACCCAGGACAAGGTCACGCAAAAGTGACTACAACCCCTTACCTAGAAATGCTCTTGTGAATACAGAGCACCCCTCATCTTTGCGTAAATACCAGGCTGTGATTACATGCAAGCTAACCAGCACAGCACACTAGCAGTTCACTGCAAGCAGTTCACACGGGCGAATGCAAACCAGTGCAGCTGATGCAGCTGGACAGGTAATGCAACTGTGAAGGAACACATGATCTTCTGAACACCACTTCTGCCAGTGCAACACTCCTAAGAAAGCCACTGTCAGCTTTACAAAACAGAAAACTCTCAATAATATCAATCTCATTTGATTTTCATTCTTTTATATTGGCCCTCTTCAACCAAGCTTCTCAGTCTGTCAACAGAAAAGGAGAACTCTCTGTTTGGAGCAAGGGCCTGCTAGAGCTTCACAGAAGATTCACAAGGAACAATTTGGCAGGGAGCATCAGAGCCTTCAGTTCCATGTCCAAGGAATGCCAGACATGGTATGGCACATTGCTTCTGGAAGTGCTGAGCAGCAAAATGATTTTTTACTTGAAGAATGTATGTATGTATTTCTGCTTTTACTACACACGTTTCCTATTCTTCACAGCAACTTCCAGTGCTGTGAATGTTTCCTGTCCCTAGAGAACAGGATGCAATTCTGAAATACGACTGTCTTAGGTGGTCACTTAGAATACATATTGCACCAACAACTAACTAACAGGGAGTAAGTGGGTCTAAAACTTTCATAGCGTTCCTAATTTGCTCCAGCAGACAGGACTGTCCACTGAACCACTCCCAAAAATCTTTCTGTTTTACAGCTTTCAAGCTCCAGTATTTTTATGCTTTTTAAAAGGATCACATTGCTCCATTCCACTTACTGTTTTCTTGACCTTTACATTGTGTCACTTTATTTGCCCAGTTATAAAACTGACCGTAGCATGATACACAAAATGGATTTTGTTTTTCCAGGAAAAGCAAAGCTTTCTTCCAAAGATAAACTGAAAATGCTAAAACTATCCAAGCATAAACTTCAGTCCTGATGACTGAGTCAGTCATTGTGAAAGAAAAGAGAGCTAGAAGAAAAAAAATCAGTACCTATTTTCTACAAATGCCATTTGGCACACAACAGGATGAATTGCACAGTCAGGTAAAGCAGGAAAAAGTCACATGCTCAATCCACCTTACATAACATCACTTATCAAATAAATACCGTCTGACAACACTCAGTTACAAACCCACTGCAAAAACCTGTATGTTTCAAAGCTCTTCCTTGCATCTGCTGGAAATCTACGTGTTTCAGTGCAAGAGATTAACTAAGGGACAAAAGTCTAGTCTTTATGACAGACAATCTAGCCATCAGCCAAACTCCTGAATTATGTACAAATCTTGGGTGCTGAAAATTTCTCTCATGTGTCCTCTCTCTCTCTTACCTTTTCTTCTTGCAGGCACTCGACTCATAACCAGGTTTGGTGCTAGCCTCCAGGAAGCACTTTGTCACAGAAGATAGAAAATACTTTATACTTTAATTCCCATACCTTTCTCCACCGCCACACAGCAGCACATGTACCAAATCCACTACGAGGAACTCTTATGTGTGTCCTGTCTGGAAGGGGCTTTGCTCAGCTTATGCTAGATTAGATGATCCTGATTAGGCACAGTATCAAGTACAGAGGAGAAGACACTTTTCAGGAAAGGGGCACTGGACAGCTGCTGCCGTGCTGGCCCCGCAGCACTGCCTGCCTGAATGGAAAAGGGGCTCCCAGCCACACATGGGCTTTTAAACAGGGACATCATGTTCATGCAACCAGAACTCACCTCTGCACGACAGCCAGGCTGGGAGCAATGCATGAAGCAGTTGGCAGGCACAACTGGTGCACACAAGAGCACAAAGACAAAATGTTTTCCCAAGCACCTCAGAATAAGACTGATCCCACACAGAAAAAGATATTCTATGCTTTCAAGCAAAGGAGCTATGTCAATTTTTTTTAAATCAAGATATGAGACTGTTTACTTCATGAGACTGTTTATGGACTCAAGAGCTAACTTGACAGTTGAGTAGTTATGGGACTGATGTGTCTTCTTATGTCAAAAAACTCCAATAAGAAAAGCATTTTTGCATGAACATTTTGACTCTCTGATTCCAGAGAAAGCGCTAATGATTTGTATTAGCGCACAAGATCCAAAAGTTTCAACATGGGGCTGATTGCATTATGCTTATGATGTATCGGTTGGACCTATATTGCAACACAAGTCTTTATTTGGGATACAATTACGATATATTTTCTCTGCTTTCTCTGCTTTTCTCTGCTTTCAAACACCAACATCACAGCACCTGTCAGAAGCAACAGGATCTTTCGTGGGTTACTGCCTAAATGCTCAAAACAGGTATTGATCAGGAATAAATCACTAAAGCCTCAGTGAAAAAAAAAATGGGTAACCGTCACCCCAAGACAGGCTGTCAGCTTTGGGATCACAATCACAAAAACCAGCAGGCAACTTTGCCCGAAGCTTTGATACACAGCATGGTTATTCTGCGCTGTAACTCCTTCCCAGTTGCAATACTTGCCTCTCCTGCAGCTATTATCTTTGGAGGCCCTGCAACCACTCAGCTCAACTACCAACGCAGCACCCTGCGCCTCGGCTGGACCTCAAGGGCTGGCGAGGAGGGTCTATCCCCCACCTAGCAGGGGGCTGGGACAACCCTCACACTCAGGGCAGCACTAGGGGATCCCGCTGGCGCAAGGCCACCCGCTCCCAAGGGACTCCCAGACTCTGCCCAGCAGGGCCCCGTTGTGGAGCCTCCCTCCGCGCCGCGGTGGCGAGCCTTCCTCCTCCTCCTCCTCACCGCTGCGCCTTGTCCGTCTCGTCGAGGCCGTGTTTCCTCAGCGCCTGCCGCACCGCAGCCAGGTCGCCGCTGGCGGCCGCTCGATGCAGCTTGCTCAGCTCCTTCTCGCGGAGCTCGTAAGCACCAGGATTGCAGGGCGGGGAATCGCCGCCGGGCGGCCCCTTCCTCTTCTTCCCGAAGCCGAAGAAACGCTTCATGCTGCGGGGCGGGGGGCAGAGGAGCCGAGCCCCGAGCAGGGGCCAGCTGCGGCGGGGCTGAGCCCCGGCGGGCTGCGGGAGCGGGGGTCGCGGGGGTGGCGGGCTCGGAGCCCCCGCGCCGGGACGCCGTGGGGCTCTCAGCGAGGAACACGCCAGCCGCCGCTCCGGCCGCGCCGGCAGCGCCGCGAACTCCTGCGCATGCGCGACGGGCGCAACAGACGGGAGCGGGGCCAGAGCGAGCAGAACCGCTCCCCGCCCCTCACCACTGTCTCGCGGGGCCGCCCGCGGTAGGCGGGTCTGCGCTTGCGCAGCTCCGCGAGCGCGGAGGCGGCAGGGAGGGGCGGGCTGCGCCGGCGTGGGGAGCGCGGCAACGGGCTGTCCCCTGCTTGGGGCGGGCTGTGCTCTGCTTAAGGGCGGCTCCGAGGCCTGGAGGCGCTGCGTTGGAAGTTGAAACACAGGACGTTCTACCTCCACATGAGGAAGAACTTCTTCACTGTGAGGGTGACAGAGCCCTGGAACAGGCTGCCCAGAGAGGTTGTGGAGTCTCCTTCTCTGGAGATCTTCCAGAGCCACCTGGATGCCACCCTGTGCCCCATGTGCCCCCCTGTGCTGTAGGTGCCCCTGCTGGAGCAGGGGGGACTAGATGATCTCTGGAGGTTCCTTCCAACCTTAACCATTCTGTGATTCTGTGAAACATGGTGAAAGAAGACTTTCCAGACATCATTTAGTTCATGCCATCCCTGACTCTATCGGAGTATTACTTTCCATTAAATGTAGCTGATATAGCACCTGTCGCAAAAAATATATATATATACATACACATACTTACAGAATTATTAATTTGGGGACCATTCTCAATAATGTGCACCTACAGTGATGCTGCTAGACAGTTTGGAGTTGTGAAGCCTTACCATGTGGCACTATGGTAATTAAGAGAAATGTCGTAATACAGTATTCCCTAGGTTATCTGGCTAATGGAACTTGCTAAGGTTATGATTGGTAAAGTATCAACAGTTTTTCCTACATTTATAAACCATAAAAGATATAAAAATTATAACAAAGGGAGACATTTTTCCATAATAGAAGCATGACTAGCAGGGAAATTATTTATTGCCATTGTGCAAGATTACAGTGCTAGAGAAGGGATTGAGCCCTTTAAAATACTTCCTATTCCTTTATTGCGGATAACAATACAATTTAAAGCTTTCATATTCCTTTTTAGAATTAGTCTTCAGAGCTTGATTAAGTCTGTTTATTGTAGTGTTGTTCTCCCGAACCAAAGTGACAGAGGTGCAGTTTAATTAGCTGTTTGTGTATTAGCACTCTGCTCTTGTTTCAGACCTGATCTCTAGAAGCTAAATCAGAAGAGCATCAGAAGGTACAGCGAAATTTAAAATAGCCAAACCCATAAGACTGAAGAAGCCTTTTGCATAAACCGCAACTAAGTAAATCTAGATTGCAAAGCCTAAATTTTGACAGCATTGCTTTAATCGGCCCAATTGATGATGGGATAAATGGGGAATGAAATACTTTCTTGCTTTCTTTTATTTTTGTTTTCCTTGCAGGAAAGCTAAAGCATTATACTGTGAGTACTTTTGGAGAGTTTGACCTGTATAATGTACAGTTACAGAAAATCTTGTCTTCCAAAAGCTTTTTAATCTCAGTTTTGAGTTCCCTTTTTTTTTCCTGAGTTCCACTGTTGGATATACTTGTTTTATTTCAGACATCTTAGAAGAATGACAAGTTTTTAATTTATGATATAAAAACACAGAGTAAACATTATCCATCTCTCTGGTCTTTCCAGGAAGAAATAGCTCATTTCAAGTCGTGTTTTTTTTTTCTCCAAACAGACTTCAGCCCCTAAAGCCTCTGTTTCTTGCAGGAGAGCTCACAACCAACGTAAGGACATAAACTCCCTGACAAGTATTAAAGATTTCAGAATAAGAACAATCAAAGATGCTTGTTGATTAGAAAGCCAGATGGTCTCTGTAATAATGTGTCCTGGAGCATCTTGGAATAAGGACATAGTCATACCTATTTTCTAATATGCCCCTAGTACTTGCATGTAAAAAGTAAGTTCTACATTTTACATGTTTGTTGTTTGTTTCTTTGCCCTTTTTTTTCAGTTCACTGTTGGAATTTGCATCAATATGCTTGGAATAATTAATATTCTAATGTAGGTTGTGGGGAAAAAAGGAAAATATTGTAGCTTCATGTTCTAAAGACAATTGGGGTTTGATGAAATTCACAGATATAGACATACAGGTGAGACAGGAACTGGTAATTCATTACTAACCACAAAGGATGCAAAATGAATTTATAAAATCTGTTATTAAACCAATTATTTTCAGCTGTTTTATTTTGCCATTTTTTTGCCTTTGTTCATGCTATTTGATTAATCTGTTTGTATAAGTGCGGTTTCAAATTACCAAATTTTCGCATTCCTTTTTTAAAATTCATTTTTAATAAACATCTAAAAATAAAAAATGGAACTATATAAAAAATCTATTTCCATAACTTTTTATTGTCCTTTCAATATGTTCTACATAACTAATCTGTAGCTTTCTCTCAGTGCCATCTAATAGCTACTGTTTCTATTCCTGTCTGTATGATTCATTCCTGTGCCGATACCCAGTACAAGACTTGTGTATGACAGGGAGCTCTTGAAACAGAGCTTAAGTGTGGCTTAACTGTTGTATAAGTCTTGGTATTTAGGTATTTATCAGAGTTAGTCTGCCAATGGTGTGCCTTTCCTTTCATATGATTTGCTGCAGCAGGATGGTTCAGCTAAATAAATCTCTGCTCTTCCTCTTGAGGTAAAAAAACAGTGTTATTAAATCCCCTTTTTCTAAGGTGAATTTTTTTCTCCATTAAATCAGCCTGTGAATTTTGTTTACCAAGGCATGGTTTCAGTAAAGACTTGCTGGGCAGGTATGTGTGGTGCTTGTCACCTGGTGGTACGTTACAACTGTTGATTTTATGACTTGGTATTATGCAAGTGAGAAAAACCACCTGAGCAGTTTGCACTCCTCTTGTGTTGCTTCCTCTGGAGCTTTGAGGAAAAACATCCGGTTACACATATCTCACAAGCAATAAGTAACTATTTCTACCCTGTCTACCAGAAATAGTTTCACCTGTGGAGCTGTACTGCTCCTGTTAAGCCACCTCTCAATCCCTGTCCAGGGAGTGGATGTACTGAATAGAGGGGCCGATTTTCTTATTCATCATCATCTGCCATCATCTGAGTAGTTCTCACACTATGTCAATCCATACACAGAGTTTACTGCTAAATACTCAGTACAATTAATGGCTAGCTATCTATTCAGAACGATGGAAGGACTTGTTTAGAGTTCCTTTAACTGGTGAAGAGCGAAAGTTACTTTTTTAATTATAGTAAAGAGTTATTGTGTAACAGATGATGCTTTATTAGTATGTTCAAAGCCACGCAGAGTCACTGGATTACACCCCAGTTTGAAAAGAACCTAGGTAAGCACAGGTCTATTGTACCTGTTCACAGTTACCATCAAACTGGACTCTAAATGACATCTGGTTAAAGTGGACGCAGGTAGATTCCAAGTGTTTTACAAGGTTTAATTGCATATTGCTGATAATAAAACCTATGTCTTTATTCTTTTAATTAAACTATTTTCAAATTGTAAAACGTAAGTAAGAAATGTCTCCTAAAACTGCGCTGGTAATACATTGAGAATTGGCTTCAGATCCACAAGAAATAGTACCATTGCTATTAATATGGTTATTGCTCAACATTATTTTTAAATGGTGCCCTATGAGTATATATCTGCTACTTGTTTCATATTTCCTAACACTGTCATTTATTATCCATGATAGAAAATCATCTTTTTTATCACAGAAATCCAGATTTAGGTGTTGTCAGTATCTGCTGAGCAGAGTTGAAATAGGGAACATATGACAGAAGGAAAGCAGAACAACAACAAAAAATTCTCAGCCACAATCGTTATATAGATTCCAATTAAATGTTTGAAATGCAGTAGTAGAGTGGCTAATACCTCCTCATATGTGCACTTCCTGAAGTTTAGATTTTAGAACTCATAGATCTGAGACAAATAAAAGTCATGAGATGCCCCCAGGATGCTAGTCAGGGTGCTCCTGGCAACTGAGCAGCAGCAGAATGCTTCCATAAGTTATTTGAATATTTTTTCTCCCTCCTCTTCTGCATGCGCACAGTGTGTGTTACAAGGGAGAAAAATAGTAAAGCTTATATTTGATTAAAGGAGACTGCAGTTGGCTGTTGATTATACTGATATTAGATACTCAAAACAAGAACTATTACTGATGAATTTAATTCTTACTCTGGTTAAAGTATAATTTTTCAAAACATTTCAGCATTATAATGCTGTTTTTTTCAGCGAGGTAACAGCTCTTTAAATGCAACTGTTTCTGTTCACCAGTGGCTTACAAACCGTGCATATAGCCGATACTTTAAAGAAAGCCTTTAGATATTACCTGCCATAGTGTTACAGATATAAACCTGGTTCCTTACTGAACTGTAGAATGAACTGTAACCCTGTACCTGAAGTTCCTAAACGAGGAGTCCAGCATCAGCACTCTCCTTCCACCATGAATGGAAAAGAGGGCATATCCAGGGATGATAGAGAACTTAGGGGAGCTCAGTTAGACTATTAGATGCCCACCTGTCTTTAGTGACTGTGATAAATGTGGTCCTCACAGATATACCCACAGCAATTGTGTAGAATTTGGTGAAGTGCACTTTTGAGTTCAAACTGTCTTTAAAAGCTGCAAAGGATGCTACTATAGTATGTAACAAAACTTTAAAGAGCACTTTAAAAACAAACAAACAAAAGTGTAACGATGAATAATTCATAGAATCATAGAATCATA
>VWPW01030086.1:272073-322835 GCA_013389825.1 Crypturellus undulatus | reverse complement strand
CGGTGCCCCTGTCCGCCGGTCCCCACGTTCCCAGTTCCCTCGTGTCCCGGTGCTCCCCTTGCCAGGACCCCCTTGCCCTGGTTGCCCTGTGACCCTGATCCCACAGCACCCCCGTATCCCAGTTCCACTTCCCACAGTGTCCCCGGTTCCTCTGCATCACAATCCTGCAGCGCCCGTGTGGCCCAGCCTCCCCGTCCCTGGTGCCCCCTTCCTACAGCTACTGCTACCCCTGGTGCCCCTGTCCCCTTGATGCCCCTGTCTCCCCATTCCCGCTGTCCCCGGTTGCCCCGTGACTGTGATCTCGCGGTGTCCCCATCCCTGCTTCCCCTGTTGCTGCTTCCTCTGGTGCCTCCATCCCCAGGATGCCCTTCCCGCACTTTCCCCCCACCTCATTCCTGGTTTCTCAATCCCTGGCTCATCCTTCCTGCGGTGCCTCCGGTGCCCCCATCCTCATGACCCACCTCGCGCGCTGCTTCCGTCCTCGGTTCTCCCCCGTCTCTAGGACCCCTTTCCCTCCATGGCCCCATCCCTGGGTGCTCCCGGTCCCCAAGTCCCCGGTGTCCCCATCCCCCTGTGCCCCCTCCCCTCAATCTCCCGCTCCCCCCACCCTCTAGTGCCCCCATCCCCCATTTCCCAGGACTGCGATCCCTGGTTCTCCCTTCCCACGGTGCCCCTGTTCCCGCTTCCCCCATTCCTGGTTCTGCGCACGCCTGGAGCGCATCCCTGGCAGCGGGTGTGGGCGACGGGGACAGCGCTCGGGGGGCCTCTGCGCAGGGGGCGACCATGGCTGCGAGTGCGGCCGTGCGCAGGGCCCTAGGGCTGCACCAGCTCTGCCATCCTGGGCAAGGGGACAGTGCCCAGAGTGGCCGCGGCCTGCGGGAGCACGACCATGGAGATGCTGGGAGTGCGGCTGGGGCCAGTAAAAGGAGCTTGAATGCAAGTCGCTGTCCCTGCATTTGTGCCCCTGAGGGAGCCCCTCCCTCAGCCTGGGACCAGGGACGAGCGGTCCTGGCTCTGCCTACCCCCTAGACAAGGGCTGCAGCAGGGGCAGCAACACCGAGCGCTGCGCAGGACTGGCAGCAGAACAGGAGCCCCAGATGCTCCTGAGAGCAGGGCCTGCCTGGCCTGGCCCTATACTGACTCTGCTGGTTCTTTCCCCTCCAGATGGCAGGACGGAAACTCCTTGTCCTTTTTGGCAGTCAGACTGGAACAGCTCAAGACACAGCCGAGAGGATCGGCAGGGAGGCCAAACGGCGGCACTTTGAGTGCCAGGTGGAGGCACTGGACGCCTATGACGTGGTGAGCACTGCTGCCAAGAGGGACTCCAGGCAGTTCTGCTCCTGCTGCCTCTCGGTTCATCCCGTTTGTAGGGCTCAGGCCCTGCTCCCCTTGCTGTGAGCTGCTGTATTTCATCAGGTCACAGTTCTGGGTCCTCCATGAGGGCAGCTTGTGCTCAGCTCAGCCGAAAATGTGAAAATGGAGGCAAAAACTCTTGGCAGTCCCGGTCATTCCTGTCAGATGAGCGATGCGCAGCCTTGTCCTGTGTTTCTTGAGGCCCCCATGCTGCCAGGCAGGGAGCCCCAAGGAGCAGTGGCCACAGGCAGGGTGTGTGGGGAAGAGACACTGCCGCTAGGGGAGGATGAGTCAGCCGCAGCTGAGGGGTCTGTCCAGGTGGAGTCTGTCCTTGAACTGAATCTAATCACAGAATCTTAGAGTGATTGAGGTTGGAAGGGAGTTCCAGAGATGATCTAGTACAAGCCCCTGCTCCAGCAGGGACACCTAGAGCACATGGTTATTCTTCCCCAGAGGTGGGACCCTGCACTTGCCCTTGTTGAGCCTCATGAGGTTCTTTTCTGCCCAACTCTCCAACCTCTCCAGGTCCCTCTGAAAGGCAGTGCAGCCCTCTGGAGTGTCGGCCACTCCACCAAGTTTGATATCACCCACAAATTTGCTGTGGGAGCCCTCTCTCCCCTCCTTCCAAGTCCATGGCCATGTTGCAGTCATGTCTCACCATGTCTCAGTAACTGCAAAGAGATTGTGGCCCAGCAGCAGCCCACACATCTCCAAGTTTGCTGTGTTCGTGCACTGCACTGTGTATGTTTGCATAGAGGCATGTGAGCTGGGCTCCCTGTGTGCCTTTCTTTCTAGCTGGGGCAGCTGTAACTTGTCTCTGGGGTCATCAGCAGCTCTCCTGTTTTGCTGTGTCCCCTGTCTAGGCTCCAGGCATCCTTTGCTGGCTCTGGAGTTAAGCTGGTGGCAATGGCAGGTTTGTTATCCCGTATTTGTCACTAGCAGCTCTGAAGATACCCCCTTGCCCATGGAATCTAGTATAAAGCCCCACCAATGAGCCCGCTAACTCATGGCCAAGGACCCTTTTCCCTCTTTGGGAAGGATGAATCCTGCCAGATTCCAGCTTGCCTGGTGCCCCATAAGGCTTCCCGTTGCTGAAGAAGCCGAAGTTTTGGCGATGACACCAGTCACAGAGCTCCGTGTTGTTGAACTGTGTCCTCCTGCTCCTCTGCGTGTGACTAATGCGAGCAGCTGGGCTAGGGCCCGTGTTTGCCAGCTCCTGAGCTGCATGTGTTTCTCTGTGCTTGTTTGTGCCCACAGGCGAACCTCATCCATGAGCTCTTGGTGGTGTTTGTGTGTGCGACCACGGGCCAGGGTGACCCACCTGACAACATGAAGGTAGGATACGCTGGGGTCCATGTTGCTTTTATGCATCGGGTCCTATGACTGGATTTCATTTTCTTAGCAGCTTGAGTTATGCTTCTTTTTGGAGCTGTAGGCTTTGAAACATCCTCTGTCATCCTTGCAGGGTGGCATCAAGCAGATTTTGGTTGAATGGGCCTGAAAAACATCTCGTGCTCCTGAGGGGCCATGACCAGGAAAGCTGGTGATATTTCAACAGCGTAAGAGCTGAGAGGGGCCCTTGCTCTAACAAGAGCCTGAGCTTTGTGGAGGCCTCGCAGAGCATCCCCTTTGTGACAGGTAGCACAAGCAGCAAAACCAGGATTTGCTTGTGTCACTAAGGTGCTCTGAGATTACAGGCAGTGTCTGAAGAGACGTACTGAGCAAAGGGAGGTGCCTGGCTGTGTTCCCTGCCTTGTCTGCGCTCAGCAGAGGGGCTGGGACAGCTTGTGCAGGATGAGATGCAGGGGGTGCTGGGGCAGGAGTCCTTGCTGCGTGGGGTGACTGCCCAGCCGTGCTCCTTTATAGATGTTCTGGCGATTTCTGTTCCGGAAGAACCTGCCCCCCAGGTCCTTGTGCCAGATGGACTATGCTGTGCTGGGCCTTGGAGACTCCTCTTATCCCAAGTAAGCAGATCTCCTTGGCTCCTTCCTGTGCTGCAACAGCAGCTCCTCCCTCCTCTCGCCACAGGCAAGAGCAGAGAACCTGGGAAACGAAGGGGCAGAGGGAGATGCCAGAGTCTGGCTTAAGAGCAGCAGCTTGGACAAGCTGAAATTTCCACCATCCTTAAAAATTTCTTGTCCTGGCAGCCCACATCCCTGCCAAACCCCAGAAATTGGGCTGCTGCCCATTTCTCTCCTCCAAACCTCTTCCGGCAGAGCCTTTGCTGGAGTGTCCCAGACACTATGGCCTAGCAGTCCTGACCTACTGCAGTCCTGGTACTCCGCTTGTATCCCAAGAAAGCCGATGTACCAAGTTTCACTAGTGTGAGTGGCAAGTAGCCGGAGCTGTCCCTGGGCCTCTCTGCAGGTGCATGCTGGGCTGTGGGGGGAGCTGCCCACTGCAGCTGTGCTTGTTCTTTGCCCAGGTTTAATTTTGTTGCGAAGAAGCTGCACAAACGGGTGCTTCAGCTCGGGGGCAGCCCTCTGCTGCCGGTGGCATTGGGAGACGACCAGCATGACTTGGGGTAAGAGCCTGGTGGGGATGTGCAGCGGGAAGAGAGCGCTGGGTCACGAGTTGGAAGCCGTTTTGGGTTTGGGGTGGCAGTGCTCAGCACTCTCAGCAGGTGAGTTCTGTGCAGTGTGGTGCCTTGGAGGGCAGATGAGAGCAGCAGAGAGACACGTTTCCTCATGTCAATCTGGAGATGAAGCAGCACAGAGTTACTGTGTGTCCTGGGAACAGGGAGCAGTAGCAAGTTTTCCTGCTTTGCACAGCAGTCTGGCACTGCCGGTATGCTGTGTCCGGCTGGCAGGACGGCGGCGCAGGCCATGGTGGTGTGAGACTCTGCAGGGCCGTTCTGCCATGACAGCTCCCATGCAGGCTGCAGGGCTGACAGTTTTGGAGCTTGGGGAGGCAATGGGAGAATCACTGCTCTGCTGCAAGCTTGATCTCTCCCTTGCAGACCAGATGCAGTGATTGATCCCTGGCTGCTGGCCTTATGGGACAAGATCCTTGCCTTGTATCCCCTCCCTCCAGGCGTCGAGATCATCAGCCCAGATGTGCGGTGAGTGCAGAGGGTAAGCAGAGAGTGCTGGCAGCTTCCTGGCCCCGCTAAGACCTGGCTGGTGTGGAATACCCTGTTTTCCTGGTCGTTCCCTTGGACAGAGCTATGTTCTGCCTTTGCGAGGAAACCTTCCTGCATGAATGCCAGTGTCTCAGGTGTCTGTTAGAGTTTGGCCTTACATGGTCCATCTACAGGGGCTGTGATATGTGCCAGCTCCCCTGGCCTGGTCCTGCCCACCTCCCTGTCGCGATATGCACCTGTGGGTGGTGGATGTTGTGGGGTACTTCAGATTCTTTCCTGGCACAAGCTCTACAGCTAATGCAACAGAGGAGCTCTGACACAGAGGTAACTGTTTTGCACTGCTGCCTTCCCTACAGCCTGCCCGCAAAGTACACCCTGCACTATGTGGCTGAAGGCTCCTCCTGCTCTGATGGTGACGTGCTCCAGCCAAGAGCAGCCAGGGCTGTTCCCTCGGAACAACATCCCTTTGCTGCTCGGATGGTGTCCAATGAGCGGGTCACGGCAGAATCCCATTTCCAGGATGTCCGGCTCATTGAGTTTGATGTCACAGGCTCAGGAATGATGTGAGTGTTTTTGCGGCTCCCTCAAGCTTTGCCTCCTCGTGCTGTGGCTTGATGCAGGAGACTTGATGCTTGCGCTGTCCTTCCCTGCCAATCCTTGGGGTTCTGGCAGTGCAGGGTAGCTGGGTGACCTGAGGTGGCAGCTTGTTCTGTCTGCTTGCATTTGGGCTTCTGCAGCTGCCCTGGTTGTTGCAGGTCGGAGAGACATGGGGAGGCGGGAGAGTTGGACAGAGAGGAATCTCCTGAAGTTCAGCAAAGGCAGCTGCAGGGTCCTGCACTTGTGGAGGAATAACCCCAAGCACTAGGAGAGGTTGGAGGTTGAGCTGCTGGAGAGCAGCTCTGCACATAAGGACCTGGGAGTCTTGGTGGACAAGTCAGTTGTGAGGCAACAAGGTGCTCTTCTGGACAAGAATACAGGGCTGTGTTGGTACTGCCCTCATGAAAGGGGAGTCAGGTCTCCCATAACTTCCTTCCAATTACCCCCTTCACCAATGTCCGAGGCTGCAGTCCATTTTCCATGGTTGTGTCCCTGCTACTCATGAGAAAGTGAGGCATGGTGGGCTGCATGACCCAGTGTGGGGTGTGCCCATGGGCTATATGTCTTTGCCTTGTCAAGGTAAAGAGCATAATGTTAGTGACACTGCATTTTTGACTGTCGTGGCATCTGGCAGCTCCTGGTGAGGGTCTTTGTGCTCTGCATGTGAGCCTGCCCTGTGGTGGTGCTCAACAGGGCCTGCTGGATGTGCAGGTTTTGTGCAGGAGATGTCGTGATGATCCAGCCGCAGAACAACCCTGAGGATGTGCAGCAGTTTTGCCAGCTCTTGTGCCTTGATCCAGACAGACGCTTTGTGCTGAAGCCCTCAGAGCCTGGTAGGTCCTTCTGGTTTCTCCTTTCCCTTTGTGCTGGGATGGGGCAGCCCCTGAGCTTTGGGACAACTTGGAGCCTGCTTCTCCTTTGCATTCAGACTGCTAAGTGAGGAGTTTGGAGTGACTCATGGTCCAGGTCATGCATGTGTCTTGCTGTGCTGACGTCCCTTTTCTGCCAGGCCTTTTGTATGTGTGGCTCCCGTGTTCAGACTGTGTGATTCATGGCAGCAAGGCAGCTCTGTGTGTGCTGCACCCGTGCCTCGTGTTTGCACATCCCTCAGGGCAGAGCGTGAAGGCCTCTCTGTTTCCCCAGGCCAAGAGCCAAGTCCTCAGTGCTCTCCTGTACCTGTGGTTTCTTGCTGTGGGTGTGTTGGTCTCCCCCCTCTACTTGCACCCCAGAGACCTCCTTGTACAGCCACACACTGGCCCCAGTGACTGGAGAACCCCCTTGGGAGTCACCTGCAACTGCCTTGCCAGGCCCTGCCACAGCTCTGCAATCTACCTGAAGCTAGGAGAGCCATCCCTTCTGCCCAAAGTGCCCACCTTGGTCAGAGCACTGTCCAGACTGACTGGGAAATGGGATCCCACATTGATCATAAAGAATTGGAGATGGCATGAAGAGAGTGATACCTACCATGATATCTCCTGGGAAACTCCGTTCCTTTCCCTTCACCTCATGAAGATCCCTTTTCTAATCCACTCCAGAAAGGTGGGAACACAACAGGCAACTTCATCATCCGACTGTTTTTGCCCATCCAGGAAGAGCACATGAATCGCTTGATCTCAGTCTCCCCGATGTGCTCTATACCAAGAAAGGAGAAGTGCTTGACTCTGCAGAGGACGCACAGTCCCTCTACTTCCTGCCAGCTGAAGCTGGACACTACCGTGAGGACCCTCAAGAGGGCGTCTGTGCTCCAGGGAATGTCCAAACCACCACAACAGGAAAGAACTTCTCTGCCTCCAAGATGCCAGAGCTCCATTCCCACTGTCTCTAAATATCTTTGGTGCAGATCTGTCCCAGCATGGCCACTCTGGCTTTTTGACCTGCCTACAGGGAGCTACTTCTGCTGGAAGATCACAGGTGTTGATTAAGGCATCTCCAGATCAGTGTGGAGTCTGTCAGTCTGTAAAATGTGTTGGCACATCAGTTTGGTGTAATTAGATGCCAAATTCAGGAGAGCAGTTCTTCAGTGCTCCTTTCAGAAGCAGTAACACGGCTCTTTTCATCCTTCCTGTCCTAGTGTCTGCTGCTGCATGCAGAGTTATTTTCAACACTCCTACAATTTACCACAGACACCTGCTACTTCCCCTGCAACAGCAGACACTTTGAGAGAGTTTGTCTTTCCTCCCTCTTCCTCTCTCCTAAGTGCTGCATTGCTGGGATCCAGGCCTAGAAAGCAAACCCAAGAAAAGTTCAGGCAGTTCCTCATGCTCTGGGGGATGAGCCTGACACAGCGGAGGCTGCTATTTCCACTGCAGTGCATGTGCTCAAGGAGGGACTTGTCCTGAGGCACTTACATACAGCAATGGACTACCTCATTTGAGCCTGTCAGGTTTCTCTGTGTGAAGCCAGTGGGTTTGCAGGGATGGTGGCAGTTCAAGTCAGCTCCACTAGTAGCTTGCCATGATGTGCAGGTCCTCATGAAGAGCAGGGCTGCCTTTGCTTCAGGTATCTGAGGAGGACCCAAATCTGGAGGGATGTCAGGCAGGCAGTACTCAGATTTGGTGCCTGGGAGCTGGCCCTGACCTCTGGCTGGTGCTTTACCTTGCAGGCACTGCCCTCCCTGCCCTCTTGCCACAACCCTGCACCATCCGGCACCTGGTTACTCACTACCTGGACATCTCCTGTGTGCCCCGGCGCTCCTTCTTCGAGCTCTTATCCTCTTTGTCTGCAAATGAGCTGGAGCGTGAGAAGCTACAGGAGTTCAGCTCAGCACAGGGCCAGGAAGAGTTGTATAGCTACTGCAACCGGCCACGCAGGACCACTCTTGAGGTAGGGCTGGGTGAGCATGGCCATCCTGACCAGTGAGGACAGTGTCTTGGCACAAAGCCCTGAGACATCTCTTAGCTGGGGAGTATGTCACCTGTTTTCTGCTTTGCCCCTGGTGGTAAAGAGCAGCTCCCTCCCCTTGGATTAGCCCTGCTCTGCAGCCTGGGCACACAGTGCGTGGGCTCCTGGGGGCAAGGGGAGGGTACTGGGTGCTGGGTAGCTACACAGAAGCCGCTCTTGTGTTGCCTTCAGTTGAGTGGCCTGAATGGTGTGGGGAAACAGTGCAGGGGAGCCATGGCCCTGCAAGAGCAGACTGGGTGGCTCCAGTGCTCCTCTCCACTTGCCTCGACCAGGCCCTTTGGGATTTCCCGCACACTACGTGTGCCATTCCGGCCGACTATCTGCTGGACCTCATTCCTCGCATCAGACCTCGTGCCTTCTCCATCGCCTCCTCTCAGCTGGTAAGAGCTCGGTCACTGCAGACGTACTGTCAGGCACTGAACTGAGGTGCTGTCAAGTGCTGGCCTAGCAGCTTGTGCTGTGCAAACTGCAGGTGTTGAGGAAATAACTCCCAGACTCTGTGAGCACCCCTAGGGCACCCAAACACACCCTCCACTGTGAGCCTGCAGCTTGCTGCCATGGTGGGTATTAATCCCTGTGGCCTGGCCAGCCTCTGGCCTAGGATGTTTACCCTTGCACAGGCCTATAAGTGCTGCTGAAGAGTGCTGGGGGTCCTTGTGTTGTGTGGGGTGTGGTGCTGGGGAGGCTGGGCAGGTCCCCTTGCTGTGGGGCCATGGGAGGGCTAGAGGATGGTTGTTTCCTACTGCTGCCAGGAGGTGGCAGGGGAACCTGGCCCTGGCAGCTTGGCAGGCATCAGCCCAAGCACCTCCTGTGTTTTCACTGCCCAGAGGGCTCTTGGCTTGGGTCTGCTTGCCTGACCAGCTGAACAGAGCATCCTGTGACAGTGCTGCTGTGAGAAGCCTCTTTTCCCTTTGGAAAGACTTTAGTCGAGGATGTACCAATTGTGTGTCCGAGGAGCTGTTTCAGGTTAGATTCCAGGGGGAGCATAGGACATGTTCCTAGAAGAGTCACTGGGCTTTTCCTCTAGAGCTGGACTGTGTGTGACTTGTCCCGCTGCTCCTGAAGCTGCTCCCTGCCTGCAGATTGATACGTTTCTCTAGCAGCTGATGACATGTGAGAGGTTGCCTTCTGCCCAGGGCTGCTTTTTAGCCATGCACAGCTGCTCTGCTGTCCTGCTGTAGCTGATTATTATTTTTCTCATCCTGAATGTCTCATTTTTTATGGTTCCCATCTGCGCACAGGTTCACCCCAACTGCATCCAGATCCTCATGGCAGTGGTGCAGTACAAGACGCGGCTCAGCAAACCCCGTCGTGGTCTCTGCTCTTCCTGGTTGGCTTCCCTCAACCCACAACATGGTAACAAATTGCTCAGACTATGCAGAGGTCTCTGTGCACTGCTGCAAAGCACAGTGCTGATCCCATAGGATGGTGGTGGAGCTGTGTGTGTGTGTTCACAGAGCCTGCCCTGAGCACCCCCTGTTGCTGTTTTTCTCCCTGCTTGCCAGTACTCCTGCTGCCAAGCCAGTGTGTCTTGCTGTGCCCACAGCTGGCTGCACCTGGCATCCTGACTCTGGAAATGTTCTGGTTGCTGGACGTGTCCAGCCTATGAAGCTCTGTGAAGAATGGTGATTCCTTTGAGCACCTCTTTCCTGTCCCCCTAGGCCTGTGTGTGCTGCTCTGCTGACCAAGCCCCTGAGCTGGGTCCCCTAGCACGTGCAATAAGCTGCCAGGGTATCTGTGCTGCAGGAGAGCAGGGGATTGCTCTATGTGACTCCAGAGCATGAGTGGGTCTTCTCAGAGTACCCAGATGGGTCTCTTCAGTCCTCTTCAGTCCTCTGTGTCTCCCTTAGATGACAGGCAGATTCAGATCTCTGCTTCCTTCTGCCACTGTCTTTGATAGTACATGGTGTGTGTGTGTGAAGAGGGGGCTGCTGTCCCACTGCCCCTATGCTGTGGCGCTTTAGCCTTACTCTGGGACTCCCTCGAGTGCTTTGCAGAGTGACAAAGTAGTGGCTGGGCCAGCTGAAGGGCCTTTCACACTCACCTAGTGTGCTGTAGCATCATGAGCATCTTGGTGCGAAGGTCGTGTTAAGTCAGGCACAGTCCATATTTGCAGAGCCTTGTGGCTGGCCCAGCTTTGGGCTAGCCTAGACAGTGCCCACTGCAGGGTCTGTGCTGGGTGGTTTCTGAAAGCAGTAGTCCTGCAGTGCTGCTAGCCAGCGCGTTTGTTTTGCAGGAGATGTCCGGGTCCCTCTTTGGGTGAAGAAAGGAGGAATGAAGTTCCCGAGTGTTGCTGACAGCCCTGTGATCATGATCGGCCCTGGCACAGGCGTGGCACCTTTCCGAGCAGCAATACAGGAGCGTGTAGCATTGGGATGCAGAGGTGAGAGAGAATCTTGGCAGGATCTATTAGAACAGGCGGGTTTGTTCAATACACATAAGGGAAGGCCTGGACGCTCCTGAGGCTTTGGAGAGGCCTGGTCTCTTCTGCTTTTAAGTGGGAGAGAGCTCAGCCGCACTGTGGCAGGACAGAGCGCTGGTCCATGCGTGCTGGAGGAGTCAGGGACTAGAGCCTGGTGTATGTGAGCCATGTGGTTATTCCCAGGCTGCACTGTCCCTGGATTATGGCAGGACCTAACATTCATGTGCCAGCTCTGCAGAAGCTCTTGACTCTCTGTAAGCAGAGAAGGATTGTAGAGCTCATGTTGTGCTGGAGAACTAATCAGTCCATTGCCTGCCCTTGTCCTATTCTGCAGTTTACTCACTCAGCTGCAGAAAGCTGAGAGTAGAGTGGAAGAGGTGAGCATGGAGCTCAGAGGCTGATTGTCCCTGCTCTAGGTACCTCCCAGCTCTTGCTTGTCCCCACACAGGGAACCTATGATTGCCAGAGGGCACCTGGCTTTGAGCTCCCCTGTTTCTTGAGTTGTCCTAGGTCTTCTGTGGCCAGGGCTGTGAGCCAGGAGTGTTAGGTGAGAGGTGGCCTTGGGGCTCTGCATGTGGGTGCTGTGGACACTGGCAGTGCCCAGCCCTCATGGGCCATGTCCTCCATGCCAGCACGGTCCATTTGGTCTGCTCTCTGCAGGGAACTGCTTATTCTTTGGCTGCCGACAGAAATCCAAGGACTTCTACTGCCAGTTGGAGTGGGAAGAGCTGGTGACGAAGGGTTTCCTGATGCTTTTTACAGCCTTCTCCAGGGACCAGGTTAGTTCTTGGAGGAGGAGGGTGTAGGTGAAAACAGCGCAAGCAGCACTGACAGGGCCCTGCCACTGTTTCTAGGCCCCTGTGCCTGTTGTCCTGGATTGCAGAGGTTCTGCTGGGCTGGCACAGTGGTCACGACTCCCTCATGCTAGGGTGTTCCTACTGGGGTGCAATGCAGGGATCCCCACCAGGAGCACAGACTCAGGCACAAAGTCCACCAGGCACAAAGTGGCAGGAAGGTCAGTGGGACCGGCTGGCAAGCGCCCAGGCAGATTGGCTGTTACTCATCTGTGTTTGGAGCACATGAGTGATAAAAGACTCCCAAGCCTCTCGGCGGGGATCACCAGACAATACCCCTTTTCTGCTGAATGCCATGCGTCCAGTTGTGTCCATGTGCCTGAGCACTAGCTGAAGTGGAGCAGCTTGGCCTCCTGCCCCAGCCCTTACTCCCTTTGTGCTCGCCCTCTCCAGCCATTGAGGAGAAAGCTCCCCAGAGTGAAGAGCACCTCAACACCTCACCCCCTCACTTGGCTCCCTCCCTTCTTCCCCAAGCTGTGGTTTCATTGGGCATGTGGGTTCATTAGCCTCTTTCTTCTCTCCGGGCTGCTGGAGAATGAGCTGGGACTTTTCTGGTTCACTGCTCAGCACTCTCCCTTGATGGTACTGAAAGCTCAGCCTAGCTTTGAAACAGAGGTATCTACCAGAAATGGTCAGTGAGAATTGGTGTTTCCAGGTATCTTAACTGTACCAGTATTTTCTTCCTTGATATTTGCATGCATTGACTTTAAACCAGCTGTCGTCCCTTGAAAAACGTGAGTTCGATCTTTCTGTAAAAGCTTTCCCACTCTTTGCTTAAAAAGAGCAGGAGATGCTCTATAGGAGAGCAGGATTCTCTTCTTCTCACTGCAAGGTCACCTCTGTAGTGACCTTCTGTCACATTGCTTGTGTCCCAGGGGTGCAGGCTGATCCCTGCCTAATGCGTCTGCTGCTAATTCCCAGTAGGAAGCACTGGGATTTAGCTGAGGCACTGTGACCAGAGTTTGTTATCTGGGGTGTTGTGGTTTCCTGGTAGCTGCAGGTCATGTAAGGACCTGCTCAGAGCCCCAGTCTCATCGTCTGAGTCTCTGTGGGCAGTTAGCTGCTTAATGCTAATGATGCTGGACCTGAGCTGCGGGCTGGCTGTGCTGCTGCTTGCAATGGACTTGCTTCCCTCATGCAGCTCTCTCGGCTGGAGTTGGAACAGTAGAGCTGTGATCAAGGGCGGCCTCGTTCTGTCCTTCTACCACATAAATGCTGTAGCTGTGTGCAGCTGCCTATGCAGTGGCTGCTTCTTGTGGCAGTTAGGGCTGATGGCCGCTCAGGGTGTTGTCCATGCGCATCTTTGCACTACCTTGAAGGGAGCCTGAAAACAGCAAGAGCTGTTTTGCCTTTGGGGCTAGACAGGAGGGAGGAGGACATGGGGTGGAGGCCATGCTTGCAGCTCAGCTTGCCATTTTGCAGTGTCTGGCATGGTGGGACACGCATTAAAAAGCCTGTCTTGCCTCACAGGCCAGTCACCTGTGTCACCTTTGTCACGAAGGGGCCATCTAGGGCGGCAGTGAGTTTGAGCACATTGGCAATGGTGTTCCTCTTGGGCAGGAGCCAGGACTGTGGGCAGTTGATTGGATGCTGAAAGTCCTGTGGATTAACCCTTTGGGAACTTCCCTCAGCTGGTGTGCGCTATGCCAAAAGCCATGTTTTCCATCTCTAATGACAGTGAAGGGGCAGGGACTGGGACTGAGGCTCTGCCTTTAGGCTTTCTGCTCTTTCGAGTGCTTTCAGGCCTCTAACTAGTGCTAGGACTGGAGCTGGCATCAAAAAGGTTCACAGGAGAACCTGGAGCAATCCAGGTTCATCATAGCAAACCCTTGCTGTTCACCAAAGCTGGCAGCAGACAGGGAGTCTGCTCCCTGCAAAGGGATCTCTCTTCCAGTAGGCATTCAGGGGACTTTCCCTGTCCCCACTGTACCCATCTCCTACTGACTTGTCCCAGTCACTTGCCTAGGGGCCTCTGAATCCTCTCTGTTCAAGAGAACTGATTCAGCTGCTTCTGTGAACATCTGGTGCCCTCCTGCTCCCCAGAAGTTCCCAGGGTTCTTGAAAATGGCTCCCGAGAAAAAACGGGTCATTCCCCGAGGCCAGGCAGGCACGTGTGTGACAGGGTTGCTATCAGTGCTGGTGGAGCTGGTGGACTCAACCCTGTGCTTCCCTGCAGGAGGAGAAGGTCTATGTTCAGGACCGCATCCGAGAGAACCAAAAGCTGGTGTGGGAGCTGCTGAGCAGCAGGAATGCTCACGTCTACCTGGCTGGGTAAGTGCCTTGGGAGCATAGGTCTCCCCACAGAGACTCAGGCTGAGGTTGGAGTGATCACTAGGATACACCTGAAAAACTGGGGATGGGGGTTCTGGTGTGAAAATGAATGTAAAGAGTGAGGCTGTGTCACCAAATTACCAAAGCACTGATTGCTGAGACCCTGAGGACTGCAGCTTGGCAGGTTATGGGCTCCCTGGCTTCTGACCCACAGCAAATGTGAATGTGAGAGAGCTCTGGGCACTGTCCAGCAGTACTGAGTGAAGCTGGAGCAAAAGCTGGTGCAGTTCCTGTGGCTGTTCAGGTGAGCAGGAGGCTTTCACAGTGAGAAGCAGTCAGGGCCTGCTCCTCTGTGCTGTGACTTTTGAGCAATAGCTTTTGGGATCCTTGGCACATCCTGGCTCTCTCTTAGTACGTGAGACTACCTTCATGGGGCAGATGTGGACGAGCAATTTGAACTGCAGCCTGCGCCCCTTGGGAACGGAGTCATTTGCTAAATGCTTTACCTTTGTCTTCTGCTGATCAGATTGCCAGCTGTTGGCCAAAAGGGGTGTCTGGTTGTTCAACCTGCTTCCTGCTTCCAGGGCACGGCCACGTGGTTGTGAAATACTCTGAACTCCTTGAGCTGGCAAGAAGCAGGGAATAGTGTTTGTTGTGCACCTCCGTGACCTGGAAAGCACTGTACAAATCCTGAGCTGTTTCTTGCTATCTGCTTGAACAGCAGCAGAGTTAATGGTGGGAGGAGCTTTCCTGCTTGTCCTGTGTGAGAGCAGGAACTTCTCTGCTGCCACACAGGGTGAGTCTCATTTTGCTGCCTTCCTGGGAGAAGGAAGTTTTTTGTTTACTACCCAGGAGTTCCTGAGGCCAGGAGGTCGACTGCTTGGTAACTCACTGCTGTGCTGCTGGTTCTGACATGCCTCATAGCATCACAGGGCCTTCTAGAAGGGCTTATCCCAAATTGTGATTCCTCCCTACAGATTTGAGATTTAGGTTTGTTTTTGTCCTTCAGGTTGCACTAAGGACAATGTGTGAGGGCTTTACCTCCACGCGCAGTCCATATGTCAAGACCATATTTTCTGGGCAGTCGGTTGGCGGCCCAAACCGGGGGTCCTGATGCTGCGCAGACCCATGTTGTTTGTAGCTTTCTGGTGCTGAATGCTAGAGATGTTATGGGATTTGAGAGGGAACTTGAAGTGATTCCTCTTTCTCAGAGTCTTGAAAAGGGCAGAGGTTACACGGCTCCTACTGTTTGGGGATTTTGGAGGAGTCGTGATGGCATTACTGGTGTAAAGGTTTCCCTGAGACTCAGCTCCCTGGCCCTAGCATGGCCAGCAGTCTTTATCCCTGTCACTGAGGTAGCCCTCAGGCTGACCAGGCAGACAGGATCTTAAAGCCTTGCCTGTCGCTCTTGCATGAGCAGCCTGTCCTGATCCCAGCAGATGCTTTCCCACCGCTACCGCAGAGATTGTACCATTTGTAAAGATGCCCAGGCTCATGGTGCTCCTGCTGCCTGGCCTGTAGATAACTGATGGAAACTTCTAGGTGACAGCATGTTGACCTGAAAATGGCTTTTTTTCCTAGAAATTCTGTTTACAATTTCAGCTGCACTAGGGAAAAAAAAGGCAAAACTGACTCCTGAAATGGCATGTTTCTGAGAAACAGCAGCGCAGTCTTCCTGCCCTCCCCAGGTCGTGCTGACTAGGGCAGGGTCAAGAGAGCCAGGGCTGTGTTTTGTCTTGAGCTGTGCCCATGTCATCTAGCCCATGGGCTCAAATGTTAAAAATACATCACTGTTTCTGCAAAAGATAGGGATTTGACATCTTCTCCATTGCAAGTCTAGCTACGTTGGCTGCCACTTGCATATCAGTACCTGATTCAGGAACAATACAGCCCTTCTAGAAAAGGGCTTTTCTTCTAGAAAAAAGAAAACCTGCTTTGTGTGTATTTTGCTGCATTAATCCCTTCAAATGCAGGTCAAAGTCTGGCATGATTCTTGGGAAACAGGCAAAGACTTTGTCAGGTTTTCGTACCACTTGGAGCTGCCTGGGTAATTTTTCTTTAGATATTTTTTTGTTACTCAGTCAGTCTATCAAAATGAAGCTCTTTCCCATAAGAAATTGCATTTGGAATTGTTGAATTCCACTTGAGTATTTTCTATATAAGAAGTCACGTTTGCTTCATTTCTTTTGTTTGGAAATTTGGACTGGCTTTGCTTACAGTTGTTGACCTCAAAACAAGTCATTTCAGACTTACGAGGAGGAGGCCTTTGGATAGACTGAAATGGCTGCGTTCTTGGCATGCTCCTTCCCAGCAGTCTTTTGTATCCAGCTCAGGGCCAGACATATTTTCCATTGAACATTTCCCATGGGATGAAAGGATAGGTTCCTGCCCTCCAGCGGGTAAATTATGACTTGTGTGTATTGCCTGTTTCAAGTCACTGCCTGTGCCCCCCTAATGATCTTGGTGGGAAATGAGGCAAAATGTTGGCTGCAGTTAAGGCTGCCAAGCTTGGATGCTCCTGGGTACCTAGAGCACCTCTTAGACAGCAAATGGCAGCACCTAAAAACCATGTGCTGGTAACAGCACTGCTCTCTAGGGAGTGGTACAAGCTGCCTTGTGAGGCCTGCCATTTATTGAGTGCCAAGGAGCTAGTGCTGCAGGCTGAGACAGGTTCCCTTGCCCTGGTTCAAGGGTGGCCAGAGCAGCCCCAGCCACAGTGACCCGTGTGCCTGACTTGTGCCTGCCTTGCAGCAGCAGCAAGGGCCTGGGCTGCCAGAGCTGCCGCGTCAGCTTGTTGGGGCTGCAGGGCTTGAATCCCAGCATTGAGGGAGAGCTGAGGTGGAAGGAGCTGCCAGCCAAGCTCCCCAGCTCTCCCGCCTTGCCGCTGAGACGTGGCCATGGCCTCGAGTAGCTGCTCTTGTGGCCTGGAGCAGAGCCAGCTGTTCCACGTGGAGCACTGAGGGTGGGGATGAGGCCCCCAGTTTCCAGTTTGCTCTGCGTTGTGATGCTTGACCCGTCTTCCAGGAGTGCCCAGCAGATGCCGGCAGCAGTGGCTGAAGCCCTGCAGTGGGTGGCACAGTCGGAAGGAGGCCTGTCATCCACAGAAGCTGAGGAGTATTTTGCAGCCCTGGAACGATCCCACCGCTTCCAGTCTGAAACCTGGTCATAATCCTGGCTTCCAGCTCCCCGCTTCCTCCCTGCAAGCTGCATGGAAGCACTTGAGTCCCAATAAAGGAGCCAGCAAAATGATCTGCCTCAGGCATTATCCTTGGGCTGAGATTATCTGAGACAGAGGCCTGGCAGACGGGGCAATTTTATCTAGCCAGCTCTTTCCCCATGCTTGCAGGGTTCCTCTCGCCTCCCTGCTGAGCAGGGGGGACCCATCGCCCCACCAGGCTCAGCCTGGTTACTGCTCCCCATGCTCATAAACAGTGCAAATCGTGACACTTCCATATTCACTGAGGCCACAGTGCCCGCAGCATTACTGTGCGCTGGAGGGGGCTGATGCAGACACTGTGAGCCCTCATCCCCACCATCCTAGCCAGAGCTGGAAGCTTTCCCCAGGAACTGCAAGTGGATGGTGGGAGAGGGAAGCCCCCAAACACAGCTTCAATGTGGATCAAATGTGGCGTGACCCAGCTGGAGCAGAGCCCACAGGCCTCTGCATTGAGGCTGGCTCTTGAGCTACCTTACTGGATGCTCCATCTCACAGCATGAACAGGTTGCCCTGATGAACAGCACCTGTGGGTATTGCTGGAGTGATGGCACTGGCCTCTGTTTATGGTAGGACCTAGAGGAAATATGCTGTTATTTGGGAATCTCTCCACCCTGGTGTTAGTCAGCAGCAGCACCTCTTGCTGGAGCAGATTGCCTCGCCAGAACTGTTGCCTCTGTCTCCACTCACCAGTGCCATGGGGATGTACAGAGGGAGGAAGACTTCCCTTCTTCCAGCACAGCTGCCAGTTCATCTTCTTGAGTCCGCTCTACACAGACTCCACTATCCCATTCCCTGCATTATCCTCTAGAGTCATGAGCTGCTGCTCCGCTGGGCCCATCCTGCATCTCCCTGCCGCGCTGTGCAGGGTGTCAGGCCAGTGGCCTCTTCCCCTGCTGCAGCCTGTGCCATCACCTGCCTCACCCAGTTCACCCAGCACTGTGCTGTTCTGTAAATAGCAATTAGGGCCCTTGGCGTGAGTCAGCTGGGGACAGTCCCAGGGAGCCGGGCAGGAGCAAGCTGGGACAGGAAGGGAGGGCCGTGACACATCATGCCTGGGACCCGGCCACTCTTCCCGCACTGGAGCATGAGGACCTGTGTGTGGTGAATGGGGTGAGGTGGTGCTCTGGGCATTGCTAGAGCTACGGCAGTGGCAGCAAGGGGATGCAATGTGGCCCTTGGGTCTCCCTCCACCCTCTAGCTAAGTCAGGGCCTCGACAGACCTGTTACCCCTGTGTCAGCAGAGCTGGGCTGGACGAGCCTGGTTCCCCTGCGCACTAAGGCCATTGTGGAGCTAGGATGCAGTGCCTCTGGCTGCACTGAGCCAGGTTAGTCCTCATGCTGCTGACCATGCAAGCGCAACCCAAGCCATGTTCATCCCGCAGAGGGCTCCATGCAGTGGGGGGCACTGTCTGAATGGGATAGAGATCACCCGCTCTAGGAGGGAGCTGAGGTTGAAGTGGCCTCCCCCAAAAGGTGAAATCCCCCAAACTGTCCCTAGAGTGAGGAATCAATGGGATGGGAGTGATCGAGTAGGTAGGGCCAAGAGGTGCCAGGTTGCACATGGGAAGTCTCAGTGAGGGGTCTGTCCTGGGTGCCACCCCACGGGAGCCTCAGAGCCTGCGCCAGGGGCCCTGAGGAGAGTGGTGTTCCCGGCAGAGAGCAGCGTTGCCAGTGCAGATGGGCACGCTCGACTTCCCTGGCAGGTGCCTCAGCACTGGGGGCGGGGGGAAGGGGCAGTGGGCAAGGCCAGCTCCTCCCTAGCTCCCGCTGGAGCGGATTGGCGCAGGCAGGGCCGACCGCCCCGGCCGCTGGCACTTGAGCTGCTTCCCAAGTGGACAAACCAGATGGGTCAGAACAGGGCTCAGCCCCAGCCACGCCAGCAGGAACTCACAGTACGACTGAACAGGCACCAGCCACAGCGTGCGCCTTGCTGTGAATCAGCCCACAGCATTGCCCGGTGCATCGCCACCTTTGGACCACGGCAACACCAGCAAGGAGGAGGACAAAGCGGCTACCAGATAGTAACGATGATACCCTGCGTGGGATGGCACCTTGCTGAGGGACATGGGCCAACACCATGCCATGGGGGCTTCTGACCCATCATCAGCATTGGAGGTGGTGCGAGACCAAGCCAAAGGGATGAGAGAAGTCCAGGCAGACGCCAGTGCCTTTAAATCCTACGGCAAGCAGCACTGAGTGGCACCTCCTGCCCTCTGAGCAGCACCCACACACGCAGGCGGGCATGAGGGGCAGCCAGAAGAGGGGAGTTGGCTGCCCCATGGAGCAGGAGCCGGAGCACGATGCTGAGGAGGCACCGCCCAGCACCCTGCACCAGGCCGGTGCAGAGGGAAGCAACAGGAAGCAGAACAGGACTGTGGCATCAGAGGGCCAGGTGGTGGCCACTGAGCCCAGCTGCCTGTCCCCACACCCGCAAGAGGCGCCTGCTGCACCCTGGGGCCAGTGGAGCCTGGAGGTGGTGATGATGGACGAACCACCGCCACCTGTGCCCACCGAACTGGTCCCCGCACTGACCCAGGAGGCTGGAGACAGAACGAGTTCCCTGTCCCAGGCAGGATCTGACAACCTGGAAAGTGCTTCCAGCTCCATGCTGAGCCTGTACAGTGATGAGGGTGAGACATCGGGCAGCGAGGTGGTGGTGGCGGCGGCGGCGACATGCTGCTTCCAGGTGGCAGCGAGCACCGGCGCAGATGAGTGCCCCATCTGCACGGAGCCCTATGATGGGCAGCAGCACAAGCAGACACTGCTGAACTGCAACCATGGGCTGTGCAGTGCTTGCCTGCGCACCATCTTGGAGGCAGCCAGCAACGCTGAGGTTGGGCATGTGCGCTGCCCCATGTGCCGGCAGAAGACCCCCATGCTCGAGTGGGAGATCTGCAAGCTGCAGGAGGAGCTGCTCTTGCTGCATGCGCAGCCAGCCTCAGACCGGGCCGTATTGGGCGCCACCACACTGCCACTGCGGCGCCCGGGCATCACCGGTGCCCTAGAGCACCACTTCCAGGTGCGTTTCCACACGAGCCGCATGTTCGGCTGCTTGCCGTGCGTGCGTTACCCGCTGTGTCTCATCCACGTGCTGGGCCGCCTTGAGCGCCACTGCCGCTGCTGCTACCTGCTCCTGCTGGCTGTGCTGCTAGGTGCGGAGATGCTCAGCCTGCTCCTCATCTTCCTCCCCATCGTCCTGCTGGTGCTGCTCTTCCTCATCCTTGACAAGTAGCCGGTGCCCCGGGACCAGGCCGCTGCACAGGGATGACGGGTCCAAGACCTGGGCTATGAAACCCAGGGGGCCTCTGCGCTGTCAGTGAGCAAGGTGAGGCAGCACAGGAGACAGGGAGGACTTGGGCTACCTATAGGGCCCCAGAGTGGCAACACTGGCAGCACCTGGAGGGAGGGCGTCTCTCTGGCTGGGCGCCTCAGACCCATGGTGGGTGCATGGCAGGATGGACAGTGTTTGCTACTGCAGGTGACAGCAGTGCCCAGGAAGTCCCTCGGCCCCATTTGCTCAGGTGCGCAGCCATGGTGCTGCATAGAAAGAGGGGGGGCCCTGCCTGCCCCTCGCCAGCCTAGACACTCCAGCTTTCCCATGCAGATTGCAAAATTAAATCACATTTGTGCTGCAGCAGCATGTGGCTGAGTTAATGCCATGCTGACTGGCAGCAAGCTGGGCGCCTCCAGCGCCATGTCCCCCCCCCCGCTGAACATTCCCACTGGAAGCTCCCTGGCTGTGAGCACCAGCGCTTGCTCTCCAGCAGCCCTGCTTCCCCACCATGGCGAGTTGCCAGGGAGCTCAGACCACTACCTGCTCAGTGGCACTGGGTTGCAGTCTACTCCTGGTGGCCTTGTGACATCAGGGCACATCAGGCTCTTGCTCCGCACTGCAGACTTTGCTCTCCCAGCTGGGGCCCAGCAGCATCTGTGCTCCATGCCCAAGGGCACTGGATCGCCAAGGTACCGCTCTTGTCCTTCATGCATGGCTACGACACGAGAAGGGGAAGGTGCTGGCAGTGGCACCTGGGCTTGTGCAGCCTCTGAGCGGTACCAGTCTGTGCCGGCACCTCGCACACCTCTGCTTTCTTTTCCCCGCTTATAGATAACTGAGCAAATACTGCACTGCTGCCAAGGGATTTGCCACAGCAACTCTGAGCAGGATGGGCCCCCTGGAGCCCTGAATGTGCCCATAACTGGCTGGGCAAGTGTTGGGGACCAACAGCACCCCGGGGCCTGGGGCTGTGCCTTGGGCACTGGGCTGGACTCCCGTACCTCAGCTTCATGGCTGCAGCGTGTGGGAAACCAGGGCAAGCTCTCCCCAAAAAACAGAGTCCCCAAACAAGCCTTTGCAATAAGGAGGGGGTTGGGAGCAAATGATGGTCAAACCCCAGTGCCCGACACTGGTCCTGGCTGATGCCCAGGCCACAGCTCCCGCTGCACTCTTGCTCCACCCGTGCTGGGCAGCCTGGGGCCATGCATTTGCTGCGGGAACCGCGGGGCAGTTCAGCAACCCATCATGCCGATGTGGCCTCAGGCTCGACTTCTGCATTGGCACCTATTCCCTTCTTGTACAGCCAAGGGCTGTACACATATCTCCCTGTGCCCCTTCCTTGTCCCTGGCAGCCCCAGAGTGCCTGTCCTGGCAGGCATCCCTACGCTTCCTGCCAGCGCTGGGGATGTGGGGATCCGGGCTGAGTGTGCATGGCTAGTGAGCACTGGGTGAGGATGTGGGGCACATGGTGGAGCTTGGGGTGAGTGATATGGGGCTCCTGCTCCAGCCCTATCCCATGCTCATTCCCAGCTGGCAGACAGTGCTGCAGGGAGTAAATAGACCTGGTCCTACACGGGCAGAAATCTGGGCAAAGCGCTCTGCTCTGAAGAGACACCAAACACTCCTGTGTGTCCAAAACACACATCTTCGGACAACCTTCAACAGTGGGAAATGGCAGATTTTCTTCTCCCAAGAGGACCCTGTACAGAAGACAAAGCAGCAGTGAGAGATGGGTGGAGGTGCCAGCAGCAGAGCAGCTGGTGGAGAAGCCCTGGGGAGGTTGTGGGCGGGAGCAGGACCCCCTAAACTGGGTCAGGCAGAGCCCCCCCCGCCCCTTCCCCCACTGCCCAGCTCTCTCCCTCCTGCCCCAGGAATATTTATACAAAGTGGAGCAGCTCCGTCAGGGGCACTGCATGCTCAGCCCTGGCTGGGAGCACTTGCAGCTAGAGAGAGCCTGCAGGGAGGTGATAGGCGATGCTCACGTTCCTTGGGTAGGGGGGATCTGCAGCCAGCCGCACGCTCCTCATTAGCTGGGGAGGGGGGACATGGTACTTAGGATGAACTAGGGCTCCCATCACATGGCCTGGGATACTAAAAATCAGCTCTGGGCACTTAGATCCCTCAGAGAAAGGTGTTTCCTGGGGGGCTATAAAGCAGACACAGGCAGAAGGTGCCCCTCAGCCGGGCCATGGCCACAGTTTGGCCAGGAAGCACGTGAAGCAGGCAACCCGGCCAGCCCCAACATGCAGGAAGGGCCGCTCTTCAGGAATCTGCCTGCAGCGTCTGCTCACAAGGACTCAGTTCTATTTAGCGCACCGAGATAGCAGCAAGCGGTGCAGAGCATGTGGAGGGCAGGGGGAACAGTGCATTGCAAAGGCTAAGGGGCAGAGGGACACAATGCCCTTCTGACAGCCCTCGTGTGCACCCTATTTCAACCCCCTCACATCCCCCCATGCACCTTCTCACAGACCCCCATGGCCACCTCTCCCCCTGCTCTGCACCTTCTCCCAGGCATTACTCACTCCACTGCAGACTCGCAAATCCACTGCAGCCCCCATCTACAGCCTAGCACTCCCCTGGCCCTCCCTGCATACCCACTTGCAGCCCTTCCCACCATTTCTTCCCATTCCTTTGCAGCCCCCTAGTGCTGCTGGACAGCTCCCCACATGTACCCACCAGTCCTCATGTCTCCTGATGCACACCATGCTGCTACCCAAAAGCTATTGCAGCACTCGGAGCTCAGGGAGGGGACAGAGCTGCAGGTGGACAAGGGACAGAGGAGGGAGGTGCACTGGCACCTCAGGGTGCCCCACCGAGCTCTCTGAGCATCACACACAGGGGCAGCTTCAGGACATGCAGGAGTTCTCATCTCCCACACCACCACTGCAGCAGCAGGGCAGGGATTTGGGGCTACTCAGGCCAGAGGCACCAGATCACTTTATCCAGCAGCAACTTCTCCCTTTCCAACCCTGCCCAACCGCATCAGTGCTGCAGTGCCAGACTAAGGGTGGGGCTTGGGGAACGAGTAACAAAGCAGCAAGGCCTCCATCAGCTGCCTGCATATCCCGTGCCAGCCGCTTTCAGTGTGGAGCCACCGAGTCAGCAGGACATGGCGCTTTGCGCTGGCAGGGCTGTCAGCTGAGCTCCCACCGGCTTTGCAACCTCAGGAAAAATGTCACTCTCAGCAGTCCCTGCGCAGGGTCAGCACTGCCCTGGCAACGGCCACAGCCTCTTGCACCCTTTGCATCCTGCCTTGCACCCTGATACAAAAGCACTGGCATCGAGAGGAGCTGTCACAAGTAGCTTCCTTGCTGCTGAAACCGCCACTTGTGCCATGTGGTCAGAGCTCAGAGCTGGCACTTCTCTAGGGAGGGCACAGCCGGCATGGATGTTGAGCCATTTCCCTTCCCAGATAGGCAAAAATAAAGTGTTGGACTCCCACAGCAGGGCTGGATCCTTGTGCAGCACTCCCTGGAGGAGAACAGACATTGCACTACCTGTGGGAGAGCAGCACGTGGTGCCCCGGCAGGACGGCACAGGTTGTTCGCAGCCATGGCGCTTCATGGCACCGCCACATCGGGTGCTCTGGGCTGGCATTTTGCTGCTGGCAGCCAGCGGTTCAGAACCACAAGGAATGTGGGGCTCCTGTTTCTTACCTCACACAAAATACAGCACCCACCAGCTGGGCTGAAGGAGCTGGCTTTGGGAAGGACATATGTATGGAAGGTCTCCTGCAGCTGTGCCAGCCACAGTTCCTCTAAGGGCATCTCCAGAGAGCTATTGATTCCCAGGGAAATGGCCATTTCTGCATGCAACTAGGACTATTTAACATAAATGAGGCCATTTGGGGAAGGTTAATCCCTGGAAACCATTTTCACCTTTTCATTTTACAGCCAGGAGATTTTTAAATTAACCCATCGTGCAGCATCCTCTGGTCACACGGGACCAGGTTTGTACCATGGTGAACTCTCCACCAGAGATCAAATGGTTCTGAGGGCCTTGGAGCACTCCAAGACCTGAGCTTGGAGTCAGAATGTTCAGCTTGGTTCCAGCAGCCATTGGAGCATTTTGGGGCTCGGGCTGCCAGAGTAACTTCAAGAGACTCTTGGTTCACCCGAAACTGCTGTGCATGCTCAGAAGCCATCTCATAGCTTCCACACACCTGCAGCATGCTCAGACTGCCCCTCTTTCGATGTGTGCTCATTCGAGATTAATAGGGCTGGAAGAAATGGGCTGTTGCCCAGCACTTAGCACTGAAAGGCCCTGTTTCTTCATTAATTGCAGATCCAAATCAAATTAGCAGTTTTAAATTTGCTCTGTGCCCAGGGGGTACTGTGGAGGGGGGAGGATGTGCTCTGCCTTTCATCTTTACATAATAAAAAGGGCAGATTCCTACTTCACCTGCAAGATTCTCCACTACTGACAGCTCTGCCCTGCTCCACCAGGGGCAGTTCAGTCTCTTTGGAGCTCCTAACGCACCTCACTGTGCCACCGCCACACATTCAGGCACCTGGAAGCACCTGTCCTGGGCCAAAGCACCTGTCAGTGCTGCATGGGGAGAGGAAGACACTGGTCCTGGAAACGCATTTGAGGCTGCGCCCCAACCTTGTTCCCGTAAGACCTGCTGGGACCAGGCAGACCTCAAACCTCTCTGCAATCTCTTGGCAAGCCCAGGATGCCCCTTGCTTGGGGTCAGCCCTCCTGGTTTTGGTCTCCAGGCCCAGCTGTGTGCGGAAAATCTCGCTGTCTAGAAGTGAAATGTCCAAAAAGGAGACAGAGGAGAATTTATTCAAATAAAGGAAGAGTCCACCGGGCCTAGATCTCAAAGCTTTATTCGAATAAAGGGAGAGTCCACTAGGCATATCCTTGTGGGGTCTCTCAAATTGCTGGGGGACGCAGCCCCCCTTTTATCCTATTTTCCCAACGAGGGACACCATCTCCTTTTCCCCATTGGCCAAGGTACTCAAGAGTTACAGACTTCCTGGCCCGCCTTCCCCGAACCCCCGCCCTCCTAAGGGTCCCTGGCTCCCTTGGCCCCCTTGCCGAAGAATGTGGGGGAATTGCCCTATTTCCCTTATTTGTAAAGGCCCTCAACTCTTGGCAAATGTTCTTTTGTCAAATCATGGCTCCACTCAGTCTCCCATTCCTTCGTCCTGCTCTTCAGCCAGGCTGTGGAGGAATCTCCTTATTTGTAAATTCCCACACCTGAGCTTTCAGCACAGCTGGGATAGCGCTTCTCTCAGCAGCTTGGCAGACTGGCCACATCAGGATGGCTGGGGTGTCACCAAAACACCAGAGTTGCTGGCATCCCAGTGCTCTGGGACTGATATCAGTGCTGGACTACGCCATCCATCCACCTGCAACATGGGACAGCAACGCTCCCTGCTCAGTAGCAGTGACTTGGCCTGAGTGGCTAAAGGGCCAGAAAACCCGACCAGCAGAATCCCTCTGTATTGCTGCCAGGGCAATGCGCACACCCCACACCCATTAAACAAGGGCAGACATTCAGGGTTGGGCCGGGGGTGGAGGGGAGAGCCAAGGAGCTGGGTTGTGTCCGGCTGGGTGCTCAAGGCCAGCACCGGCTGCATTATTGATGCTGTAATTCGGCACCAATGGGCTGTGAATGAGTTTTGTTTTCTCTGGAAAGAAAAAGAAAATCCCCCAAGCGCTGGGTGTGCTCCAACAGGGTTCTGGGCATTGCACAAGCGAGTGTTCTCTGCAACGGGAGCTGTGCGCCTGTCTGGGTCTCCTTGCCAGACCCAGACTGTCCCCCTCCCTCTGCCAGAGAAGTATTTGGGCCCTTGGGAAGTGGCAATGCCTGAACAGGGTGAGATGGAGTTGAGCCCCCTCCAGCACAGACGGGGCTGGGGAACACGTGGTCTGCAGACATTCCACCCCTGCACATGCCACCCTGTGTGCGCACAGCCTGATGTCTGCCTTGCTCCAGCCCTGCAGAGACTCTTTCACTTTGCTTCCCTAAAGTTGTTAAACTTGAGCTGGTCCTGCCAAAGGAAGGCACCCAGGGAACCTAACCTAGGCTCTTCCTGCCTCCTTCTCATCTGCCCATCCTAGACAATTTTCCTGTTGCAGGAGGCCGCTTTCGGGGCAGGCCATGGGTCCTCCTGGCAGCTCCCAGACAGGGTATAGCCATTCCCCTGCCCACTCCAGACCTTGCTTCTGTGTGCACACGACAAAGTAATTGAGTGCCTGCAAAACATACTCCCCAGTATGACAGCAGTGCTGCGACCAGTGCGTGTGCTGGTGGCTGGGACCTCCCAAATTTTGACCTCCTCCGAAATGCAGAAGGTTAAAAATTGCACCTTGAGTCTTCACCGTACCCCGGTGCTTATTCCCAAAGGTGCCTGAAGTATGCAACCAGCTGCTTGCATCCAGTGGTGGCTTAGGATACTCCTCCCTGCATCCTACTCCGAGATGCAATGCTTAGCCTCATGTCTGATGCTTGTGGGGCTGCCAGCCCACCCAGTTTCTCCCGAGCCACACACCCCACCTGGGAGCTGTGCATGTGCTGGGCGTCTGCTGCAAGGCCCAGGGTGGCCCTGCCTCCAGGTGGAACGACAGGCAGTGAGCAGGAGGCAGCCAGAGCTGCCAAAAGCTCTTACACACCACTGACGAAACAAACAGGGACCTTCCAGCTTTTCACCAAATTTTGGTGCGGATGGGGCCTCTGCTTGTCCAAAAAGGAGGATGGGCAGATGGAGGCCAGGATCCCACCACAAGACACACCAGTGTGCTGAGACTGGGGACTAGACAGGATCATGCCAAGTCCAGAGATAGGCTCCAGCCATTTCAGAGCAGTGTGCCAGGTCTCAGGGACAACTTGCAGCCCCTCTTCCCTGGAGAATGTCCTTCTTTCAGGGATCTTGCCCCACACAACAACTTGGATGGCACAACGCATGCCCAGAGCTGCGGGGGTGCCCACCCACCAGCAGTGGGAATGCTGGAACCAGCATGGGCATGTACCATCCCAGCCATCATGCTGCTTGTGTCCTGCTCCCCCCGCTGCAACCTGCCCCCAGCATGTAGGCTTGACGTTCGTTCCAATATAATCTTTATTGAGGAGATTAATCAGGGTTGAACAAGGCTGGGTATAAAACATGATCATCATCACAACCAGCAGTGGGAGGCATTGGCAGAGCAAAACAGAAATGGTACCAGCCCCCATCCTCCGCGTCCCCCCACCTTCCTCTGCAGGGCACCAGGTGGAGGGGTCGCAAGCGAGGTGGTCCCCAGGTCTTTGCTAGCAAAGCTGGTGGCATTGCCTGCTCCCTTGGCACGCCAGGGCAGGCAAGGCCAAACCTGGCACCCCAGAAAGAAGGGGTGGTCTGGCCTCTCTGTCTAGATGGATGCTGTGCTTGGGCCAGTGTCAGGAGTTGCGCTTCCCTCAGTAAGCACCAGTGTGCTGGGCCAGCAGCGGGGCAGCTGAGCAGGGCTCCCTCCTGCTTGCCCACTGTCCTGGCACAGGGAGGCACCCGGGGCACTGCATCGGTCCCTGGCCTCCTCCCCTCAGTCCTGCAGCTGTCCCAGGGTGTAGCTCTGAGTCCCTTGGGAGCACCTGCAAATTATGGCTTTTTCTTTTTAGGTTTTTCTTTTTTTTTTTTTGCTTTTTTTTTGGCAGCAAACCTACCCCTCCAGATGCCCGGGAGAAAAAAAAAGGCTTTACATGGGATGCTTCTGCCCTGTCAACCCCACCATATCCCTGCACAGACCGCTGAGCCTGGCACTGCTTATGCCCAAGCCCCTGGGCTCCACTCACCTGGAGAGGGGAGCGTGGTCAGGAGCCAAAATTTCCTTCAGGCTCCCCGGCCTTGGCCAGCCAAATTGCCCTGCTCAGCTGGGTCCTTGTGTCAGAGGCCCAGGAAGGGCATTGGACCCAGGGTGGCGGCCATCTGGCCGTGACTCTGGGCCCTCCTAGGATATCGCTGTAGAGTCAGGGGGTCCCCTTGCCTGTGTGGACAGGGTCCCTGCAGAACGGGCACATCTCAATGCCTTTATTAACATCTAATGGCCTGGAAGGGTGCGGCCTGGGACAGACAGGAGAAAACAGGAATCCTCCAAAACGAGGATAAACTGGAGCTTTCCTCAAGGGCCTGTGGAGGCAATGGGCCATGGGTCTGCTAGTAACCGAAGGGCCAGTGCCATGGCTTAACTTGGCTACAATGACTCAGACGCATGTTGGATTGGCCACCAAGATGAAAGCTTTGGCAAATAACTTACAGAGAAGAACTGGCAGCTGGAGGCCTGTCCTAAAACCAGCTCCTGTCCCATGCCGGCCAGGTGATCCCACACAGCACCATGTACTTCCAAGGCTCTTCATACCATTACCAGCCTGCCTGAGGCGGCCTCGCTGGCCGCTGGATGACGGAGAGGGTGTTGCTGGCGGATCGCTGGTGGGGATCGAGCATCTGCTCTCGGCCATGTCTCAGGAGCCAAGGATAAAGAGGAGCATGAAGCCACCCAGGGAAGGAGCACAGAGGGCTGCCTGATGCCCAGCATTGCAATAGGGTGGTAGGGGTGCAAGCCACGGGATTGAGGTTGGCCGAAGCCCATGGACTTGCTGCTGGACCTGCTGGACCTCAACATTCCCAAGAAACACCAGAGTGGTGGTGCAGGAGGCCACCACATCTATCCCAAGTCCATGCCACGTGGATGCAGCAGGGTGCAGCATCCCTCCCTGGGCAGCAGCAAGGAGGCAGAGGGGGAAGTCAGGCCCAGACTCTGCACTGTGGTGAGGATCAGAGCGTCCCCCCCCCGGTTGCACAGATGGAAAAGGGGAACGTGGGGTGGACGTGCTGCCCAGTGGTGGCGGCGCTGTCCTCTCCCTGCTGTGGTATGGTCCCGTGGTCAGATGCAGCAAGCAGCACGGGGTGGCAGCAGGGGCCGAGTGCGCGACTCACATGATGGTGCAGGAGGAGAGCGGATTCCGGATGTGGCAGGTGCAGGCTGCCCCGCAGTACTGGCGAAAGGTCTGGTAGCAGCTGCGGTCGGTGTCACTACTCCACTGCACGGGGTTGGCGGCCAGGGCCTCAGCAGGTAGTCTGTTGAGGATACTGGTGTTCACCGCCAGCGCTGCCAGCCCATAGTCAGTGAAGAGTACGGTCTCCCGCTTGCAGGTGGGGCAGGAGATGAACTTGTACTTGGGGCAGGACTCGTAGAGGATCTGCAGGCACTCCTCACACACCGAGTGTAGGCAGGAGAGGATGCGGGGCCGCTTGTTGGTGAAGTTGTACATGTGGCCGCACGTGGGGCACTCGAGGGGTTCGCAGGGCGTTGAGGGGTGCAACACGTACTGGTTGACAATCACCTCATCAGATGGTGGCTGCCGGTGGTAGCACACCTCCGAGCTGCCCTTCCGCTGCCCCTGGTACAGTCGCTCTCGCCGCGGCAGTGGTGGAGTCCGGGGCAGCGCCAGAGAGGCAGGGGCCGTGTCCAGTGCAGGGATGTCTCCGCAGGCCTGGTTCACGATGATCTCAGACTCTGAGGGCCAGGCACGCTTGGCCACAAGGGGCGGCTCACGGCGGGGGGCCGGTGTGTAGCGGGGCTGCGATGCCTGCAGCTCTGAGAACTTCTCTGGGTGGATGATTTTCATTGCCTCCATTTTAATGATGACCTGTTGCCCTTTCAGACACGACATGAGTATCGTTTTCACATTACTGTCCACTGCTCTGGGATCTCCAAGGGATGCCTGCATGAGGCTAAAACATGCTGGCAGCATGCAGGGCTTTCAATCGCGTTCGGCCTGTGAAGCAGCAGCACCGGGGAGAGCGGCTGGAGCAGGAGCACATGGTGGGTAAACAGCCTGAGGCGGCCCTGGCTCCTCACTCCGCACTCGGCCCCTGAGGCACTGCTTGCGAGGATGGGGATGTGCACGGCGAGGTGCTCACGGTGACATCCTGCCTACACCCACCACTCCAGCCAAGCCTGGGGGGGGCGATCAAAGCCCCTGCTGGCTGCCGCGCTCCACCGTGACCTCGCTACGATGCCATCGCATGTCACTCGGCAGCTCCCTGCTCTGGTCTCACTGGCACGTTCCCGCTGCGGTTGGAAGTAGCACGCTGAAGCCGCAGGTCACAGAGAACCCACGCGCAGCCGGGACACTCGGCGGGAGTAGATGAGGCAGGAGGGGCCTGTCTGGCTTGCAGCAGGAATGTGAGCAGCACTGCTGCGGGCGGCCTGTGCGTTGCCCTGGCCCCTGCCTCCACCCGTCCTGTATTCCTGTTTATTTGCCGCTGGAGCCTTGTGGTGCTGAAGAATGTGTTTGCAAATTCCTTTGCTCTGAGTTCCTGGCTCTCCCACGAGTCTGTCACTGGTATTCGATGGGCTGGCAGCTCCTTCAGGGCAAGGGGCACAGGCAAGTCCCGGGGCCAGGGAACATCCCGTGTCGCTGGCACCAGGCCGTGCTCACCTCCAATTGCACTGCGGCTCTGAAGCACCTTCTCACCGCAGTCCCTACATGCTCCGGCACCTCTGTCCCCAACTCAGCTTTGCGTTTGCTGGGAAAGGCTGGAAATGAAAAGCAAAAGGGATTTGGCGCTTGGGCTCTTCTGTCTGCCAGCACTCCCTCAGGATGGGTGGCTGGCTGCATCCTGGCAATTTGGCTCTCTGTTCCCTGAAGCACTGGTCCTACCGGTCCCATCCATCTGCCCCATATGCCAAAGGAAGTGGCAGAAGGCAGGTATTTCCCCCTGGGGCGGTCCCAGGACGAGAGCAGTGGGAAGGGGCCTGCACCCTCTCTCTGCCTTGGCCTAGTCCCAGCCCACGTGTCCTGACAGCTCAGGAGGGTCAGGAGGGTCTCCCCGGCCTGCGTTGCCTTCGTGCAAGGTTTTTGCTCACGTTTAGCCCCTCCTCTGCTCTGCAGATCTATTTTTACTTCTCTTTTTTGCTTCTGATCTGTCCCTGCTTTTTTCTCTCCCTCCGTCTCCAGCTCTGCTCCTCTCTGCCCCCTCTCATCTCCAGGGCCTGCTGGAGAGGATGCATTGAGGCAGACAATGGGCAGGGGCACTAGGCAGCCCGTGGCCGTTTTCTTGCTCAGGCAGCCCTGGTGACAGGCTGCCTCTCCACTGGGAAGGGCAAAGGCGCTCTCCTCCATTATGCAGCAAATCCTGTTAGTGAGATACCTGCTCCAGGCAAGCTCTGCCAGGCCTGATGGAGGTGGCCCAAAGGGGCCATCTGGTTGCGACAACAGCCCCTGAGCTTGGAAGGAGACCCACTGGTTCCAGCCCTCTCCCACCCACCACTGGATCCCTGAAAGCCACCAAGTGCCCTCTGGGCAGAGCCACTGCCCATGTTCCTGCTGGGATATACCCAGGCTGCAGAATGGAGTCCACAGAATTATGCCCATCCTAAGGAGAATGTCCCATGTCCTACACACTGTGCCCTGCAGCCAGCACACGTATCCCTGTGCCCACTCACACGCACGCTCACATACAGTGCCTGTGGGCATCTGCGCCCCACTCCACAGACGCCATGCCAGCACACCCCTCTGTGCACAGCCCTGGCACAACACCCCCTCCATACCCACCGTCACACCAGGCGACACCACTGTCCCTCCATGCGCAGCACCCACCCTCACACACATGCACAAACACGTCCCGGCAGTGCTTGCAGTCCCTCACTGCAGTGCCCCTGGACGCACATCCCCACGCAATACTCACCCCCTTGCCCCATGCAGTGCTGGCACACACGTGGCCCAGCTGTGCACACACACATACACACACGTATGTCTGCATGCCTGTGCGAGTGTGCCTGGCTGGGGAAGCCCTCCTGGCAGGTAGACTGGAAGAACAATCCCTACCAGCAGTTACCTGTGTCGGGCTGCAGCACTGGACCGCTGTGTTGCAGGCAGAAGATCCTGGCGTCACTGTATCCCTGGCTTAGCCCCTGCAGTCCCTGTGTGTTCCTGCCAGCAGCTTGGAGGCCTGGGTTGCTAAAGGTTATCTGAAAGGCGGATGCCGACCTGGCACTGCCTGTATGAAGTCTGGGCTCCCTGGGGATGTTGGTAGCTCTCCACAGCTTCCCCAAGCCTCTCTGCTGCACCGTGCGTCCAGTCCAGCTTCCTGCGGACCCCCCTGCCACCAGCACAGGTGGCTCTCTCGGCTGTAAAGCCCGCAGTGACGGGATTATCCCTGAGTGGCTGGGCACAAAGGCAATGCCGGCCGTGCCGGGCTCCGTTCCAGCTCTGCCTGTTCCAGATGCTCCGCAGAGGCCAGATGTCTGGGGTACCTCAGGCCGAGCAGGCTCTCAAATCTGCCAGTTAATGCCGGGGATGTCAGGAAGGCAGGTTCTGAGCTGCTCCCGGTGCCCGCATCTCCGGTCCCCGTGATGCAACTTGCTCCCTGCAATGGGGGGCTGCAACGCTAAATGGCAATCTCCTCCTCCGGCACCATCCGCAGCTCCCGCACTGCCTCCACTGCTCGTGCCAGTGCTGCTGCACCGCAGAATCCTGCTTGCCCAGGGAAGAGCTGATGCAACTCTGCCGGCACGGCAGGGCTGCGCTGCAGGCACCCGGCTCCTCCGCTGTGCTGCTCACTGCAAGGACGGCTGCTCCACTGCGCAGCAGGTGCAGGGCCACCCGCGAGCGGTCGTCTGTCTAGATGGTCGTGCTCCCCCACAGCTCCTTCGTCCTTGATTCTCTGGGATGTCTCCGGGGGCCGGGGGCTGCTCTCACGTCGCACTTCTAGGGGGACGATGTGCGGCAGGGGCTGCGTGCCGGCCGCTGCTCAGGCGGGATGCTGCATGCCGAGGAGCTGCTGTGTCGCTGTGCGCTCTCACTGCCTCGCTCTGCGTCCGCAGTGGGTACTGCAGTGATGCAGCCAGCTCACATTTCTCTCAATCAGCAGCGTGCCGAGCCTGCCGGGCGCAGTGCCCTAGGTCCTGCACCGGCGTCCTTCCCCTCTTCATTCATCAGTAGGGGCCTTCCTGCAGTGGCAAGGCTCCCTCCGGGCGCCCAGGGCCCTGTGGGGATGAGGAGACCTGCCCCTGGTCACCCGGCTGCAGCCCCAGGCGTGCACGGCGCGCGCTGCGGGTGCTGCTTCCTTCCTCCCTCTCGCGCCGGCTCCGCCATGCACACCACAGTGAGAGCCCCTGAGCCGCCCCAGCAATGCACTGAGCCTCCCCCGCCATGGCTTTGACTTTGACCCTCGCCCTGCAGCCTCAGTCCCATTGGGGTGCCAGAACGGTGCTTCCCTCCCTGCTGCATGGCTTGGAGCCCACACACTGCTTTGAGGGGCCTGTGGTGACTCAGCAGCTGCTGGAAATGTCACTACAGGGAGCAGGATGGGGCAAGAGGGAACCTGGCCGCCCAGAAGCCTCAGTGCTCAGAGCCTGGGGAGGAAGCCCCATGTCTTGCAACCAGGAGAGACTCCCGTGGGCAGCAGCCAGGAATGGCCTCCTTTCCCTGGCCTGGCTGCCAAAGTGAACCTATAGCCCCTCCTGATGCCCTGTGGCCCCCCAGCCCCACTGCAAGGTCAGGGACCTGATTCAGGGGAGACTTGGGAGGCAGTTGGACCCAGCCGGACCCATGGTCACCGCAGCCTGGAGCAGAGGGGCTTCCCCACTGCCAGAAACCTGATGAAACTTCCCCGAGCTCTGAGGAGCACATGGTCCCCCAATCTGTGAGGGTTTTGCTGCACCCAATGTGTATGAAAGGCCCACACTGCTGCCCAGAGGGCAACAATGCTGACAGGTCCCCAGGGAGCCCAGCCTTGTGTCATGCCCCGGTGCCCCAATGGCTCCCTCTTCCCTGCTGCAGGTGTCTCCATCTGCCGAATGCCCCAAGCATGTGGCCAGCACAAGCATTCTGCCCTGCAAGGAACTCCTGGTCTCCCCCAGTTCAGAGCAGCCTTGACACCAGCCACTTTGGTCACAAGCAAACCAGGTGACCCAGCAACAGAGACCTGGGCAATGCACACACTTCATGATCCCATAGAATTAATGAATCACTGAAGGGTTGAGGTTGGAAGAGACTTCTGGAGATCATTTCATCCAACTTCCCTGCTCAAGCAGGGTGACCTAGAGCACCTTGCACAGGCTGGTGACCAGAAAGGTTTGGCATATCTACAGAAGGAGACTCCACAGCCTTTCTGGGTAAATTGTTTCAGTGCTCCAACACTTTCACAGTCCACAAGTTTTTCCTCATATCCCACACTATCCTGACCATGCAGGGCTCTGGCAAGCAGCTCTCTGGGCTCCTTCAGACATTGCTGGGGTTTCTCTGTTCTTTTCTCCCTCCATCACCCTGGAGATCCTTATTCTCCTCCTTGCCTTTGGTCCTTGAATCTCCTTGAGTCAGTCCAACTGGATTTCGACTCCCTTCTGCTGTCTTGCATTTATTTCTGGTGGGCAAGAAATACCTTGCTCGGACCCTTCTTTGTGGTTCTCCATCCCTCGCTGCAGCAAAGCTCCTGGCCGTGGCTCAGCCACAGAGCTCTCCCTATAGTAAGGGGTCTATCTGGAGGCATTGCAGGAATCTCTGGCCTGGATCCACTCTACGACCACACAGTCACATCTTGCTTTTACACCATCATTTCTTGATAGCTTATCCTGCCTCATTTATCCTCCAAAGGATGTCTAGCTTGGAGGAGACAACGAAGCCCACCCCAGTGAGACAAATGCTTGGGCTCAGCCACACTGAGCCTGTTTGTGTGGTTGGGATCATTTTGCCTCACCTGCCAGCTGCCTGTCTGGGAGGCACTGCTCCCCTGTTGACAGTTGACAGTGTTAGAGGTTGTATTTTTAATCTTCTAGGGTTTCTGATTGTTTGTTTGTTTGGGGTTTTTGTTTGTTTGTTTTGTTTTGTTTTGTTTTCTGGATAAGAGATTTTGTAAGGCCTCTAGGCCTTTTGAAAGGCCTTTGTCTCTGGTCCTTCTAAGGATAATTCTTTGATGTGAGAACATGCCAAAATCAGCATGAGGTGTCTGCTTTCTTGCACCCTAACAGTGCTAAGCAGAGATTCCCTTAATCTTCCCTATCTTCTCTATGCCATTTTTTACTTACTTTCCTGTCAGCACTTTCAGATGCAGCAAGCATGAACTGGTATGCTATGCTTGAACTCACCGAGCAAAGGAAATTGCAGGAAGTAAGTGATTGTGAGCCATTTTCTATTATTAATTCTTTTGGCATCCCCATGCTGACCTAGCTACACTGTGTTATTACACTGCTATTCAGTGAGTTAAGCAACAGCTCTATTTAAAAATAATCATAAATGGTATCAGGAACCTTTTCTGCTGAATGAGAATGTATTCGTGCCAAGATGCAGGGGATCCTCATGTCATTCCCATGACTCTGTAGCCCTCTGATTCCTGTGCTTGGTGGATGTTATGCTGTATTCCTCCCCATCCAGGCAGTGCTCCTATATGCCAGAACAGACCTGCTTGATCTGATGCTCCCAAGCCCAGGCATAGAGTGCCACAGTGAGGTGCATTTCTCACCTGCTTAATATTGTGAGACAGCAACTTAGCACAAAATGGATCTTCCCCACAGTAATTCAACCCTGCAGTCTTAATTAATCACCAACAATTGTTTCTGTGCTGCAGCTTTCAAAGTTTCATGGTTGCTGTCTACCTATTCATGTACTTGCAAAGAGGTTTCCAGCCTCAGCCAAGTCCTGGCACTTCCTTTTTTTATATTAGACTTGACATAGTCCCTGGGAGCAAGTGCTACTTCTTACATCTTCTTCAAGAGAGACTTTTGCCCCATGTTTCCACTGAGTGACATCTTCAGTTTTCCACTGATTTCAGCAAGTGAGCACTGACCAGGACTTACAGAGCTCCTCCAGGCTCCAGAACAGCAGATCTTTGAGAGTTTATCCCAACTTGAAAATAATTTTGTCTTTCAAAACATGGACATTTATTCTTCAGCTGAGCTCAGGAAGCTGTACTTGCATGTGAGGTCCTTACACAAATTGTAGCCCTTGTTGCCATTTCTAGCCTGTTGGCTTTATATACAACCATACTGTCCCTCCTGCTACCTAGTTCCTAGTTATATCGACTAATTTCAACATATATACAAATCCATCTACTGCATTATCCTTCATAAGTATCTATCATAACAGCTTTGCTTACATGCTCTTATCCTTGACAGTGTGCAGAAATGAACAAAACAGTGGAGACATGCAGGGAATGTATTCATAATTGGAAGGCTGGGCAGCTCTCATGCTGCATGCCTGGCATGCATTTTGACTGCAGCTCCTGCAAAGTGCAGTTAGCCCAGGCAGAGTGAACATAGTGTTAAAGGAGAAAACCTACTAAAAAAAAAAAAAAAAAGGACTAGCAGTTTTTCTTTTTTTTTTGTTGAAAGCTAGTTATTTCTGCCCTGATTGCTTCCATGAAGCAGTAGAGCTGTGTGTGTGGATGATGGTCAGGAGCTAGCCATTTAAGGACTTGTGATACATTCCATAAATATTTTTCCTTGGCAGGAAAGTGGTTATATCTAGGTTTACAGCTCTCAATAGAGACCCTGCAGTGGGAAAGATGGTGCTCAGGAGGTCAGCAAAGTGGTCCAAAGCCTTTGACACTCTACCATCAAAATGCTGTCTAGGACTCTTGCTCTTTATTGAGGTGATAGGAATTATATACTTAATGGCATGAAAGGCTTACAGTGACTATGGTTTCGCTAGCTCAAAGGTTATGCATATTTCTAAAGCTCCAAAGTGATCCAAAGGGGTCTAAGCATTGTATTTATTGCTAATTCTTTTCAGTGGCTAATACTGTAGCCACTTGTATTGCACACACTCTGTAGGTCTGTGGAGGGTGTTTCTGGGCTCAGAACCCAGCCTCCTCTAGACAGTTCCTCCTCTAGAAACATAATTGCACAGACACAAGTGAGGTCCCTCAACTCTCCTCACAGCCCTCTTCTTCAATTGAAGGTTGCATTTGTCCCAGCCTTACATGTGTAAAGCTTCATGTGGACTCTGCAGGTAAAAACCTTTGCACATCTCCCCTGTGACTGAGTAGCAGCACATCAGAAGCTGCCTTCTTGCTCTGCTGTGATCAATAGGAACTGCTGGGGAAACCTGAAGCTTCCTAGGGGCTGCTGCCTGAGGAGGCTGGGAGAGAAGCTGGCCACATAATCTAGCCTTGCATTTTAGGGGCAAGAGCAAGCAAGGCAGTCCATGTCCTTTAGAAAAGTACCTAGGAGAAATGGAACAGAAACATTTCCCCTTCAAATCTAGCCCAGGTTGGCTAGATTTATTAGATCCTGATGGGTTTGCAGAGTCAAGTGAAGCCAGAGCATGCATCAGAGAGGGGATACGGTAATTCTTCCTTCTATTTTGCTGGGTTTGGAAGCAGCAGAGCTGGTGGACCATCTCTGGTGCTGGAGATGCTGGCACTGAGGCAGACTCCTTGTAATTGCAGTGACATTTAACGTTTGCTTTACTGGCTCCCTCGGCGATCTCAGTACTGCCTGAGCTTGTAACCTGACAGCACTGCTCAACTGAATGTAGTGGTGAGCCTCAAACTGGGTCACGGTGAAGGAGGTGGCATGCTGGCTGTGCGTGCCTGTGAAATGCCTGTGAGCAGCTTAACAGAATCCTCATGTAACTTTGGATGGGCTTGCTCCCTGGCACAACCAAGCACAAGGTGGTTCTGGCACTGGTTAGAGATCTGCCCAAGCTCCTGCACATCTCTCCTGATGGCTGAAGGATTGTGCTGAGTGGGGTACAGCTCTAAAGAGCAGCTGAGCAGCAATTTGTTTTTGTAGCTTCTGCATATGCCCACTCTGAATTTCAGCTTTTTCAGAGTCAGTGAAAACTTCTAACGCTCTATGCAGGAGCCCACTGAACCCTGGCTGGGGCTAGCACACTCCCTGACTCAGCAGGCATCCCCTCACATGAGGTCTTGGCCGTGCCTGCAGGTGGGTTGATCCTGCTGTCTGAACACGGCTTTCTAAGGTTTCACAGTAGGACATGGAGACACCTTTCCTTCCATGGTCCTGGCTACCAGTGGCTGGAAAGAGCCTAACTAGTCTCCTGGAATAGTTTCTGCTATCAGCTTGTACAATTGATGCTCTTAAATAGGGGACAATGGTTATATTCCCAGGTCATTTTGGGTTTATTTGACAGTGATGGCCATCAGAAAGCTGAGAACTTATTTTCTATATGTGCCCCTAAGATCCCAGGGGGATGTGTGGCTACTTGGCCAGAAGCTGCTCCTCCACGTGGCTCCTGCTTGGTGTTTGCTGTAGCCAGGCTTGCCTGCATGCCTGGGCTGAGCCCTCTTGCACCATGGTGACTTCCTGCCCACCAGCTCTACAGAGTAGCACCTGACGTGTGCTCCTGCGCACATGCCTGAAAAAGCACTTGTTCCTTTGCTGTGGCTTAAGCACGGCTGATCTGAGCTGCTGGTTGCTCTGAATGTGCAACAAGCAGCAGGGAAAGCTTCAACAGTGACTTGACTGGGGAAAGAATGGTGACTTGCAGAGCTGGAGAAGGTTACTACAGGAAGGAGACAAGGGAATGCATGGACAGAGGGATAAGTGAGCCTAGGAAATGTGGGATTTGGCTAATTCCCTGGTATCACCTTGACTGAAGCCATGCAGGGTCTCTGGTGGGGGACCACGGCAGGGGGTTATTTTCTGACGGTGACTGTCTGTGATACCAGCTCTACAGGCAGTCACAAGATGCTGGGAGGCTCCTGCTAGTGCTAACAGGCATCCTGCTGAGTCTGCACCAAGGTGGTGAGATGCACTCAGTGGAATGACAGAGCTTGTGGGAAGGAGCATGTGGAGTAGCCCCTAGGGTCCCTGCCAGCTGCTGGCAGGAGGCAGATTGCACAGAGCTCAAGCTGGTGACTTGGTAAGGGAAATAACTTGCTTGTGGTGCTTCCATCCAAGGTGTGGGTATCTTCAGGAACCTGGGAAGAACTGGTATCCAGGAGCAGGAAGCCATGGGAATGATTGCAGCAGGGCATGGGAGCATCCTCTCACATGGCCTTGTGGAGCCTGGATCCCAGGCAGATCCATGGCCTCTTTCCTCTCCCTCACATCTTCTCCAAGGTCTTGGCTGGTATCACCAGAGTAGCATGTAGTCCCTGGAGCTAGGGACCAAGATAATTCAGGGGAAGGAGGGCGGCCCCCCTTCCCTCTGGGAGAAAGACCAGATGTGTTCCAGGCCAAATGGCAGTGAGCAAGCACAAGCAAGTGGACTGACACCTACGCTACCCATGGCCACTGCATGGGCTGGAACAAGCAGACTTTCCAAGGTTGCAGGAGCATCAGGGCAGAGCAGGAAAGCAGGGTGGCTGCTCACAGGTCATCTACTCCTGCCCACTGCCCACATATGGCCCGTATCTCCTGCAGGGCTGGCACTGTTCAGCAGGTCTGGGATGCATTTGCCCAGAAAGCACTTGTAAAGCCAGAGTAGGCTTGCTCAGCTCACTGGGGACCTGGAAAGCCAGCTCTAGCCATGGCTGCATGGCTCTTGACAGCAGTCCCTGCAGCTCTTCTCCTCCCTTCTCAACCACACCATCAGGGATGTTGTTTCTGAGCCTGCTCATGGCATGAGTCCAATTCCTAGTCCCACCAGGTTGACATGGTACCCATGTCTGACCTCTGTGTATCTAATTCAGGGCTCATCACCAAGGTCTAGGGTCACGCCTTGGTGAAAGGGTCGTCTGAGAGTTTCTTTGGCCTTACTGAGATGGCCACGAGGTGAGGCCCACCTGAATCACAATACTATGTATCACTTACTCTTGGTTACTACAGCCCTTCTCTTGAAGCTGCTCCCTCTAGAGAAGTCCTCTTGTCAAGTGACCTGTCTGGGAAGGATTCTTACGAATGAAAAAGACACTCTAGCCTGGTGCTCTTGTAAAACAAAAGTGGATAATCACTTAGGAGCTAGGTCTGCTAGTGTGGCGATGTGAGTTTCCATTCAGTGTCTGAGCTGCAAAGGGGACTCTGGCAGGCTCAGGATACCAGAGGAGTCATTGAGGTCTCAGTGCTGTGTTGTGTCTTTGGGGCAGGACAGGGGTGTCCAGAGAGACTTCTATCACCATGAGTTAAATCTCTCTGCTGGAACTTGCAAGGGAAAGAAAACTGTGCTACCTGGCATGGACACTGCCCTCAGGGTGCTCCACAGAGAAGGTCCTACTAGCACCAGTGCTGGGAATAAGGTATTGCTAGGTATGTGTGCTTGAGGACATGGGTAGTCACCTAGCAAGGAAGCATGAAGTCCCACCCAACATATTTGCTGTTCTCCTCTGGGAAAAGTATGGGTCCAGCCTCTCAGCGAGCACCTTTGACATCTCAGAGCCAAAACCACAGGTTGCTGTGGGGTCCCCTTCTTACTGTTCTTGCTGGGTTCTGGATCTGCTGCCCCATTGAGGGGTTACTGAAGGACCCGGACTTATGTAAAAGGACCTGGAGAGCAGTGGAGAAGGCTCAGTACCCAAGGCAGAAGCTGAGGGCCCGCTGCCTGCCCAGAAGCTGTCAGCATGCCAACACAGAGCTGCCAGGCAGGATGTTGTGCGTGCCCGGTGCATGTGGTCCCTCTGAAACACAATATACAAATGGAAACTGACAGGTCGGCTCAAGTGGTAAAGATCAATTCCTGGGAGCTGGGGGCCGCTGTCAGCAAGACAAGGCACTTGGAGCCATCCTGGGAGCTGGAGGCTCTGCTGCTGCCGCATTGCCTGCCGCTTGTGGTGATGCTTCCATCAAAAGAGCTGTGTCCTGGCCTGACCGCGGCGCAGTCTTCTTGGCAGAGTGCTGGAGAGGAGCCCGGCCAGCTGCTCGCATGGCCGAGGGCAGAGGCAGTGCTGCTGGGAGAGACACCGCACCACAGACTGGCCTCGCTTGTCCCTCATGAGGACCATGCTACGTAGCATACCTGCAGAGCATGCAGGGAAAGAACGGCAACAGTCCTCAGCAGCTAGCCCTCTGTTATGGCAGACTGGGACACTGCTGCTTGGTACTTGACACCATACTGTGCGGAAAATCTCGCTGTCTAGAAGTGAAATGTCCAAAAAGGAGACAGAGATCCTAAACTTTATTTGAATAAAGGAAGAGTCCACCGGGCATAGATCTTAAAGCTTTATTTGAATAAAGGGAGAGTCCACCGAGCATATCCTTGTGGGGTCTCTCAAATTGCTGGGGGTCGCAGCCCCTCTTTTATCCTATTTCCCGAGGAAAGACACCCTTTCTTTTTCCCCATTGGCCAAGGGACTCAGGAGTTACAGCCTTCCCGCCCGCCTACAACAAACTCCTGCCTCCCTCCTTCTATTCACACCTAAGGTCACCTGACTCCTTTGTCCCCCTTGCTGAAGAATGTGGGGAATTGCCCTATTTCCCCTATTTGTAAAGGCCCTCAACTCTTGGCAGATATTCTTTTGTCCCCCTCAACTCATGGCTCCACTCAGTCTCCCATTCCTTTGTCCTGCTCTTCAGCCAGGCTGTGGAGGAACCTCCTTATTTGTAAATTCCCACACCTGAGCTTTCCTTACAATACCTGCAGGACAGACTGGACTTGTGGACAAGCTTCCACAGGCATTCAGGAGAGAAACGGGGAAGGTGGCCCCAGAACCACCACCCTGCTGGGAAATACAGTTTAGCAGTGGGGCTTGAAAAGCTCGCTTCTTGTGGCTGCCTGAGGGGATCCCTGGCCGACTTCTAGGGTGGAAACTTCAACCACCCACTGGGAGCTTTGGTGAAGTCTGCGGTCGTGGGTGGAAGGTGACGGCATGGCAGCAAGCCTCAGCTCACAGGAAATGTGCTTGCAGCGCCCACACTCAGCATGTGCCCGCTCCCATGGGGATGTGCAGCCACAGTGGGACGGCACGAGGAGACTTGGAGAAGAACAGGTGGACCTCAGTGGACTGCAACTGCCAGCTGGGGAGCTACAGGTCCAATGCATGACTTGTTCATCCTCTTCCAGCCTCCAAAGAAGCCCCCAGACAATTGAATCCAGCATGGGCCTCCATGCACCTCCACCGCTACACAAACCCAACCATTTCCCACCCTCAAGTCATGTCCTCAGAGTAGGTCTTGCAGGTGGCCAGGCATTGGTGGCCTGGGAGGTGGCCCTCAGCACAAGGTGATCCTGCTCTGCAGGCGGCAAGGCTGCTGCAGGACAGGAGAACCAAGGGCCTACAGCACAGCTGGAGACGTGCAGAGCGAGGTGGAGGACAGCCCTAATGGGATAGTTGCTAAAGCCAAGGAGGGGCAAGCAAGGAGGGAGGAAGGCCACCGAGAGGTGAGGAACAAGGAGCCGTTGTACATAGGCCGCCCAGGCACATGGCCCCTGCCCGCAGCGAAAGCCAAACAAGCAGGGCCTGTTTGAAGCAGAGGGAACAATCAGACAGCAGGGCAGAAAAACATGTCTGCTGGGAATGAGCTGGAGCCAAGGGGTTAGCTGGGAGCAGGGAGCTGCAGATCTTCCCTTCTCCATGGCCAGCAGAATGGTGCCATCCCCTCCATCCTTTCCAAGCATGGGGCAGCAAGTGATGGCAGAAAGAGCCCTGGGTGCTCCAGATCAGGACATGGTGGGCAGCCCTTCTCCTGCTGGGACTGTCCCTGGGACATTAACCTTTCATTCATGAAAAAATACCATGAAAATAGCCGCTTATCCTGGAAGCTGTACTCTACCCACAAGTTCTCTGTTGGTTTCAGTATGCCGGAAGTGTGCAGCAATGGCACTGCTGAGCTCAGCTCCTTGCAACAAAACCCAAACCACCATGTGCAGGGACCCAGTCTGAACATGAAAGTCACTAGCTTTCCTGGGCCTTGGCTGGCCTTGTGTGTTTGCAGGAAACTTTGCTCAGCGGAGGAACTGAAATTTGAGGAGGGAAAACCCTGGCTGTGTGTGTGAATGGCAAGAGCCACACCAGGCATCCCCAGCTGAGGCTCTTATCGGGCCCAAACAGGCCCCTTTAGGTGTCCTGGTGATTTGCGGAGCGGTCAGTCTTACTGCGGCGCTGGGAACTGTTGCGAGCAGAGCCTGGCAGGGGCAGTACTTGCCTAACTGACCTGTCCATCCCCACATCTCCTCTTCCAGCTCTGTGTTCAAGTCCCTGCCTCCTGCCCCACCGGCTTTGCTGTCCCAGTGTCCCAGGCCACCAGCAGCCCAACCCTTCCTGTAACCCTTTGCTTACCGGCAGTGCTGCACCAGGGCAGCCACTGACACTGAGCACAGCAGGAACAGCCTCCTGGCAGCCCCAAAAGCACTCTGCGGCTGAGAGGAAATGGGAAGGACTTGCTCCAGGCCAGGAAATCCTTGCTTTCTCCTCCAGCCAGGCCCGCAGTGGGCAGCCACAATGTGAGCTTCCCCTCGTGTCACTGCCAAGACCCTGTGTGACCTGGGGCTGGCCAGGCTGGGGAGCCACAGGGGAGAGGGATGGAAGACCAGTGTGAGGAGGTGATAAGGAAACCGGCTCTGCTTCCAGTTTCTGCAAGATGGCTCCAGGCCTGGGAAGACACCAGGCAGCAGAGCAAGCGCAGAGAGACTCAGGCAATGCCTGGCCCAGCTGTACCAGCCTGGACACCAATTTATTTTTCTGACAGCGTTTACTCTTGGGGAATGTGAGCATCCCCCTGCCAGGGCACGAGGGGGACTTCTTAAAATAGAAAGGCTCTGGGCTGTGCAGCCACAGCTCAAGGCTTCCCTCCATGTACAGCATTGACAGGCCTGGAACACCTGGAGGCACCCAAGTGCACTAGGCACGTGCATGTGTCTATGTGCACTTGCATGTTGGGCTGCACAATATCCTCTTCAGCACCCTCATTATCTCCTGTAGGAGCACACAGAAAAGCTCATGGGTGTGCAGATGCACTGTGCGTGCACTGGGCTTTCGCTGTGCCTGGGCACACTGTATGCGGGGATGCACACAGTGCCCAGATGAGCATAGAGTCCAGATGTGCGGGGCATTTTCCCTGTCCCCACGAGGCTCCTCCTGGATGCTGCCAAGGTGTCTGTTCCCAAAACTCAGCCCTGTAGGGCAGCCTGAGATGCACCAGCAGGAGACTGTATAACCCCCAGGAGAGAGAGCTGGTGAGGGATCCTCTCAGATCCAGGGAGATGTTAATCCTTTCCAGGGATTTGCTAGATGCTCTTACAGCAGGGCAAGCACCAGCCCGGCCTGGCCCATTTGCCATACCAAAACATCAGGGTTTTGCAGAAAAGCCTGTGCTGCCCCCAGGAAACTCCAATCTGCTGGTATGGAGTTGAATCCCAGGAGCTGGTCTCAAGAGCAGGCAGACCAGGCAGATCAGGCCTGCCTCATGACTGGTGCATCACCTAGAGCTCCTGTCCCTGGTATGCACTACATGCCTGTGACTCAAGCACCGGGACATGTCCTGGCACTGCAGCCATGCTGGGATCACAAAAAGGAGCTGGAAAAGAGTGAACGTGGCAGCACAGATGTGGCCAGGTCCCCACAAGCAGGTTGGAGCATGTGGCAGTGCCAACACAGTCAGGAAAAATCACACCTGGACTTTATATCCTTCATGTTAAGGCTGCGCAGGCAATGCTCCTTTTGAGCAGAGTTCGCAGGTCATTTGCAGGCTGCATTTTGTCTTTAAAAGCTGATGCCATCCTTTGGGACACATCATTTTCTTTCGAGAAGTGAGGATGAGAAAACTTCTTGCATGCATAACACTGAGATGAGCAGCTCAGCAATGTGAGTGTCTGTTTGAAGGGGAAATCTTGACCTTACCCTCACTAGGCTTTTCCAAGCCAGACATTGGGCTGGGCTATAGTAGGACACAAGGGACAGTGGTCATGCTGGGGGGTTACAGCTGCAGTGCAAGGCTGTGCAGATGATGCCCACCCAGTCTCTGCAGGGCCATTTCTGAGGGCACTTACTCAGATAGACCAAAAACTTTTGTGGCCTCTGTGAGTCTCCAAACTCCACAGGAAAAGCAGCAGGGACAACTTGAGCATATGCTTCACTGGGGAGGAAATCTGGGGAGAAGCCCAGATCCAGCCTCCAAACGAAATGAGTCATCCTAGTGATGGTGCCAGGCAGGTGGGCTTATTGCTCTTTCTGTCAAGGTTTGGAGTTTTGCGTGTTCCTCCAGCTACTCACCCTCATGTTAGCAGTTGGCCTGGCTGCTAACCCTGCTTTTGGTGGCCAGACACCAGCTCTTGGCTTGCCTTGCCCTTTCGAAAAGGGCCCTTACCCCAGCTAAGCCAAACATCCCAGCAGATACATCTGACAGTAGAGAGTCCCTTCTGAAGGAGTCGTGTGATGTCCTTAAAACAATGAACTTGCCTGTCTGGCTTTAAATATTTTGCACAGACCGAATTTAGGGATTAGCTTCCTGTTATTATGTCCATATTTAAGCATCCCCATGTCCATTTTGCACAACTATCAGCTTTCTTTAGGCTTTAAAGAAAAGATTTTATTTATCAGGGTCATGATAAATGGTGCTGAGCCTAGCTGGAGGCTTGTGGTCAGTGGTGTCCCCCAGAGATCAGTACAGGGCCCAGTGCTGTTCAACTTGTTCATCAGTGACTTGGATGAGGGCACAGAGGGCACTGACAGCAAGTTTGTGAATGTTACAAAACTGGATGGAGTGGGTGACACTCCAGAGGGCTGTGCTGCCATTCAGAGAGACCTAGACCGGATGGAGAGCTGGACAGAAAGGATCATCATGAGTTTCAACAAGGATAAGTGCAGGGTCCTGCACCTGGGGAGGAATAACCCCAGGCATCAGTGCAGATTAGGGGTTGACCTCCTGGAAAGCAGCTCCGCAGAGAGGGATTTGGAAGTTCTGGTTGGCAACAAGTTACCCGTGAGGTAGCAATGTGCCCTTGTGGCCAAGGCCAATGGGCTCCTGGCTGCATCAGGAGGAGTGTTGCCAGCAGGGCCAGGGAGGGGATCCTGCCCCTCTGCTCAGCTCCAGTAATCACACATGCAGTATTGTGTGCAGTTCTGAGCTCCTCAGGACAGGAGACACATGGAGCTTCTAGAGAGGGTCCAGTGTAGAGCAACAAAGACGATTAAGGGACTGGAGCATCCATCTTATGAGGAAAGACTAAGCGAGTTGGGTCTGTTTAGCCTGGAGAAGATTGAGAGGGCATCTGATCAATATGTACAAATACCCAAGGGGAAAATGTAAAAAGGATAGGGCCAAACTCTTCTCAGTGGTGGCCAGCAGTAGGACAAAGGCTAATGAGTACAAACTGAAAGACAGGAAGTTTCAACTCCATATGAGGAAAAAATTCTTTATAGTGAGGGTGACAGAGCCTTGGAACAGGCTGCCCAAAGAGGTTGTGGAGTCTCCTTCCTTGGCGATGTTCAAAGCCAGCCTGGATGCGACCCTGTGCCACATGCTCTTGCTGTCCTTTGAGCTGGGGGATTAGAATAGATGATCTCTAGAGATCCCTTCCAACCAGCCTTCACACGTTCTTGTCCTCTGGTAAAGGACAACCCACAGCTAGACATGACCCTGGCTCTCTGGCGTTTCTTTTATCCATCTAAATAAGCCTCTAGCTGTATAGTTAGGCCAGAAACTTCCTGAAACTCAAGTGAGTTCAGGTATCCCAGAGAATGGCTGCCACTCCTAAAATCTTGTGTTCAGCCATGCAGGATCAGGTCCTGCAGATTTTCTGCTTCTGCACTGCTGCAGAGACCTTTATTTTCTGGACCACCTTTTCTGGATCGATGCTGTTGGAGCTGTTCTGAGCACAACATCCTTCTTGAGGCTGGGACAGTACAGAAGCATTTGTAGAACAGAAATCCCAAAGCCAGCGTGTAGAGCTGAGATAAGCTGCAAGCTGAACCCACACCCATCCCCTCCTGGTGGGATGTAAAATTTCCCAGTGCTGGAGGGGCCATGTCTAGGGACACAAGGGACCACCAGCAACAGTGTAAGAAGGACATGCAAGAACTCTTTCATCCTTTCTTTATTACCCAAGCCCTGCACTGCTACTTGCTTGCCCTAGCCTGGTCCCACCAAGGGGCAAAGGGACCTGTGGGTGCTTCAACCTCACACGCTGATCGCACTGTGGCCGAGAGGTTGCGATGGGACAAATCTCCTTTGGGAAGAAACATTCAGGTGAGGAATGGGCCATGTTGCTTTGAGGCTGTGCACAAGTAGGTGCTGCCTCAAGACTCAGTCCTATGGGTCTTTCCTGGAAAGCAGTGCAGGCTCTCGGGTCAGGCAAGAGCTTGCAGCTGTGAGAACAGTCCCTGGTGATAGGTCCACTTCATACCTGAGTGTTTTTCTTGGTGGAAGCAGCAGCCTAGCTTAAATATCTCAGTAACTGTCCTCTGCAGGGCAAAATGCCTTTGAAGGTCCAGCCGGAGGGCCTCAATCCCTTGGAAAGGCATCACTGAAAGCACCCATTCCAGCTCGTTTCCTTAGCTAAGGTAGTTTCCCATATTCTCCCAGCAGCTGCTCTTTCTTCTGGATGGGGATGCTGCCAGCCATCTCCCATGGAGCAGACCTCTATCCGTGGGCCACAAGTTGCTCACCTACTGCTCCATTCTGGGACAATCTGTGGGTGCTGCTGGACTGCTTACAAGAGCTGTAAACCATTGAGTGTTCGGATCAGTTTTTCATACGGTGCTCACTGATAACCAAGGCTAGGATGGAGTGCAACCCCTAAATGGCCAAGATGCCTTTTAAATATGCACAGCTAGGGGCAGAATCTGCGGGGCATAGGAGGCATTTCTGCTTGAAAGCAAGTAGATCACTTAAGGCACATGAGGGCTTGCCCTTTTCCTGTTTCTTCCTGTTTTCACAGTCTCCTCCTTAAATCACTCTGGTTGTTTCATGGGTGCCGGTGGGATGTTCCCAGACGTTTCAGATGACAGAAGCTATGGTTGCACAGCTGCACCACGTACAAGGTCTTCACTTTGGGCAGCCCACATATTTTTGGACTTTAGCTCTGCCAACCTTGGATTCTTCTCTCTTCCGTAGCTCCTCTGACCTCATCACTGTGTCGCAGTTTCTGTTTGCAAATGGGGAAAAGGATGCATAGGAAGTCAAAATATACTTCTCTGTAAGTTGTAAGAACTGGGCTCTCCATTGTCCTTCCTGGTGTAGGACATCGCTCAAGTGGACACCTAGTTTTCATTTGTATTTTTCGGTTGAATTTTTTCTCCAAAACAATCGTAAGAAATAGGGCTCTTTGGAAGAGACAAATAGATGTGCATTAGTTTGGATTGTCCACTTACTCATAATGAATGCACAGTTCCTAAGCAACCACCAGCTTCCAGCTCAGTGAGTCCTTCTCTTTATACGCGACAATCCAAAATAGTAACTAACTTTGTCATGAGCACTGTAGCTCTTCTAGATGAGGATTACCTACCACTTCTAAAACCTGAGGAACAGCGCAAGACTGCCAGACGTGGTTCTCCTAGTTCAATTTGGAATCATATCTTGCCAACAGATGTTTGAACTTCAGTATGAATGAATATGAATATGACTTTAAGATGACGGGTCATTATTTACAGTTAGTAATTCACAGTGGTCATGTTAGGGCCGAGTGCTATGCCACAGATCTACCTAATGGTCCATATTGCAGCTTCTAATAGTTAAGGTAGGTACGTGAAATATTTCTGTTGTGACTAAGTTTCCTCTCATGGTTATCACAGCATGGACTGATTTCTCTTTCCCAGGGACAGAGAAGGAAATGTGGCTTTCTTAGGAGCGTTTGAATGCCTAAGAGGACAGATTAAAGCTTTTGTCCCATAACTTCTCTCCTAGGCAACAGCCCTGCATTTGAAGGACCTTTTTGCTTCTATCCAAGCGACAGTAGAGACGTGGGTTGGGTGCCTTCCTGCAGATACTGCTACCTATCCTCAGCCCCTGACCAGGAGAGGGGCCTTTGGGCTGCCTTTTCTTCCCATGGGAATCCTGCCTGGGGGAGCACAGGTTGACCTGTGGGACAGAGGTATGACCATCAGCACCCAGGGCCTGCGTAGGTGCAAGGTCAAAAGATTCCTGAGATACTTTGAGGTTAGCAAGGGGCAAGGACAGAACCATTACCCCAGGGCACAGAAAGAAAGGACAGGGCGACCAGATCTCATTTTAACCTTATCAAGTGTGTTTCCTGGCTGCGTGTTGCAACAGCTCTCCCTCAGAGCTCACAGAAACATTAAGCACAGAAACCACACGTTCTGCAGTGAGGAGCTGGGAGGGGACTGAAGGAAGAGCCACTGCTGCCACCGAGCCCTCTTGCACCCCAGGTACCACATGTCCCCAACTGTACACACACTGCATAGCACCACTCCTGGCTCCTGCCCTGGCACGCGTGTACATTGTCATTGCTCCAGCCCATCACACCTCACTCGGATGGTTCCACTGCTCATGCGTATGAATTTTCCCAGTAAGGAGAAGGGTTCGTACCTAATCCCACTTTGCACAATGCTGTCTCACTCCCCTTGGCAAACCAGCTTGAGTTTACCGCATGGCCTGCATTTCCCTCTCCAGTTCATTCCAGCTACCAGGTCCTTTCCCACTCTATGCTGTTTTTTGGTCCTTTCCCACTCTATGCTGTTTTTTTGCCTTCCTGTCTTGTGCATCTCCCCCTTCCCAGCACCATTTACACCAGTCCACATTTCCACAGTGCCCCTTTTTGCCAGAGTCTGGCATCCTGCACCCCAGAAGCAACAGTTTTGCCTCACTGGTAGGGGATTTTTGCCTCACCAGTGTGGGTGCATTGGGGCTGCAACAGGTTGGAGCTGGGGCTGAAGGTGTTGCTGCACAGGGAGCACTGGTCTGGGCACTCACCAGTGCGCATGTGCTGGTGCTTGAAGAGAGCAGAGCTAGGGCTGAAGCTTTTCCCACAGGCTAGGCATTTGTAGTGACGTTCACCAATGTGTATGCAATGTATGTGCATCTGCCAATGGTGGCAGGCGAGATAGGAGTTCTAGGCAAGGTCCTTGCAGCTCTCAGGTGCTTGTAGCGTTTCCCAGCCTTGTGGGTATCTGATGCTCCATGTTCAGCCCAAAGCACTGCCCAGAGCTGGGGCATTTGTGGAGCTTCTCCTGGCTATGCATACACTGGTGCCACAGCTGAGGATGAAGGCCTTGCCACACTCACTGCACTTGTATGAACGCTCACCAGTGTGGATTTGTAGGTGTTTGATCAGGTCAGAGTCCTTCTCACATTTGCGGGTCTCTTTGGTGCAAGGTCATTGAGGAGAGCACTATTGGGATTTACATCTTTGTGATATGTCTGGAGCTGGTGATGGTGCTTGCCATTGCCACTCTGCTCTGTGCCCAGTAACCTGGGACAGGGTGTCCTGGATGGTGCTCCGCCATCTCTGCAGCCATCTCAGTCTTCATCTCCTCCTCCATGTTCTCATCATCTGCCAGAAGAAAGAAAACTCAGCTGTAACTTCTGTCATGGACCATTTAGAACGTAGGTATGAAAACATCATCTGGGCCAGCTTCCTCCCAGGGAACGTGCAGGGTACAGAGCCTTGAGCTTCCCAAAGACAGCATTCCCCTTCCCAACCCTATGGGCATGTACAAGACCAAGATGAAGGGTGCTGCCAGTCAGGCAGGGAATGGACAGCAAAGTGCCATCTCATGCGGTGTTCCTGCAAGCACAAAAGCCTTTTTCCCTTGAGGATCGTTAACACGCCTGAATTGCTGTAGGGCTCCTTCTCCTGGAGACCAGTCAGAGGCAAGGGAAGAGCTGGGATAAGCTGGTGCTTCCCCAGAATAGAAATTCTACACCCTTCCCACCCTTGTTCCCCAGTCCGTCCTCTCTAGCCACAATAGCCCAGCACCCTTGACCCTTGTCTGTGGGGTTATTGCCTTGCAAGGGCACCTGTAAGTTTCACTTGCCTCTGCTTCCCCTGAAGCAGCCTCTCTCTCCCTAAG
>VWPW01030086.1:164299-272016 GCA_013389825.1 Crypturellus undulatus | reverse complement strand
AAAAAAAAAAAAAAAAAAAAAGACCAAGGTTACTTAATCAAAGCTGGCAGATCAAAGCTGGCAGGTAAACCAGGGTTGGCATACCCTTGAGGTTTTGCACATCTGTGACCTCAAGCTGGTGTGGATGAGCCACAGAAATGTCACACTGGTTCTCCTGCAGTCAGAAATGATAGAAGAGAGACACTCCATGGACTAGCTGAGCAGAGCATACCTGGGACAACAAAGACCCTATGGCCAGGAGGTCTCCCACTTCCAGCAACAGGAGAAGAGCAATTGGTTGCAAAACATTCACATGGGAAATGTCCGTGTGTCCAGGACACCCACATTGCAAAACAGATGCAAAAACCTGGAAGGGGAGTCTGGAAGAGAACAGCAAGCTGTCCTGCAGGGAGATGGGGAGAGCTTGGCAGGTCCAGCCTAGCCTATTGCAGGCCTAGACATACACAGTGGCACTATCCAGGAAAAGTTATCCAAGACATTGTCAGCACAAGAACAAACTGGCCACCAGTAAATTTCAGTTGGAAAGGAGAAAGCAGCTGTGAGCATCAAAGCAGCCCGGACTGCAATGACCTTCCTGAAACAAGACTGTGAAAAGTCCAGCTGCTGAAGAGCTGGCGCAGGGGGCTGAGCTGAATCAGATAGTGCAGAAGAACCTCATGAAAGTGAGAGCCGGACACAGAGTTGGGGTCCCTTTTCTTCCTGCCGACCAGCAGCTGCTTCCCCAGCGCTCAGTGATGCTGCTGCAAGACATCACACAGAGATATCGATAGGCAGGGAGTGGAGCAAAGGCTTTTCACATTACAGTTATTGCCCTGATTGAAGAGGCTCTACAAAGACCCTACTCGACAAGATCCGTAGCCCTGGCAGGCATCTGTGGTGGGAGGCATGTGCCAGGCAGCCCTCTAATGCAGGTGGGATGCCCCTGGCCTGCTCTGACCTGTGCGTCCTGCCCTAAACATTTCTCTTAATGATAGGAGCTCTACTTCAGCACACAGGTTATGACCAGTGTGGGACCAAAAAAAGACACAGAGCACAAGGTGGTGGATGCCATACACATGGTCTTGCAGCGCAGAGGGGCAGGCTGGGACCCCACAGCAGGATCTGCTACTCTTGAGATGTGGTTAGAATGCAGAGCTTGACCTATATGCAAGCAGAGCCTCTTGCAAACAGGGCAACACACAAAACTAGCACAGAAAACCAAAATGAGACAGCGCTTCTGAGGCATCAGGCTTTTCAGTAGGAAAAGAAGCTAAGGAGCTGCAGAGTGACAACAGCGACATCCTCTGTGTGAGGAGTGATGTGTACTTGCTCAGGAGCAGTCAGGATGAAGCTATGGCCCCCCCGCTAAGGAACTAGGTGGGAGTGTTGGCCCCAAGCCAACAGTAGAGCCGAGGTGGTTAGGACATGGCAGCGTTGCTGACACAGCTAACAGTGACACATCCACAGCAACAGACCACAGATGCTGGCCAAGGGTGGAATGCTGACTCTTGCTTCACGCTCACGTGGGAAAAAATATCAGTCATGCTTTAGGGAGACAGGCTTTTCCCATCGGGGCTGAGCATGGCCAGTTGTGGACTGTGGAAAACCCAAAGGCAAACTGCAGTATTGGTTACGGACCGTGCATGCTCTGCTGTGCACCTACTCTCAGTTTCCAGTCAGATGGGAAATTGAGGCACAGAGCTGCCAGCTACACAGGGCTAGAACTACAGAAGCATTTAACCACAACCCTTCTCCACAGCTTCTTCAAAAAAAGTCCCCAGGGCTCCCTCTTCCCTTCCCTTAGCCTCCAGAGAGGTCACTTAGTTGCTTTTCACTGCGAATCACATGCAGCGATGTGTGAGCCCAGCAAGGCCTGCGCAGGACACAGGGATCAGCTGCAGAATCAGCCCAGGACACCAGACACACGAGCCTGGGATTTGCACTAGGATCTGCCCGAGATTTGCTGTATTGCAGCCAGTTCCTCAGGCACTCTCGGGGCATGGCCGCCTCTCTGCAGCCCAGGGGCTGTCCCTGTTTCCCAGCTTTCCAGACAGCTCTGTGGCGCCAATGGCAACACCCTCCAGCCGGTGTCTCCGCTCACCTGGCAACACGGACGCGCAGTGCAGCGGGACAGCGCGGGGCACTGCTGCGAGCCCTGCTCCACACGAGCTCGGCAGCCCCCACGTCCTCGTTGCGGAGGAGAGGAGGTCACGCTTCCCTTATGTAATTTTCCCCTGGCAAAGGGCGATGGGAAACGTAGTTTTCTCATACAATAACCCGTGAGACGAGGCAGTTCCCTTTGCAAAGTCCTGTGGGAAATGTAGTTCAAAGTCCTGGAGGATCCAAGTGCAATTTCAGGCCACCCTTTGTCCTGTACCACCTTCCTGCTTTCCCTTCTGCTTCCCCAGGACCATCAGCAATGGCTGTGTGTCCAGCTCTGCATTCCTTTCTATGGAAGTCCCTGCCAGGACTCAGCTCTCGCTTTGCATCCTTCTGGGAATAGCCCTTTCCTCCTGCCCCATCCCGCCAGTTGCAGGGCTGAGCTAGGGGTGGCTGTGTGGGCACATGGAGGTGTTAAGGGTGGAGGGGCTGTTTATGTGGGACAGAAAAGCTCAGGCCTGCTGTGGAGTCGCAGGAATATGGTACCCCAAAGGAACTACCCCTGGCAAAGGAGATGCTAGAGATAGCTGCAGCAGGCTGGGAATACCCTCCATGACTTCCGATGTTTGGGGGCAGTGTTCCCATGCTGATCCTGGGGCCCGACTTCATCAATACTAGGATTTCTTTTCTGTTTATTTTGTTTAGTTGTTGTTGAGGTGGGATTTTTTGTTTTGTTGTTGTTGTTGTTTTTGGCTAGAGGGTAGGAAGAAGCATGTTTCAGGTTAGTGCCAGTGCCCACACCCCATGCCAGAGCCTGTGCCCATGCTGGTCATCGTATCCACACCTGGTGCCAATGTCCATGCTGATAATAGTGCCTTGTGCCACCGTCTGTGCTGGTACCAGTACCAGTGTCCACGCTGATGTCTGTGCTGGTGTTAATGCTGGTGCCTGTGCTCAGTGTTGATGCCTATGCTGGTGTCAGTGCTAGTGCTCATGTTGGTGCTGCTGCTGGTGTCGGTGTCACTGCCGTTTTCAGTGCCCATGCTGCTGTCAGTGACGGTGTTGATGCCATTAGTAGTGCCCATGTCAGTGCCAGTGCCACAGTTAGTGACCATATCCCTGCCCCTGCTGTGCCCATGCCAGTGCCCAGGGCTGGTGCCAGTGCCCAGGGTTAGTGCCCATGTCTGCCTGGGGTGCCAGTACCAGCGCCTGTACTCATGCCAGTGTTGTTGGGGGTGCCCATGTGGGTGCCAATGCTAGTGCCCCTGTCCATGCTGATGCTGGTGCCCATGTCCATGCCACTGCCCATGCTCATGTCTGTGCTGGTGCCTATGTCCATGTCAGGGGTGTTGGAGGTGTCCATGCAGGTGCAAATGTCAGTGCTTATGTCCACGCTGATGCTGGTGCCCAAGTTTGTGCTGGTGTGCGTGTTCATGCCAGTGCTGGCTGGTCCCATATGGGTGCCTGTGTCCACGACGCCTGTGCCCATATAAAGGGTGTTGGAGGTGTCTGTGTGGGTGCCAACGTCCATGCTGGTGTCCATGCCGGTGCCAGTGTCCGGGCACGAACCGGTGCTGGTGTCCGTGCCAGTGTCCGTGCCAGTGTCCATGCTGGTGCTGGTGTTTGGGCGGGTGCCGATGTCCGGGGCCGAGTCCAGGAGGGGGCTGGTGTCTGGGTCCGGTTGAGAGCTGGGACCGGTGCCGGCGTCCAGGCCGGGTGCGGGGCGGCCCCACCCGGGGCGGTGCGTGCAGCAGGGGAGGTGCAGTCCGGGGCAGAGCTGCCGCCTGCCGGGACTGGAGTGTGGCTCGGTGAGTGTGGGGCCGGCCCCGCTGCCCCCCTGCCCGGGCCCTTCCCTGCCTGCCCGGGACCCCTCGCCTTTCCCCTTGGTCCCCTTCACTGCCACTCTGCTCGTCCCGTCCTGGTTTGTGTCGCTCTTCCCCCACTCCCTTTCTCCTTTTTCCCCTCTGCCTGCCTGGCCACCTTCCCTCCTGCTTGCTCACCCTGCCTTGTTCCTCTTGGCTCCTGCCTGCCCTTTACCCCAGCCTCTTTCTCTCCCCAGCCTCCTCAAAAGCCCTCACCCCACCCTACTGCCCTATTGGCACCCTGCCTTCCTGCCAGGACCCCTCTTTGCACCAGCACCCTGCCTGCCTGTGCTCCCCCTTTTTCCTTCCTGCACTGCTGTCCCTGCTCTCTGAACACACATCTGAAATGTTCAGTCATGTGTCGGGGGCTCGGGGGCTCATGGGACTGGTAATGCCCTGTACCTGATCCCCCTGATCTTGTTTAAAGGGGTCTTTCTTTGGCAGGTGGGGAGAGGTGAGACGCAGTCTGCTTGCTCTGCAGCTGCCAGCTGGGCCGTGTGCACTGACGAAGAACTGGGAGGAACGGGGATATGGATCGCAGCGTCACCCTCGAGAATCCCTACGCCAGTGTGGACATCCCACGGGCCCAGTTTCAGCAAAGCTTCATCACTCGATATCTGAAAGATGAGCCCTCTTCAGCCACCGTGATTGCCAACCCTGCCGCCGTGCCCACATACAAGCTGGAGGAGCAGAACCCTGCTGCCAACACAGCCAGCTGGGATGGTCCAACCATTTCCACTGAGAAATCCTGGTCTCAGCCATATAACCCCTATGCCAGCCTGAAGATGGTCTATAGGACATCCCCTGACTCCTTCTACACAGTCAGTCTGGACAAGCCATCCAATGCCCCTGAGCACAAGGTGAACAGGGGAAACTGCTGCTATAAGTATTGCCCCTGCTGCAAGAAGTGTTGCTGTATCGTCTCCTAGAAGTCCTCGCTGGAAGCTCTGAATGTGCCAACGTCAGGTCAGTGCTGGGCAGCCCCATGGGGGAGGGCTTCCTGGGGCAGCAGAGCTGTCCACAGTATCCACCACAGCTGGCAGCATGGAGGTGGCACCGATTTGGCTCCAGTGGTGGTTTTCACCCATGAACAAAGCAGCCTGATGCAGTGATGGTCACCTGTCAGATTTGGAGAGCCCAGCGTGGCATGGCTGGGGAGAAACACAAGTACCTCCTGCCCCGATGAGGTCTGGGTGCCCTGAGGATGGTGTGTGCCGCCATGGACGCCCACCGAGAAAGTCTTATGCTGGTGCTGGAGCAACATATTCGAGCTGTGACTCTGCCATCCTTGACCATGTTTCCTGTCCAGCCTTGCAGGGAAACCTATGGCTCTGAAGAAGATTCCAGCTTTGTCCGTTCACCAGAAGGCAAGTTCAGATGATGGCAACAATGTGCACATGGTAGAGGTTGGTGGCGAAAATGGCAGCATTATTGTCTTGGAATGGGGACATACAAGTCCTGCTCAGGACTTTCTGGAGCTCATACTGTGCTCCTCAGGCTGGGCCAGAGATCCCCTCCACACAGAGCCAAGGGGTCACCCCCAGGCAGCATCATGGAGATGCTGTAAAGCCTGACACCAAGGAGCTTGAGGTGAATGCCACTTCACTTCGCCATGCTGCCCACAGGATGGAGAGAAGGAGACAGGAAGAACAGGCAGACAAAATGTGGACGAGCGCTGGGCATTTCTCCAGGGCAACTTCTGACTACATGGGTTCAGGTGTCTAAAGTCCAGGTGCTAGGAAACCACCAGCCTGCCTCACTTCCTCATCCTGGGCTCACCAGGCTCGGTGGAGGGCTCAGGGGCAGCACATGCCCTCGCACTGCTCAATGTTTGGCCTGTGAGCCCAATTTGGCCTGGCCCCAGCACTGTTCAGGCACCCAGCTTTAGTAGCGGGGCAGTCCTGGGGGGTCTCCCTCCAAGCACTTCCCCAAAACAAACCCCAGCATGAACTTTCTGCCACAACTAGGCAAAGAGAAAGGCAAGCATGAAGGCTGCTTGCCTCTTGGCAGCTCGCCAGGGCAGCCCCTAACTTTATTTTCAGCTGAAGCTGGCCCAGCAGGCCTGGAACAAGCACGCTGTTGTCCTAGGAGAGCAGCGTGTCCCATGGCAGGCTGGCTGCACCGCGAGGTGATAGTCTGAGTAAGCAAGTGTGTCTGCTGCAGGAACAGCCTCTGCCTTCAGGCTGGTGCTCAGGACAGGAGCTTGGAAAGAATGTGTGTGTTAGCAAATGACTTCAGTGCACTGCAAATAAAATTACAGACATCTCCCCTGCCAAGGTATGCCTCTTCCCTCCACCCTGTTTTTTTCTGGGTTCTTTATCTTACTTCTCGCTTCTTCAGTCAGTCTCTGCGTGGCCCAGAGGGAGGCTGGGGGGGTCAGGGCTGTGTAAGGACAGTGTAGGATGGCACAAAGGCCTCTCCTCCCCTTCCTGCCCGCCTCCCACAGCGGGCAGGACACTTAACTGTTTCACTGCTGCTTGCAGCAGCAGAAATGGCCAGCTGAACTGTTAGCCTTCTGCTGCTCATTGCCCCTGCCGCCAACCTGCCTCCCACTGCCCCCATTCCTGACATTTCCAAAACCCTGCCTGCCTGCAGATTCTGGCTGGTACCAGGCAAGACTATGCCAGGTTGCACATCCATCCCTTGGCAAGAGAAAGATCAGCTTTTCAGGGCGCTAAGAAAGGGATGGGTTCCCTGCAGGGTCAGCTGGGTGATGGGGGGTGTCTTTATGGCACTGCCCAAGCTTGCTGAGCCCCACCTAGGAGCCTGCGAGCACTTGGGAGCCCATCACCGCTGGGAGCCTTGTGCTCTTTGGCTCCTGGGTGGCAGTGGCTTGGCAGAGGTGCCAGACATGGCTCTGCCAGCTCAGTTCCTCTGCCCAGGCCTCTCCACTTGCCAGCAGAGCCTCTGCCTGTGGCTGGCGGAGAGAGTGGTGCTGCTCACAGGAAAATGTTGGCCAGGACACAGCCCTGTGCAACCCCATCGCAGCACAAGGATCTCTGTTGTTCAGCCTGCCTGGGCTGCTGTCAGTGCTGACATGGAAACCAGGGAAGTACACCCTGTGTTTGCTTTCCCCACTATCCTGTCCTTGATTCCAGGCCACAGAGCCCACACACAGTGTAGCTGAGCTCCTCTGGGTAGGGAGGTGGTCCAGCCACCATGGGTGCTTGGCTGAAATGCACCTCTCACAGAGGCGGCTTGGCATTCCTGAGATCGGGAGTCCAGCATGCTTGTTGGGGACATAATGTGGCTTCTAGGGGATGGCCCAAGGCAGCAGAACATCACGCATGACATTTCCAGCAGAGCCCTCAGAATGGCAGGTTCTGCTTCACCAGAGAGGGTCAGGCGGCTACACTCTGTCCTCATGACATGGCCGAGGGAAGACAGGATGTGGTAGCCTGGTCCAGGCAAACTACTGGCAGTACCCAAACCCAGACTCCACTGGCAGCATGGTATGTGTCACCACTGCCCTTTGCTCTGCTTAACCTTGGGATGATGACAAACAAGCTAGAAGAGGCTGGGCACAGCACTCCCCGCCAGCCACCTGGGCAATGATTAAGCTGAAGCCTGCAGAAAAGGTGCAGAGGAACAGTGGTGGGAGAGAGCAGAGTGCCAGAGAACCAAGTAATGCCATCCATTTGGGGGCCCAGGCCTTGGTGCGAATGTTGCTTTGGGTGCATGGACCGTGGTTGGGACCTGTCTGCACAGTGTGCAGCTCGCTGGCTATCCCCTGCATACAGGTTGTGTTCACTGAGACTTGGGTGTATGAAGGTTTATGGTAGGTGATAGATGTCTCCTACGTGCACTAAGTGTGGGCAGTGATGCACAGCCCACCTGGCCCAGACCTTTGCACTCTCCTGATGGTGCCTGCTCCTTGTCCCCGGCATGTTCAAGGTCTCTGCAGCTCTTGGGGCTGGGTTTAATCTAAGCAATAGGAAGAGGGTGGGGAAGTGTCTGCCTCTGACAGGCCCCTTTCCCACCACTGCTTGAAGCTGCTGTTTCCAGATACACCCTCTCCTGTATCCAGATCTGGCGGTTTTCTCAGGTATATCCTGCAGCAGGACATGAGGAGCAGAGCCAGGGCTCTGTGCCCCCTGGTGCCCTGCGATGTGTGGCTTAGCAGTGGATAGATGTCCCTTGTCACCCAAGGGCTCCCTCACACCTGTAGCTCAGGGGGGAAAGGTGCAGGAGACACCAGTATGGCATGTGACTACAACTGCCTGCGTGTATGAGCCCTGCATGAGACACAGCTCCTGGGCATTGCAGAGGCCCTGCCACCCTATTGGGCTAGGGACATGGTGAGCCAAGTGTGTATCTGAGGGGCCAAGGGGTTGGCAAGTGCTAGGATGGGATACAAGGGCATAGAGAGGTCTGTGTGCTTGGGGGCACAGGGATAGGAACAGTATTTCTATAAGGATGGCCAGTCACATGGAGGCGATGGCCTCCCAGGCAGGACCATGTGTATTCTTGGGTGTGTGCACAGCCGAGATTGTCCCTCTCCCCTGGGCCTGTTTTTTTCTGGACAAAGAAGACTGATGTCTGCCCATCTGTCACCCTGACGCTGGTGACTCAGCCCAGTCTAGTACTGCAGTCCTTTGGAAGGGAGGGTGACACCTCACCAGCTTTGGGACCTACAGAAAACCCAGCATCCCTGGGCACATGGCATTTGGAGGGAGCGCACTGCAACCTGGAGCTGGAACAGTGCCCATGGGGGTGCCCAGCTCACCCTTGTCTGCTGGCGTGGAATTTGCTGCCACTCATAAGCCCCAAGCGGAGCTGAATGAACCTCCCCAAGATGCCCGTTTACCAGTCTGGGAGCACTGAGCAACTCGTCAGCTGCAGAGGCACCACCATGAGCTGGAAGATGAGGCGAATCTCTCCAGCTCTATATGTGTGTATGTGTGACCAAGCACGTGCTTCACATGCGCCTATGTGCCAGTCTCTGAGCACAGACCGATGGCAGGACAGTATGTGCATGGCTTTCTGCATGCCGGTGCACAAGCCTTTTCCCTTTACACAGCCCACCAACTGCATTAACGGCAATGTGCATACACATGTGCAGGCCAGTGGGGCTCTGTGCCAGACGGCTGTTGGCAGGCACAGATGGGAAGGACAGAACTCATGTTAAACATTCATTAACTCCACGGAGCAAGCGGGGAAGCACCAATCCCAGCCTGGCCTTGCCTTCAGATGTCAGGGCACAGCAGGAATCCCACTCAGCTGGTTCCTGCTCTACCTAGAACACAAGTGACTGCCCTCATCTTCAGCAGGAACTGGCCTGCCCAAGGTCCCCAGCACAACCCTGCCCTGAACTTGCATCCTTCAAGCCCTGGACTGTGGCTAGCTGAGTGAAGGGAGGGCAAAACCTGCCGCAGGGACACTCTGAAGGGACACATGCATGGGGAGCCTGCCTAATGCTCACAGTGTTGACCAGCAGAACTCCGCATTCAGCCCTGAGAGGTTGGTGGCGGGAAGAGGGTGCCCCTGAAGGACGGCAAGCTATGAGGCTGGCCTGGGCAGTGTCAGGGCACCATGGTGCCCAGCAAGGAATGGCACATGGCTGCATTGCTCTGGAGGTGTCAGGGTGACCACCACTTCCCCACCACATACTGGCCTGTCTGCCTGTGGAGGGGTTGTTGGGAGCACCTGGGAAGCCTGGGGAGAGCTGTGACCTGGAGGCCGCTGTGATGCCACACAAAGCACACAAGGTCTACTACCTTGCTCCTGAACTCAGGGTGAGAGAGTCAAACTTTTCCACAAAGCTCCAGTTCACAGAGTCCAGAGACCCTGTGAGGCTCAGTCTCCACTTCAAAATACCTATTTCTTACTGCCAAAGACCGTTAGAAATTTGGCCTGAGGGTGGCCCTATGTTTGTCAAAGGAACAGTAGAGAGCACAGCCTGGCTCTCTGCAGTCTTCACTGCCTGGTTGTGGCTGGAGTAAGGGCTGCTGCCCTCTCCTGCTCCCACACAGAAATGCTGCTGGATGTCCTGGGCCGGACAGCCCTGCCCTGGTTCCATGGGATGCTTTTCTTGCCCAGATCCTGATCCTGAGTCATGCTGGGTATAGGGGTTTCCGTCACACATCCCCTTTTTAGTCTGGTTTGCAGGCCAAGATGCTATTCCTGCTGAGCACCCTCCTTGCAGAGGGTATGATTTTCTGCGGGAATAAGAGTTGTGCAAGAGGGGCTGGCACTGTGTTGCTGGCATCTCCTGTGGCTCATGCATAAGCATAAACCTTGAAGGTCTGATTGAGGGGATGCCAGGTCCCTTTCCAGCCATACCATGGATGATCAGCATCATCCCAGGGCTGAAGACCAAGTGTTGTTTCAGCTGCCTTCTCTCCCATATGTCCCATATTACTGTTGCTCCAGGCTGGGGAAAGCTTGTGACCTGGAGACTGCTGTGCCGCCAGGTCTACTGCCTTGCCTGGACAACCTCCAGATTGTCCCGGAGGACTGCAAGATGTTCTGTGAACAACCGAAAGAGGAAAGTACAGAACTGAGCAGGATGCAGCCTGAGAGAGCAAACTGGAGTGCTGACAGCCATGTGGAAGGCCTGGGCTCAACATACCCATCGTGAGAGCTTGTAGCCTCTCCTGGAGGAGCAAGGACAGGTCCCAGCAATGTGTCTGGTGGTAGGGAAGCTGAGCTGATGGTCTCGCCCAGACCCACTCTGCCCCTGCTCCTGGCCTGCATGCTGACTACAGGCATCAGACACCCTCCGAGCGTAATGCTCGTGTCCCTCCTTGTGCCTCAGCTCCAGTGATACGCAAACCTATGAAGGGCACAGGGGAGGTGGGACGCTTCCTAGGTATCCTAGTCCTTCCACCCAGACTTCCCAGCATCTGCCCAGTTCAACCCGCTCCACAACCTTCTCACCACCGGCAGTTTACCTGCTGGCGCAGGTCACAACAGTCACCTGCAAACACCAGACAGACCTTGTCCTGCTGTACTGCCTCACACATGGGCACTGCCAGCTCAGACTCACATGCCAGGCAAGGCTGGAGGCTCAGTGTCCTTGCGTCCATGCCAGCACCTGCCCCAGCACCAGCCCCTCCACATCTGCCTCCTTGCCCAGGCTCTCTAACTTGGGTCCCCCACTCTACCCATCACCCTCCAGTTGCACCCCCTCCCCGGCATCCTGGACCACCTGGAAAGGTCTGAGCTGTGCGTGCCCAGGAGCAGCTTGGTGGCAAGTCGTGTGAAGTCGCTGCTGGCCAGCACCTTCCCGGATGTGCCCTGCTGCTGGCGGATGCCTGGAAGCCATGGAGGACTGTCACTGCTGTTCAAGTACAGCTGATTTTCAAGACGCTTCTGCAAGCATGTGAAGCCTGAGGCTTCTCAGCCTCACACAGAGGGTTTCTTCTGCTGGTTAATGCAGTAAATTCTCACAGGACAGCAGGTAGGGAGGGAGGGCTTGGATTTCGGAGGGCTTTGTTATCTGGGTGCTTGTAACCCAATCGCATGGGCTTGACTTCCCAGCAGCAGATCCGATAGCACACTTATCCCTGAAAAGTGAACCTCTTCCCATTGCCAGAGTCACAGCAGCACAGACCCAAGCGGCTCACAGCTCAGGCCCCTCTTGCTCTCTGTGGGACTACCAGAGTCCCCTGGGACAGTACAGCCTTTCTGCCACCTCACCTGAGACTCTGGAGGGAGAAGAACACCTCAGGACAGGTACGGACGGGGGATAGGGAACGGGCTGGTGTCTGCATACACCAAAATGCTTGAGGTCATGGGTACAGAGGGAGCTGGGTGCTGGTGGGCTGTAGAAGAGTGTCTAAAAACACTAGCAGGTACCAGACCCCTTCTTCACATGAGGCTGGACAATTCATCTCCAGCAGCTTGTGGGGCTGTCGCTCCACTGCTGACCGTCATGCTGGGGTGGCCTGTTGCAGCCTGGGCGGCAGAAGAGCAGAGCTGTGGCACGGCCAAGCGCACCAGGAGCTGCCCCTAAGCCCAGGTGGCCGACCCACTCCCTCCTACTAGGGTTCGCGTGGGCCCAGGGCCCAAGCAGGCCTCCAGGCAGGTGGCCAATATCTGCCCTGCAGCTACTCAACTGCATTTACTCCTAGGAGCAAGACGGAGTATTTGCCAGAGCTCCTGGCAGGGATGTGGGTGGAGTGGGGGAAAATGCATCCTCCCAGGGCTGTAGGGGAGACTCTTGGGCCCACTACAGTGGCAGACAGGGCCAGACACGGGGCAGGGCTGTTCTGGGCAAGGAACTTGCCCAGATGGACCCAGGAACCTGCCATGCAATGCTGGTGTGTCTCTCTGCCACACTTTGGGTGTATCCTTTTCCTCTCAGAGGTGACCTCCATCCCTCTGGCTTTCTCCATGTCCAGATGCCCTCTCCCAGCTACAGGACTGATGGGCTCCTCTCCCCTCCCCTCCCCAGCATGTCCCAGGCTGGTGTCAGCGTCTGTACTGAGGACACACGGCTGGGCACTGAGGCCCACTCCCGCACCCCAAGCCGAGGCAGCCACAGGATTGACTGCATCATCTGCTATTCTTCCTATGACCTGTGCAGCCGGCTGCCACGGCGGCTCTACTGTGGCCATACCTTCTGCCAGGCCTGCCTCAAGCGCCTCGATGCCATCGCCAATGAACAGCACTGGATCCCCTGCCCGCAGTGTCGCCAAAACACCCCCACCCCACGTGGCGGAGTGGCAATGCTTGACTTGGACCTGGCTACTTTTCTTGCCATTAAGGCTGACAAGGAGCACCCTCGCGTGGCTGGCCGGCCTGAGCCTGACTTGGCCACCAAAGGGTCACTCAAAGAGAAGATTGTCACTGAGCAGCCATCGGGGCTGTGCCAAGAGCCAGTGCCCCAGGCACCATTCCCCCGAAGTGGCTGCTGCCAGCGATGCCTTTGCTGTGGGGTAACAGCTGCCTTTGAGAGCTGAGCAGGCCCTTAGCAGGCTGGGGCTGCTGTGGGCAGTGGGAGGACAGAAGTGCTCAGTGGCACATGGACTGGCAGGGCAGGCAGCAGCTCTGCACAGCTTGGCAGATGGAGCCAGGGCTTGCTGTGCCCAGTGTGCTGCAGACAGTTGAGTTCCTAGGAAGCTGTCTGGACCCTTTTTGAGGACTAGACACCACTTGGAAGCAGCTCAGCCCCAACCATCCCTTGCATCCACATGTGCGTAGTAGCAGAAGGACATTTCTTGGAGCCCAGCGACTCATAAAGAGTCTCAGTTTGTACAGAGCTCATTGCCTACCATGCCAGGACTCGGGGTGCAAGAGAAGATGGAATGAGGATACATGTGCCCCTTCATCCTGCCTACCCATCCTTCTGACAACTCTGAAATCTGATGTAGCCATCAAAGATGTCTCCTGGAGCCTGGCTCAGGGATGCTGATATCTGGCTTCTCCATGCGTGCCACTCCACAGTAGAGACATCTTAGCAAAGTGCCCTACCAGGAAGGGTACAAGGGCACCCTGGCACAGCACAACAAAGCAGAGATGCTTTGGAGAGTATGTCTGATACCCCAATACTTCATGTCCATTAAACAACTCTCTGTTGGTCCTGCTGTGCTGCATGTGTTGGTCCCATCTGTTGGCATATGGGGTAAGCCTGGGGTAAGCACTGGTGCCTGGGGCAGTAGAATGAAGTGACGTAGCCTGCTGAGTTAGCTGGACAGTTAAGAGCAAAGTTCACATGGTTGTTAGGGCGTCAGTAGCGGTAACAAGGAGGCTTTTACACTAACACAACTCCAGCTCTTGAGATTTATCTAGCTCTCACTTGCTTCACTTAAATCTGGAAGCAAAGTGAGCTCCTGACTTGCCCCATGTTCTGCTGCTCATACTGGTTTTAATTATGCTGCCCAAAATTCTTTCCACCTTCCTGCTTGCTTGCACATACATAGCCTGCACATAAACACCACCTGCACCTCCTTGAAGCCAGCAGTGATTTCATGTCCTTCTTCTGGTGCTCAGCTGTCCGCTGCACTGGCCTTCAGGGCTGTGGTTGGAGCTCACAAGCCACCTACTCAACCCATGTTGTGCACATTGCCCGTTCACAATTCTGCCACATGGTGTCACTCGCCATAAAAAAGTCAGTGCTCTGAGATGTGCTCTGCATGGGGACCCTCTGACAACAGGAGCAGGCACTGTAGAAATGGTGCTAAGGAGTATCCCAAGTCAGACAGGAGCAGGGAGAGGCGAGGGCACCAAGCAGGACACCCTCTGTAACTCTACTACACCTCACACTATTCTGTATTTACACCCTCACCTTTGGTGAGGAGCCCTTTGGTGACCATCAACACTCCAGTTGTGTGTGGGGAAGGACCACTCCAGGACCCCTGTTTTTTGCAAGGTCTGAGCCCTATTCCCCTTGGGATGCTCTTAAATGGGCCCATATGCATCTTTGAGAGTATCTGTTTTGTGTCATGTGCTCACCACTGACTCTGTGATGCTATTAGCCTCTCCAGCCCCAGAATGTGAGTTCCTGTGAGTGTAGCACCATATCTCAGCTTCAAAGATGGGATAATAATTTGCCATAGAGTCTTAAAGCTCATTCCCCTTCATATTTATATGCCCCTGCACTGGGCTGGCCATGGACACACTCTCACCCTTGCAGGCTCCATGGAGACCTCCTGCCTCGCTGCCCAAGTGGAACTCCCCTTGGGAGCATGGGAGTCTCAGAAAAATACAGTTGCAGGGTGGTAAATGTAAACATTGGTGCTCAGAAACTGAGTATTTCATGCCCCAAATTTCCTGCTGCCAGCAGAGTCACAGCCTCTCCTGGGTTGGTGTTGGAGCTTTTGGAAAGCGAGGGGTCCCATCACAGCAAGATCCTTGGGCTGTGAGGGCCCTCCTGGCCAATTCCAAACCAGTCAGACAAGGAGGCAAAGCTGTGGCCCCACAGCTGGGGCATTCACCACACTAAGCAGTCAGTTGGGTGCAGCCTAGGCATGCAGAACAGGAGTGACAGTCCTGCACTTGGCCTGTGGCGAAGATAGGGAGTTCAATGTGAACACGCCTCATGACGCGTACCACCCAAGTGAGCAGCAGATTGGCAAAAAGCAGGCTAAAGGAAAGACTTGAGATGGGTCTAGAGTCTCCTGGGCTCTCCAATAACTGGGAATCTCCAAGCTTTTAGTAAGATTCTTTTCCCTTCAATTAGTTTTGCACATCCTACACGATTTCAGAGGAGCAGAGGACATGGGCAATGCAGGCTGCAAGGAAGAAGAGCATTTGGAGACAGTCCCCTATGATCTGGGTCTCCAAAGAGTCTACACTTGCTGAGCGTGCTGGCTGGGTGAGTCAGGACTACCACTCCACGTGCCTGTGGGTTCATGACTTGCTTCGGGGCAGGGCTAGGCTAGGCTGGCAGATTCTTCTGAATTATTTCCAGATAGGGATTAATGCAGTAAGCCAAGTTTGCCGCAGGACAAATGAACAAACCAAAGCTCCTCCAGATGCTATTAATAAAACCGGTCTGCCTGCTGCTTCTGTGCCTGATCTGGGAGTGCTGCATTCCCAACCTGGGGTGCAGGTGTTCACTCTGCCTTGCTTTTGTCGTGGGGCAGGGTGGCAGGGATTCCCTTTGGGCCATAAATGCCGAAGGATCCCAAATGGCAAAGGGGCTGCAGGAGCATATTTTGAAGAACGTCTCTCGACCCCCAGCCACAGCATTGGACACTGGGTGGGATGAAGTGCTTCCAGACGATCCTCGAGTTTTCTGTGTCTTGCTAATGAATAAAAGGTCTTATTGCCCACAAGTCTCCACACAGGCATTGAGCAGGCCTTTGTGCGGCCACAGGGAGAGCCTGGCTCAGGCTGTGGTGTGGCCAGGAGACTTGAGCTTTGCCAGGGAAAGCAGGTGGTGGGGATTGAGCCTTCTCCTTGTTAGCCTCTGTTATGGGGTTTCAGATAAATTTGAAACCAGTGGAGGTGTAAACAGGGTGGAGTTAGACTTTGAGCCCTCTAACACTGCCTCTGTCATGCCAAGGTGAAGGTGCTCTCAGGTCAGGTGGTTACAGTCCCTAATGTTCATGTTTCTCACTCACTCTCAAGTGGATGTTGCTGGGTTGTCCCCTGTGTGCATACTTACATGTTTGTGCATGTGAGTGTGTGTGAGGGGATCACTCAAGTTCCTGAACTCCTTCAGCACAAGCTCTCTAGGCGTAGTCTAGAGGCTAGAGTACTTGGTCAGTGAGGACACCTGGATGAGCTGACAGTGGTTTGGGTCAGCAGTGTGTGTCCCGTCAGCTGCAATGCTACTCCAACACCCAGGGCAGGAGCTCCAGAGGATCCTTCTGGGGATGAGAAGGATGGTTAACTCAGCAGACTTGGCTCTCCATCTCCCCTTACGTTGGCGCAGCTTGTGCTCTCTGACTACAGGCAAACAGAGACAAGGCAAGGAGTAAAGTGGCTAGTGGCTCTTAACAGAACCCCATGAGGACTTCCTGGGCATGGTAGGGTCAGCACAGGAGATGGGATTAGACCTCTCCATAAGATGATTCATGCTTTGACCCATTGCAGTCAGCCCTGGCCCTGGGCTCAAACATGCCTCTGTACACTGTGGGGTGGGGGCCAACATATTAATTGGGGTTGCTCTGAGTGGACTATGAAGACCAAAAGATGAGTCTGTTTTTCCTATAGTTCTCCAGTCTGCAGCACACACAAGCAGTTAATCCTGGGTTGTGTAGAGCTGGCTCCTTACCTGCCTGGAACAGTGCCTGGCAGGGGGAGGGATGAGGGCATGGCTCCGCACCTTGCCAGGGCAGGCATCACTGCAAAAATATTTGCTAAGAAAAGTGAAGCTCCACCCTAAGGAAAACTGAAGCCGGATGTGCAGACAGCTCTGGGTTTGCAGACGGAGGGTGGTGGTGAGCCGTGTTCTGTGAAACACGAGGGGCTACCAGGAGCTGAGCATATTGACCCTGGAGCCAGGCATTCTCCGGCATCTCTGCCCTGCACCCAGCTCCACCCAAGGGTGCCCAGCAGGGTAGACCCAGAGGCTGGAGGTGGCTGGACAAGGTGACGGGCACAAGGAACGCAGTTCTAGGGGAATTGACGCTGGAGGTAGGCAGCCCTTGCCATCTCAGTAGGCAGCAATGGGCAACTGGAGGGACTCAGGCACCTTGATCGGTACCTTCTTATTCCTCCTGTATTCACCGCCCTTGTCAGCATGCCCAGCTGCCTGTGCTTGCTCTGCGGGGGAGGTGGACTGCACCAAACATGAGTTACATGAGGTCCCGCAGAATCTACCAGCCAATACCAGCACCCTGTGGCTTGACTACAACTTCATCACGACACTCAGGCCAGGCTCCTTCCTCTTCCTGCCGGTGCTGCTGCGACTCAGCCTGCCTCACAACCATCTGGAGATGATTCACAGTAAGGCCCTGGTTGGGCTTGGGACGCTGCAGGAGCTGGACCTCAGCAACAACTACCTTACTGTGCTGACCTCGGAAGCCTTCCTGCCCCTCACCAGCTTGGTCACGCTCAATCTCGGCAGCAACAGGCTGGGGGAGCTGGAGCCCAGGGTACTACACACCCTGCCTCAGCTCCAGGCACTCTTCCTGAACAGCAACCCCTGGGTGTGCACCTGCAGCATCCAGCCCCTCTGGCACTGGTTCAGCCACAACAGGGAAAAAATGAAAGGTAAGTTTGTAGAGAGCTCTGTCCCCATTCTCCTCACCTTCTCCAGGTGGACCAGGCACCCATGCTAGGCTCAACCCCAGCACTGTGGTTGTCAACAGCAGCAGACCCATACGGGAGCCTATACCTTGGGCACCACAACACAGTACTGCCTGGTGCAGGGTACCCTGCCTGGTGCAGGGTACAGCGAGATTCCCCATGCAGGACATGGAGTCCCGTGTGTTCCTCTGTCTGGCCATGTCCCTGGGTCTGGTCCCTGGTGTCCACCCTCAGTCAGCTGATCTATGGTTGTTGGTCACTAGCAGGGATTTTCTGCAGTGCTGGATGGGGCAATGTTCCCACCACTTACATCAGTTCAGCCATGGTCAGGGCTGAACACTGGGCAATGGGCATCTCAAGGCATCACCCCTAACTCTGCCATGGCTCACTGCCTTCATTGCCTCATACCTTCCTCAGAGTCTTCATTTCAGTCTGATCCTTCATTTCCCTTCTTTGGAAGCCTTGGTGAGAGAAAGTTATAGGAGAGGTTTCTCCTGCTGCTGCCATCTGCTACCATTTGGTGCTGCCTTGTGTGTCTGCCTGCCTCTGACTGAACTGGCTGGGGACTTTCTGTGGCATTGCCAGGCTGCCTGCCCACTGCTACTCATACTCCACCACAATCCACACCCTCCCAACTCTATTTTTCCAGTCTTATCATGCCCTTTCCTGCACTGTTCTAACCCTACCTGCTCCTCCGTCTCCCCAGGCCATCGGAGGTAGGAAAGCTCCAAACCCTTCCTGCTACCCATCTTTGCACCATGTCCTGGACTATCTTGGACCACCTGGCTGCTGACCATCTGCCCTGGCCCCATCTGTCCCACATGGACCTGTCATCTCCCTGTCCATGACACCCACCTACCTTGACCCAACTGCCCAGTGCAGCCAGGTGACGTGCCCATCAATGCTACTTCTCTTTTCCAGAGAAGAGTTTGCTCTTGTGCACATCCCCAGAGCAGCTGAACAAGTATCCAATCATGGCCTTCAGGAATGAGTCCTTCAGGCAATGCTGGGAGAACTCACTGTTTGTCCAGGACTACGCCTTCTTTCTGCTCATCGGACCATTCTCTTTCCTGGCCAGCATTTTCCTCTGCATCTTCATGGGTTCTGTTACTGTTGCCTGCCACAACAAAGAATCACACTCCTGGAGGAGATTCTCTGTCTGCAAGTGGCACTGATGCAAGGCAAGCAGGAACTTGGCAGGCCATGGTCCATGACCTGCACAGATACCTACACCCAGTCATTGTAAATGTTTCCCTGTGAACCAGTGAGAGGATCCAGTGCCAGGATAAGCAGCCTCTGGCCCAACCCAGGAGGCCTATGTCTGCCTCTGGATGCACTGCAGGGCCACTGTTTGCCTTTCAATTCAATGTGTCGCCCGGAGAGCACACAACCCCACCATGTGCTACCCAGGAAGGGAATAAGTTTCAAAATGTTTCTCCCCTGACAAATTTTCCTCCCAGCCGGCAACCTTGGACTAGGATTAGTGTAAAAGATAGGTTTGGAAAGAGATAATGTCTCGAGCTCCTATTAGTGCATGGCTGCAAAAAGGCTGCCAGAAGAAGGCAGAGCTACAAAACAGGTTTCTTCCCTGATAACTTTATCCCTGTGCTGTAGCTGGGAGACTGGCCAAATCTCATTCATGGAAAAGGTCTAGGTTTAGCATTAAGGTTGGGAGCAAGACAAATGCCCCATAAACCTTCATATTCATTTGTTGCACCCCAAAGTCCACCCCCATTTTACCTGTCAGTCTAAGTCAGCATGATTGGATTCCTTTCCATGCACCCCTGAACTTCATGTGTCTTTCCATGCACGCTGATAGCCTCTGGGTGCCTTTTGGCACCTTCCATAATACTACGTTGGCATCTACATGTAAAGGGAGTCTCTCAGAGACTTTAATGTTAAAATTCTTTAAGAAACTCCCTTTTAGTGCAGCCATGGGCAGCAGGGAAGGACCAGAACTAAGTGGCTCCCACAGGGGCTGTGGGCAGGACTGAGCTTAGCTGACCTGATCCATGTTCTACTAAGCCTGTGTGCGTTATGTGGGGACAAAAAGCTCCACAGGGTTCTCGCCCGCACCACATCCCTTTGTGCTTGACATTAGGCAACCCATACCATCCCATAACCCTGCTGCCACCTGCACTTGCCTACTGAAATGCTTCTCCCCTGCACTGCCCTGAAATGCTATTTGAGGCTACTGGGATATGGATTGCAACCAGCTGGAGCTGCGATTGGAAAGGCCAAGATAAAATAGATGAAAGCACAGGCAAGGCGAAGGAAAAGATAAGTCACGGAGGACAAACACCAAATCTGACATGACCCAGTGGTACAGCTGTAACCATCAGCTACTCCCTTTTAGGTACAGCAGAGTAGTGAGGAATGATTCCTCACACCACATCTTAAGAATGGGATGGAGAATGCCCTTTCGAGCCTTTGCCAGGGGTTGAATAAACCATGCCATGACAAAAACAAATGAAAACTTGTGTCATCTGTTACCTGCTCCCATTACTATTTTCAAAAGAAATTACAAATGAACATGGTGTTACAGTTCCCAGAAAGCATATCTCACAGCACAACTCTATGACAAGGGGCATGAGGGTCGTGTAGGCCCTTTACACCAGCAACACTTCCTTGCATGCTGATGGTCCATCTGGTGCCATTATCCATGTGCTTGACACATACTGTGGGAGGAAAATCAACTGTTCTGGCCTCCTCTCTGGTGCTGCTGCTTGGGTCTCCCTGAAAAGCCTAGCTTTCCAAGTTGTACCTCACTGTTTACTCTGTGTGGTCTCCAGAGCCGCTCTCCTTTGCCCTGATTCTCAGGATTGATGAGCTGTCAGCGCTTAGGGACTGCAGTTGGCTCTATCACACACCTGCCTCAGAGACCTGCCTTGCATCCACTCACTCCTCAAGGGACCATGATCCCTGAAGTGCAGAAGAGCTCCTGTCCCAGTGCATGAGTGATCACTGCTGCCTGTGCGACCTCCTCGACAAGAGCCACACCAGCTGTCTCCCTTGGGCTGGGGTGTCCCAGAGCCCTGCTGGCAACCTTTAATGTGGTGTTCCTGCATCATGTCTTCCTATTGCACCCAGCAGAAGATAGTATCAAAAGGCCACCTGCAGAGTGGACACACTGTATTGGTGCTCGACAACTGCTGGATGCAGCTGAAGGAATATGGTACAGGCAGGTGGCCAGGTAGGCGGCAGATAGGGCACATCAGGTCCCATTGCCTTAGGCAAACAGAAGTGCTCATTCTGGTTCTAGTGGAAAAGATGCTATCTGCCAGTGCCAAAAAAGAAAAGGACGCCAAGTTCATGACTCCCCTCCAGGCTGAAAAAGTAGCAGCAGAAAAGCTGTCCAATCAGAGTGAGATGTCCAATCTTATCCTTAAAAGACGTGAAAAAAAAAATCAGGGGCTGGGCAAAAGGCTCCTCTGCACAACTGCAGCAAGTGTGGCTTCTGGGCAAAGAGTCTCCACGTCTAACAAGGGGAAGGGAGAAGGGCAAAGCAAGAGGGTGGGCTGTCCTCAAGAGGGGGTGCCATCACCTGATCTGAGAGGAATAAGCTGCAAAATAGGAGGTATCTAGTAGCGCTTCAGAGTGCTTTTCAGAGACTGGGGACAGCTTTTTGGTCATTGGATGTCAGGGCACAAGGGCAAGGCCCTGTTTCTGCCACTCCTTGACGCTGGTGAATGTGTGCTTTGCACTGCGCACAGCATGAGCCTCTCCTGCCTACCTCAACAGCCCTGTAGCCCACACACATCCCATACTACTGGCTGCACTTAGAGCATCTCAGGTCACAAGCGAAAGCCTGTCCCTGAAGAGTAGCAAAAAAGCAAGGCATCCTGTGAATCTTCAGGGCTCTCTTCAGGGTTCACCCTGGCACCTGCTGGGTAACCCTGACTGCAGGACAGCAGCTCTGCAGGGTCCAGAGCCACAACTTGAGCCAAGATACTTGTGGCCACAAAGCCAAGCCCCAGACATGAAACTCAAACCTGTGGCCATCTCAGAGGAGCAATGTAAAGTCCTGGAGGACCAACGCTGGGCTTGGGAAGTCCATTTGAGAATGCTCTTGATGCCTTTTTTTTTTCTTGCCCCTCCTGCCCAGGACAAAGCCTGAATGCTGCAGTGAGGACTGGGAAGCAGAACAAGCCAGCAGACACAGTCCCCTTCCTTCTATGTCAGGTCCCCAAGTAGGGAAGGAAGGAGAAATGGAGATGAGACAGCAGCTAGCACCTAGAACAAACTCAGTCTTTTAATAAAGATCACCCAAAGGCACTCCAGGCACATGCCCAGCAACAGAGTCCAAGCACTAGGCTCCCCAAGCAGGCCCCACAAGGGCTCTGCACACCGGGATTGTTCCCCCAGCTCTGGCAGCCCTGACTCCCAGCCCAACACAGGCCTTCCCTCCACTGTGTTGATGGCTGTGGTGGCTGGTGTGTGTATATACACAGTACATATTGCACTTTAAGATTTACTAACTGTTCAATGATTTAAAAGTAAACCCTTGGCAGAGGTTATTGTGGGAAAGACTAGCTGGCCTTGGAGCTTGCAGGAGCTGCGACAGAGATAAGCCCAGTTAAACCGGATCTAACTGGTGCTGGGGCACCAAGGGCCTAGAAAAGGGAGCGGTCAGTGGGTGACCTTGGCTGCTGCAGAAGCTTCTGAAAGAAGTAAAAAAGAGCCTGACAGCTTGGTTCCTCTGTTACACAGAAACCATCTGGCTTAGGCCTATTCTCTGTATTATTACAATGAACTCTTTCCTACAGCACTTCAGTAAACAAAAAAGCAGGCACCACAGCCCTGCATGCAGCCCCACATGCAGCTGTGCCATGCAATGGCTAGCGAAGAGAACAGGTGCTGTGCCAAGCCCCACTTTGGCCTTCCAAATAGAGTCCTGGCTGGCTAGGGCACACCTGTAAGTGCTGTGTAAGGTTTCCTGTTACTGAAGAACCCAAAGTTTTGGTCATGACATCAGCCACGGAGCCACGTGTTAATAGACAGGAAGTGCAGTGAGGGGAAGGGAAGGGTTTTTCTTCTGCTACCACATGAGAGAGGTGAATGGGCCTGCAACCCTGGCAAGGGATGAGCACGCAGCTCCAAGCCACGCCAGCAACACAGGCCCTTGTCACACTACCTGCCACCCTCAGAGCAGCTCAGGTCACAGCAAAAGCCTTGACTGCAGAGCGAGGAGCACCCTGTGAATCTTTGAGGCTCTCCAACACTCAGCCTCTCTGTGAAACCCATCTGCAGGAATACAGCACCACAGCGGGGTCTGCAGACACCAGGTCAGCCAAGCTGAAGTGCTGAAACTGGAATAAAAAGTAAAAAAAAGTGAAAGAAAGGGAGGAAGTGAAGTATTCACACTATGATATCATCAGGGGTTTGGTTTGAACTCAAAGAGAAAGAGAACTGAAACACATAGACATTGGTGCAAGTGAGACAAGTGTGGCCAGAGTCACAGCCAGGTTGCAGAGGGATTCCTACATGTCAGCAAACATGAGCGGCAGCAGCGTGGCATTTGCAGTAACCCTGTGGGACAAGAGCTGGCGCCTGCTTTCCTACACTTTCTCCTCATGGAGCTGCACTCTACAGATGGCTGCATGGAGACAGCTCTGGCGCATGGTAGCGCTGGCACCATGACTGTCTGCTGGGCACTGTCCCCCATGCCCATGTTCCCCTAGCCAGCACTATCCCTGGGCAAAGAAGGGCAAGAGCCTTTGCTGACTAAGAGCAAGGCTTGTCTCTCTGCCAAGCCCCTCTTCTTGCATGACAAAATGAAGGTGATGGACAGTTGGGGGAAGTTCGTTATTTTTCCCAAGAGCACGGCTTCGCAAGAGGCTCAGCATGGATTTTCCCCAATGGCCAAGGGCAGGCACTGGGCACCCTGTGTTGTAACGGCGTGTGCCCAGGCCCTGTGTGCAGGATGGCTGCAGGAGCTCTGCTGCCACCATGTGCCCCTCAGTGCCTTTGGCAGGAGCAATGCCAGCTCTCCTGAACTCCTTGCTGTTGACATCACTGTTTGCCAAAAGGCCTGGCATCTCCACTCGGAACCAGGAGCTTCCCAAGCCGTGCTGCTCCACGCTGAGCCTGCAGAGGAAGTAGTTACCCTGCTGGAGCTGAGCTGGACACTGGCTGTCACAGTCCCACCTCGAGGACCTGCTTCATGCCCTTTTGTGTGACTCCGAGGGGCCAAAGTCATGAAGGGGCATGGAGGAACTCCTATGCCGACGCGTGGGTGATGGATACTTGCTGTGCTGCCTCCTCGACAAGAGCCATGTTGACTGTCTCTGTCGGGGGCTGGGATGTCCCAGAGCACTGGTGGTGGCCTTCATTGTGTTCCTGCACCACGTCTTCCCCTTGTATCCAGCAGAGAATGGTGTCAAACGTCCGCCTGCAGAGTAGGCAGTCTGCAGACCACCTTTAGTGACCTGCACATCTGATCTGGCGTCCTCGGGAGCACGTGGGAAGGCTCTGACTAGTGGCCTGTCCCTCACTTTCACAGCTAGGCTAGCTAGACTGAGAGCTGAGGTGCTACACCTACCATTAAAATTTGCTCAGGGCCTTTTCTGAGACTGAATCCCAGTGCCACAAGAGAAAGAAAGGACTGCATTGAAATAGAAGTCATTGTATGAATATTCTGGAAGATTGCATTCAAAAATTTAAACGAATCATTAGTGCAAAGCAGATTTTTTTTCCAATGTAAAGTTTAAAAAATTACCAAACTGGAAGATAAAGAAAAGTGATAAAAGGAAAAGAAAGGGAAGAATCAGAGTGTCAGTGCTGTGATGTCATTGGGGGGTTTGAAATGAGAAAGACAACTGAAACACATGGCCATTGGTGTGAGCAAGTCGAACCTGGTTAGCACAGGCTGGGAGCATGTTTAGCAGTAGTCCAGGTCTTCAAGTTGGATGTGACCAGCAGGTTTCAGTGTGAGGCAGTGAACAGCCTTTCTGTGGGATTCACAGCAGGGCTCTAGCGGAGGCTGTGCAAGTACTGAAGCACAGTGTATTAATGTGAAGGAAAGTAGAAAAACAGAAGGATATTTGCAGGACTGTTGCCTTGGCACTGCTTCCAGAAGCCTGGAAAATCATCTTTTTGAGAGGTGCTGGTATTCAAGTGATTGCAGACTTGCTTTGGCCCTCTACTGCCAGGCCTATCCCCAAATCCTGTTTTTATTTTTTTTCCTGGCATCACAGAATAGCAACGCCCCATTCTTCCTGGTCCCTGTTCTAGAGCTTAGCCTTTCTGTCTACTAGTTTCTCTGTCCCTCCCCTCTCCCTCCACCTTTTACTGTTTGCAAACCCTGCAGCAGTGCTGGGGGACACACTGATTCAGCGAAGAGCTCCCTGACACTTTCGCTAGAAGGTAGAGACAGAAGCACACAGCACTGAAATAAACCACTCATGATTCACTCTAGACTTTACTGAGCTCTTGCAAAAACTTGTTATTTATGTTACATCAACATATAAAGTAGAATGGGCCCAATTTCTCAGCTGGAGCAAAAATGATTTGATGGAGCCACTGCAATCAGTGGGACGATGCCCACAGATGTCAGATGTAGTCTGAAAATCCTGCCTACAAAGGATGCTGATGCTCACTAGAAGCCCCATCTGCTTAGCTGAGGCAAGGGGAAGGGAGGCAGTTCTTGCTGCTGGGGTTTGGCAGTGCATTATCGATGGGCTTTCCACCCTCACAGGAGATGGGATTCAGTGTGGCCTGTGCACATTCTGCAGCCACTCGTCACCAGCCTGATTGGTGCCAGATGCATCCAGGGTGCTGATGTCCTTGCCCCACTCACATTGCCCACATGGGAGGGTGCTGATGGATGCTGACCCATGGGATATTGTCTGATGGGGTGCCAGAGCCCATACGCGGGCAGAAGGAACATCTTCAGCCAACTTCATCTGGTTCCCCTCTCCTGAGAAGGATCTGGTTTGTCATCTCTCTGGGTTCAGGCAGATACAGCCAGGTGCCCTGGGGCAGCACAGCTGCCACACAGGTTTCCAGCAGTCTTGTATCAGCACTGAGTGTGGCAGGGGAGGCTCAGTGTGGACACCAAAGAGAGGTTGGGTGGCATCCGTGCAGATGCCATGGCACTCAGCGAGCACCCAGTGAAGTCCAGGTATCGGCATCTCTCCTTGCATTGCTGGTGCTAGCAAGCATAGAGCTTTAAGGTAGATTCAATCATTCAGAGCCATTCTCCATGGAAATGTTCTTGGCCAGGAGAGTCATGGTATGCAACCTACGTGCTGCACATGGCCAGGCTGTGGGGATGTCTCGTGAGCTGTGGATGTGGGGAGTCAGGGCCTTGGCTGACAGCACAATAGGAGCTCCACAGTATCATGTTTTAGCAGAGGCACATGGTCATGGGGGGTAGCCATGGCGGTAGCTGCAGGTCTGGGAACACTCCTTCCTCAAACAGGAGACAAATCATAGCCACAGGCTTTGCGCACCGACTGATGGAAGGGAAGAATAGGAGTTTGTCTGCTGGTGATGAACAGAACCCACATCTTCCAGTCCTCGTCCCAGGCACAGTGGATCCGTCAGCACAGAGGGATCATGTGCCTGGCCTGCCATACCATGTGGACTGCTCCAGCCGGTGGGGCCATGAACACCTCACGTGGGGACCCCCAAGGGTGGTGTGAAATGTGGAGCGCAGGTCTCATGATCTGTGCCTGTGCTGAGAAGCACAAAGCTACAAAGTGAAGCACATGTTAGCAGTCTAGCACCATCTCCTCCATGCTAACATGTGAGAGCAGACAAAACGTGTCTTTTAAAGTTCATTCCCCTTGCACCTAGCAAGTCAATGGCAGTACTGATTAACAGCAGCACAAGTTGGAAGCAATTGTCTCTGTACAGTGAAATCCAAAGTTGTCCTGATTCTGCGGTACATTCTGGGGCATAAATGTGTCAGGAGGCCTAGGAAGGGAGGGAGATATACAATGAAGTCACTGTTTACAGATGAAGGATGCATTCCTCCCGTATCACCCAGAAGAACCAATCAGTGCCGCTTGGAAAGGCGGTCCTGACTATGCCTTCCTACTCAGTCGGGCTAGGGCTGATGGCTCAGGAAGAACGTCACACCACAGTGCTGACTGAGGGGTCGGAGAGGTTGAGCTGGCCGGTGATGTCAGTGGGATGATATTGCTGTAACACACAAAGACACAGACAAGAAGAAAAAAGGTGTTAGGCAGTCCTGGCACTTGCTTCTATGTCTATTCACATCCCATGCCTACAGGATATCACTCAAGGGTGATGCAGCGGCCTCAAACCTGCTGCTGGCAGAGGTGCCCTTCCCAGTGCAATCCAAGCTTGTGCAGAGGTCATTGCAGACACTCTCCAAGCGCCCTACACCTGGATGGGGAGGAGGATGTGCAGGAGCACGGCACAGCTTCTGCAGAACGTGGAAGCCATGGCAGCTGTGTTGCCTGCTGAGCAAGCCTGTCTGTGCTTGGGGAGAGCTACAAGACAAAGCCTGTGAATTAATCAGCCCAGCCCCCAGTTAAACTTGTGTATGAAAGGTCAGGCTGGGTTTCAGCTTCTGACTGGTGCCAGATCTAGCTCTGCTTTGAGGAAGGGCATTTCACCTCTGTGCTTGAATGACTCCACTTTGACTTTCCCTTCATGCAGGTGAGGAGACATGCAGTGTGGTTTATTTGCAGTAAACTGGAGATTCGCTTGGTAATGTGAAAATTCATCCTACGTCTGTGTTGAGATGTGACCTGGATTTTTGTTTCTGCTTGCCTTTTGGAAGGGACCTTGGCAAACACTCCTTTGGAGAGAACTTCCCAACCACTGCCCCACCAGCAAGTAAAGTGGGGAGAGCAGAAACTCTCTTCAAATGTCAAGAAAAAAAAGACTTCTCCATTCCCCAGTCAGGGGTTTAAAACTGGACAGCTATTTTCTTCCTTCCTCTTTCCTTCCTTCCATATTTCCTTCCTTTTCCAGTTGCGCTCTCCTGAATCTTAGATGCCAAGCTGGGTCTGCCCAGCCCTGCACCAGGACCAGGTGGCATGAAGCATCATGCACTGCTCTCCAGGGCATGATGCCAGAACCTGAGAGACCTTCTTTTATACTGCTGTGTGGACCCTCTCTGGTGGCATTTGTTTGGCCTTGAGCCATGCTACATAGGAGGGTTGCCATTTTGCTCTCTTCCTGGAGGGACTCTGCTGATGGGACTTTACCCATGTCTTGCATTGGTTGGTGGCAACTGTGGCCCCCATAGTGCTGCTGGTGGCTCTGTCACTGTGGCTACCCTGCATGGCTGTACACCCCAGCTTCTGTCTCAGTGAAATATGGTGCCCCCCAAAGCACTGTATGGGGTCCTCAGCATTTCTCTGCTCTGCCCAGAGCATTTTGGACCTTGCAAGAAGCATGGTGCATCAGTTGAGGGCTACGAGGATGGGAGACAGAGCAAGTGTGGTCCCATCCCGCTCGTACACATGCCAAGAGCATGCTGCCAATTGCTAACACCAAGGGAATATTTCATGGGATCAGTGCACCCACCCCTTCACTTAGAAAACAAATTTTTATTGAAATGGAGTCTTTAAGAAATTCCTTGTTGTTGCCTTTGTGGCTTTGCTGTTCAAAATGGTAACACCTTCACCACTGCCTGTTCACACAGAAAATGGCCAAGGTGAATCCCAAGTTGTCCTGTTGCCCTAGGCAGTTTTCTGTGACATTTTGTAGGTGCACTAAAAATGACCCTCTCCCCAAATGGGTGTAGCTGCCCCTCTTTGCAAAAGTCCCAGCTCTGACTGCAGTGATAAAATGACTATGAGCTTTGAGCGCCTGGGATGAGGCAGCAGCCACCTATCAAGGGCCGTGCTCCTACAGAGGAGAGGAAACAGTTTAAAAAAGGGAGAGGTTGGGTGACACCTTCAACCTTAACTGAAGGAAGGCTGATACAAAAGATAATGGGCAAAAAAAAAAAAAGGATCCTTTGATCCTTTGTTAAAAACCTTGCACTACCAGCCTGATGTAACCAGTAGTAACTAGGATATGTGTGTGTGTGTGTGTGTGTGTGTGTGCATCTGCATGTGTGTGTACGTCTGAGTATGCACTCCTCGGTGAATGTGTACGTGTGGCTGCTGCGCTGGGGAGCTGGAGAGCTAGCAGGACAGGTTGAGGCATCCTGGCCTCTTTACACAGCTCAAAGGACGACTCTAAAACACCCAAATGCACTGGGGAATTTGGCCAGAAAAATCAAAATACAGGAACATGACTTTTGATGTGAAAGCATATCTCCTCCAATCACAGAGTTGTCACAGGGTAACATTCTCATTTACTTTTTGTGTAGAGTTCATGCATGCAATTTTTAATATTAAAAAAAAGAAAAAAAAAACAAGAAAGTTATCATATTAAAGCTATGTTAAAGTAGAACTAATGGCAAAAACACATATCAGTAATTTAGGGTAAATTATGTTACAGGGATGGTGCTATTATCCCCAAATCAAACATTATAAAACCAAGAAATTAATCATTATTAACCATAGAAGAGACTCAAACATGTTAAGGTATGGAAGTGAAGTGAAGGCACCAAAAACTTTAAATGACATCAGGAAGAAAATATAGACAAGAACTTAATAGGTATTAAAAATGACTTCAACCTAATCTGTGTTTATATGCTAATCTCTGGCTGGTGGAAAGTTTTCTGGATTTGTTTTCCAATTAAAAATTACATTTCCAGCTAAGTGCAATCTTGTAGAAAATGCCAACTTTCTTTTTAAAAAAAAAAAAAAAAAGAAAGATTGTCTTTGGCCTATTTCTAGTTGTTCAGGGCCAAAAACCAGATTTTTTTCAGCCAAAGGTTTTCTGATGGCTGATATTCCATTGAAAAGGCGACCTTTTCCATAAATGCCCTTGATTTTTTGGCAATATCCCAAGAATTACAGAGTGATCATTGCCTCAAAGCACTGGGCCTTTGCTTCGTGGTGATGTGGAACGTGTCATGCTGTGTTTGGGGACCCACGGTCTGACAGTTTCACTCTGCGGGGTCTGGCAACATCTGCAGTGGGGCCTAAGGTATTTGTGCGTCATTACGTGTCTGTACAAAATGTGCCGGCTCAGAAGGTGGCTGTGTGGTTTATGCATCTCACATGGCTTCTGTGGGGTTGCAGTATCGTGGGTGGTTGCGATGGATGGCAGTACATCAGCTCTGCGAGTGCTATTCGAGTTGCAGGAGCTGCCTATGGGGAACACATGCATCTCCTCCTGGGGCGGTGGGGATGATGTGCCGCGGAGAGGCTGTGCAGCTCGGGTGATGGTGGGCGCTAGGACGTTCAGAGTGGGATGGTAGCTTCCCAGGGCTGTCTTGGCTCCATGGTGCCAGCCTGTCTCTCTGGCACTCCTGAGGGACCATTCTGCAGGGCTGCAGAGTAGAATCCATTTTTAAAACTCCAGACAACAAAAATGAAAGAAGCAAGGCCACCAGGTTTGCATCTTTCGCTTGCTAGACAGGAGAGCCCATGGAGCTGGGGTCAGTCTGGCCTTCCAGCCCCATGGGCTCTCAAGCCTTGCCCATCTGAGACCTGGCTTGGGCCTATGGCTCTGCCAAGCATCATAAAACAGAGCACCTCACTGCTTTCTTGTCTTTACAAGGACCCCAGGCAACATGTCCCAGCATGCTACATACTCGTGGGGCCTTCCACAGCAGGAGGGCATTGAGATCTCTGAGCCAGGGCTGCTGCATCAAAGCTGAGGGCACCAAATGACAGGCTGTGACATTAAATGGGAGCAAACACCCTCTCACTGATTGCTAATCCTCAGAGCAACCAGCAGGCCATCCCAAGCTCACAGCAAAGCTCACTCCACCACAAGGCTCTGGCCTGATCTTGACCCTACTAGCCTGTTCTTGGCCCAACCAACCTGATCTCTTCAGGAGATGTGTGTCTTGGAATCCCAGCCATGTTTCCCCTGCAGCCAGTGGACAAATAAGCACCCAAGGAGTGGGGCACTATTATCCATAGAGGGGCTGCTCCCTCCATGGTTTGCCTGCAAACAGTATGCAAAGAAGAGCATGGCCACAACCTGAAGCACAAGCAAGGCTAGCTGTGCTAACTTCCCTGTGGCCCATTGCCCCACAAATGGTAAGTGCTGGTCCCAACCAGAAAAACAAGGCGGGAGTACAGCTCTGCCTTTTGCAAGTGTAGCCTTTGTGCAGAAGGCCTTTGGACCTAGATAGCTCAGGGCATTGTTGCTGCTCCTGCCCTGAGGCAGAGAGCACTCTGGGGTGGGGACATGGGCAGCCACACCATGGAGAAGGATCTGCCTCTGCATGCTTCTTATTGCTGCTAGGCTGCAATGAAGGAGGAGTCGAGGATGCCACATGCCAGGTGCCCCAGGCAGCAGTTCCTGTGGCAGACTAGGCTGTGTATCCCTGTTAACAGGGGTGAGTGCAGTGTCCAAACCCCTTAGATTCCAGCACCTTGGAAAGGGCACTCCCATACGTGGGCTCCACCAGCCCCTTCTTCCCCAGTCCTGGCACTGGCTCCTGTGCCTGCAGTAGACAGTGATCTCTCCCACTTTGCCTTGTTGCTCCTGCTCTCCCAGGCCTGGATCCACACCTGGATTTTCTAAATCTTGGAATGAATCAAGCAAAACACCACAAAATGCAGGATCTGGCCTAGTTGCACTGAGGGCCCCCACCAGCTCTTTCTTTTGTTTTCTCCCCTTCCCATCCTGTCTGCTCCTCCTTCTCTCTCCATTCACTTTCCAGCTTCTGTCTGCATCAGCCACCCCATTCCTCTTCCTCCTTTCTCCCAGGCAGGGCTCGGCCTATCAAGACACAACCCTCAGTCTTATTGGGCTTTGATCCCTGTTACAGTGGGAAGAGGTGGGACATAAGGCACGGGGACATGCCCAGCCCAAGGCGCAGCATTAGCAGAGCACAAGTGATAACAGGGATGCCTATTTTCCCCACTGGCAATGAGGCATGGCTGGCAAGTGTGGGGCCACCCTTCCCTGTCAGCTGACCCTGAGGGGACAGATGGGAGGAGCACTTTGTGTGAGCTTGTGGCAGCCCAGCCCAGCTGAGGGCTCAGCTGACCTAGGCCTCTGGAACAGTGTCCCAGGGGTGCTCCCGGGAGCCTCGTGGCTTTGAGCCTGCATTGGTCTAAAATGGAGCTGCCTCCATTGCATGTACAGAGCCGTGGCTCAGAGAGCCCCTGGAGCATCGCATGCTGCTCACCGAGGTGCCCCCATGCCTGCGGCTGGCAATGAGCCACCCTGCCGCCAGAGGCTGCACGTCCTCGCGCCAGCGCCGCCTCCGACCCCCCGGCCCCACCATGCATCACACTTCTCATAGCCTGGCAGGGAGCCTGCTCTGAGCAGCCCTGGGCAGAAACCCGACGGTCGCCCAGGGAGGTGATTTTGGCAGCCCATTAACTGGAAGTTCTGACAGCAAAACGCACCTCCCACTTCCACACAAGACAACAGAGTAGCCACAGTGCAGAGTGTCATACAACAGACGGCAACATGCAGAGGGACACTGGCTTAGTCTGACAGACCAACAGCCCAACCTGACGCTGAAGTGTGTCTCAAGCTCTAGCAAGAGCAGACACATTCGCACATTTTGGAAGCAACTGGCTTTAGAGGTAACAATTTGTAAATTTTCTCTGGTTAAATGAGAGTAGTTTTACTCCAAGGTGAAAAGTGCACAGTTTGAGCCAGATTGGGTCTTTAAAACCTCCTCTTTTAAGCATTTGTGTCTCTCTTCTAGAGCTGAAATACTGCTGACGATAACCAGAGACAGCTGTCACTTGTGTGCTGAGGACTATGTCCCAAATGCTAATAATCACAAACAAAAATCACATGTAGAGAATGTGACACGCATGGCTCTCAGTGAGGTGACACAGTGTCCAAATTAAATCAAGGTGATCATTTTAGGCATACGATGACAAACATTACGGGAACACTCAGGAACAACAACAAAAAAAAAGTCATTGGATTCAAAAGGCCAGCACCGGTAAGGTGAGCAAAGCACAGAGAGGAACATCAAAAATCATCCAGGCAAAAAGAAAAGAAAAGAAAACAAAACAAAACAAAAACTCGTTTGCATCTCCCAACTCATCACAGGACTCCAAACCACCTCCTGCCTGCCCTCCAGGATCCCAGCATCCTCTCAGGAACACGGGATGACTGACTCACTGACTGACTGACTGGTGACGAACATGAGCTATGCATGTACACTGGCAGCTTCGGGATGAGTGTGTGGCAGTCAATGGGATGGTAGAAGAGAGAAAGAGAGAGAAAGAGAGAGGGCAGAATTGTTCTTCTTCCTCTTACCGTATCCTTGGAGGACCTACGTCTCTTGAAGCTGGAGGCCAGGGTGGAGGTGATGGACCTAAAAGTGGCTTTCTTTTTAGGGTCAGGTTCTGCTCTACCACTTTTTCTATCCTAAAATGAATATGTATAAGTGATTAGATCTCTAGTGTGTTGTTGGAAACTCTAAATCTACTTGAATACTGCCCCATGTCATGTCCTTCATTTAGGTGAGTAAGCTATTGGAGATGTTCTGTCACTCCCAGTCCTCCAAGGGGCTCTGTGGCGTGCAATGACAGCACAGACGCTGCACGGCCACAGCTCTGGGCCCAGCCTCACATCTGGAGCACTGGAAAGCGCTTGGGGAACAGCCCTGTTCTCCTTGGTGTCTGCTTGCAGACCTGCACATCTGATCCAGCTTCCTCAGGAGCACGTGGGGATGCTCTGACTAGCGTCCTGTCCCTCACTTCTGCAGCTAGGCTAGCTAGACCAAGAGGTGAGATGCTGCATCTACCACTAAAAAAAAATTGCTCAGGGTCTTTTCTGAGGCTGAATCCTAGTGCCACAAGAGAGAGAAAGGACTGCATTGAAAGAGAAGTCATTGTATGAATATTCTGTAAAAAATGTATTCAAAAATTTAAATGATGCATTTGTGCAAAGCCAAACTTTCTTTTTTCCAAAGTAAAATAGTTTAAAAAAATATGAAACTGGAAGAAAAAGAAAAAAATAAAAAAAGGAAAAGAAAGGGAGGAAGCGAAGCGTTAGCGCTATGATATCACTGGGGTGTTGGAATGAACTCAAAGAGAAACAGAACTGAAAAATGTAGCCATTGGTGTGAGCGAGTCGGACCTGGTTAGCGCAGGCTGGGAGCACCAGCCGCCATGGTGCAGGGGCAGCAAGTCGAGAGGACCGGCCGCACTCTGCGGCGGGCGCTGAGAACGATTCCTCCCCAATTGCTTTCGTGCCAATGAGTGTGACCTTTCCGACGGGGGACGGAGTGACCAGGTCTGGCTCTGCTACCGCACGGGGGTAACCAAAATGTATCCCGCTGGTGCGTAGAGCATGCTCGGGGATACATTTGCTCCTCCTTCTCAGTTCTCTCTTTTGCGGACATGCACAAACGGAAAGGAAAGCAAGATGAATGGAATGAAATGTCTTTTTCTTCCATGGCATCTCAGGAAATAGCCATGGCAAAACTGTGATCCCAAAAACCATTATTTTTGTTTGTTTGTTTTAACAAATAAATCTTTCCACTTGCCTACCTTCTAGCAATGTACCAGATACTAGTGCTCTGACGTTTCCTCCTGTGGAAAAGTCTTACATTGTCAAACGGCTCTTTACCATGAGGCTGTTTATCCCCACAGGGCAGCATGCTTTGCTCACAGTCCCAGACTCTGCCCAATGACCCAGTGCAGTATTTTCTAGAAGGTTGGCAAGTGAAAAATGGCAGTGTGACTAGTGTGCTCTGTCCCAGCAGCCTTAATCCCATCCGTGCTGCTGCTTTTTGGAAGCAAAGGAAAAAAAAAACAAACATGGCTTTTTTTTTCCCCCAATACTGAACAATGAACTGAACCCAACAAGCTCTCAGGATATAGCAGCCTGGCCTTGTGCTTGCCCTCACTGCTCTCAGGAAGGTCACTTCCACCCAAGCAGCCCTTCTTTTCTCTCCAGCCAGTGCTGCTCCCCAGGGCCATCTTGTTTCACTCGTTCAGGTGACACCACTTTAGGAGTTCCCAATCTCTCTTTCGTTCGCTCCTTCTGTGAATGGCAGTCTCCTTTAGGCATCTAAAGGATCTGCTGCTCTCTGAATGATGTTTCGCTTCCCCAAGGAAGAAAATGAGCTCCAATGCTTCAGAGAGAGCCTCTTGGTGTGCTAAACCTGGGCCCAGTGTGAAACCAGGATTCATCCAAGAGTAATAGGATAAGAGAAGAATGAGGCTTGTGGTTGGGCCTGGCTCAAATATGTTACCAGGATTCAGTGCCACTGCCAGGCAACACCACCCTGCTGGGCTTCCCTTGCCTCCATGAAAGGAGACATTTCAGTGATGGGAAATGCTGGAGAGAGCAATAGTCACAGGGAAGCACCCCTCCTTCAGAGTCCTGGTGCTGACAAGCACTGGCATTGCTGCCTCCCATCCTGGGAGACGTTTTTGTCTTCAAACGACAAGAGCACACTCCACCTCTTTTGGGAATCTGTCCTGGGTGTGAAGGCAGCTACTGCACCCCTGAAGAGCCGAAAGGGAAGGGGAGGCTTTGGCCCTTTTTGGAAACCATTACTTGAGCATTTCTCCACCTAAGCAGCATGAGAGCCACAGGGGAAGGGATGCTCAGTGGCAGCAGATTAACCCTCCCATCCTCTGCTGGCAAGTAATACCTCCATGCAGAGTATCTGCAAAGGAGCAGCACTGGTACTGCTTGCTCAGCTGGAAAGAGATGTGGCTCCAGCAACACTGCCCCCAGCAGAACAAGGAGCCAAGTTCCCCTCATGACCACAGCTGAGGACAAATGTGGGCATTTGGGCCAGGTGTCTGTTCCAGACAGAGCTGTGCACAACTCATCTCCCAAGAAAGATGGCATTGGCTAAGTGCACTCCCAGGGGCAAGGTAGGGCTTCTACAGCTTGCTAGTGGCTCAGAAACATCTGGCCAGAGTTACTAGAGTGTGGGGTGGGGGACATAGGGCCTCATACTAGTCCGCAACTCTGCATTCACTGATTTGGTGAAGGAATGGAAAACGCACCTGTTGGAGATTTGCTCTAAAAACGATTTGTCCTACCTGCAGGTTTTTCCTCCACACATTAACGGCCGCAAACGCCAGCTGCATCTGCTTCCTCCGCGCGTCCTTATGCCTTTTGTAAGCTATTTCTATGAATATTAAAAATATCCCGGCAACAATACCTCCAGCCACCAGCATAAACACACCTGAAATAAGCAGGAAAGTTACAGAGGGCAATGCAAACCGCACCATGACACTTCCATTTCTCCTGTATCACACAGTGAGCAAGAGGAGCATTTTACAACCCAGGGTCGCTCTGACCTCCCACCATCCCCCAAGGTCCATCAGGGGCTGGGGAGGGTAACCCCACACAGCAGGGCAGACGTTGCAGCTGCCTGGGTGTTGGACAGCAAAGTGATTGTAGGCCGGGCGTCTTTGCAAGGTCCTCTTGGTCATGCACAACCACCAGAACCGGCAATGCAACAGCAATGCTCGGGGGCAGGCACAGAGCTCTGGGGCACTGGGTACTGTAGTCAGCACCAGAACAGACCCCAACCCCCAGACTATTGGGTTGTCTCAAAAACCCAAGTCCTTTCCATCAGGAAGGACAGAGTGTGCAGTCCTGGCTTGGCCATCTGGGAATCCACAGGGGTGATGTTTAGGGAGCCATGGGATGGGAAGGTGGGCAGCACTGAATGTCCTGGGGAGATAAACTGCTCCTTCCCTCTCTTGGCACTTCTGCCTTGTCTCTGAGGACTCTGAGGTACTGCTGAACAAGTCTAATCCTACGTTCACATGTGGGTTGGGCAAAGGACTGCTAGCGCTGAGCTGCTGCAAAGGAAAAACCCATCTGGAGGACCTTGCAGTCTTTACAAACAGGGGCCAAAGGGGAAAAAAAACAAACCAAAGCAAAAAAAAAAAGAATAAGTTATCATCTTACTGCCCTCTGCTCCCTGCCCTGGAAGAACCTGGGACAGTCGTCTAAAGGTTGAGTGGCTGCCGCTTGCCACCCACTCCCTCCTAGGTCATGTTCTTGCTCATCTCCTCATCCACCTCTTCCCCAGGAGGTGTTGCTCCCTTCTCTCTGCCTTGGTGACAGCTCTGATTTCACTGTGACAACTGTAGTTTGGCCAGAAAAGAGGGAGGGGAGCAATGTTCAAAGCAGGCCATACCCATGGATGAGAAAGCCACCCCAGGGAAGTTCAGGGAGGCTTCTCAGAGCCGTTCCAGGAAAGGTGGAATAGGAGTCCAACACTCCCACAGGAGGGAGCAGCCCTCCTGTACTAGGAAAGCACAAACCCAGAAGAAGCAGAGCTTTGGCTTGAGAGGGGAGCTCGGGAGAGGAGAATGCCTTGAGTGAAAGCAGGCTACCCAGCGAAGGGGAAGAAAGAGGTTTGCAGAACAAACCTGCCATATTTTCAAAGGTGAGTGTTGCTGGGGCATTGCTACGGGAATCACACTCCTGATACCTCACCCAAGTCTTGTCCAAATCCTCCATGAAGCCATTCTCATGGGACCTGAAAGCACAAGGAGACAGGACAGAGTAGTCACTGGAGTCCATATGCAAGTGAGTGGGGCACAGGGACTGGCTTTCATGCCTTTTGTGCATTCATGCCCTCCACTAGGACTCTGCATTTGTTTGCAGCCTGCAAAAGTGAATGTGTGTGCACACTTGTGTGTGCGTGCCTGGCTAAGGTCACATGTGTGCACATACATATGCATGTATGGCATCTATGTAGAGAATGTGTGGCCTGTCTGCAGCGGGCACTTCTGCATGTCTAACATATTTTCATGCTGTGTGAAAATGCCAGTGTGGTAATGAGCCATGTGCACAGTGCAGTAGGTGTTCATAGCTGCCTGGTGCTTCTACCCAGTGTTCTGAGAGCTGGAGAACTGACCACCAATTGTAAGATGAATTTACAAGTGGAGCAATGCAGCTAATGAGGAACAGAGCTTCTGGGCAAGGTATTTTGATGGTGGAAGACCCAAGAAGTTAAAATATATCTTATTGCCAGATTCCATTGGTGGACCCTAAACAAAGATCTGAGTGTGGAAAAGGGACAAAATTTCTGCAGGAACAAGGAACCATGTCAGTCCCTTGCTGCATACAAAGATGGAGGCTCCCCTTGTCCCTGGTGTCCCCAGCCACATGCCCTGTTAGCCACAGAAATCTTCATCCCTTTCTAAATCGGCTGGGATAATTTGGCATTTCTTCTCTTGTTTTATGTACTCTTTTAATAGGAAAAGAGCATGAGGGAGAGATGCTTCGAACTGCTTTCTTTGAGTCTTCAGTAGCATGCACGGTCTATTGTCTCCTTCCCCGTTTATCTTCTGTCACAGGTGAATACCCCTAGGCCCTCTCTCTAGCTTCACAGAGGCTCCTTCACAGAGGCCCATTTCCTGCTCTAGCAGATTTTGTTGGTGTGGCAAATTAAGTGGGAGGAGCACAGATAAGCGGGGGGGGGGGGNAGGGGAGGGGCGGGGGGTTCAAAACCTCTGCACTCTCTGGTATGTCATGGAAAGAAATCGGCACAGCCCAAAGCACAGCTTACCTGACCTGTCATACCAGCATATAAGCAAATGGATGGTACCTCTTTCTGCCTGAACAGCTAGCAGGAATTGAGGTAGGCACAGGGCACATATCCCAGAGTTTCACCATACGTTCCCCCTGATCTTCTCTCCCTCATGTTCCTTGTATATCCCCATGACTCACTGTCTTGCTTGGTAGTCTGTAGCCCTGGGCTTGCCTGACCTCACCCAGAAGGAAGCCAAGGGCTCCCTCTTAACGACCTTCCAATCTTCTCACTTTGCTGCCACCCAGTCCCTTGGCATGGTCAGCTGATGGGATCCCATGGCTACTTGGGTTAACCTGGATCCTGCCTGGATTTCCTACCTTATGTCCATTGATTTCAGACACTTCAACTCGGTATTGTGGGCAGGACCCTGGTGCCTCCTGAATGCTGGCTTTCTGCCTTATAGTAAAATTAATCTTGAACCTCTCCCTCCACTTCCTAGTTCCTGACTGGCTTTGCTTCATGGCCACATGTCATTTCCCCGTCTACAGTGAGTACATAATTTTCGAACTAACACAGTAAATCCCCTTTCTCCATGATATCTCGTTAGCTTGTGGAGCTCATTGCTGCACGTCCATACTGGAAAAAGTCTCTGCCTATCAGGAATACCCGGCACTGAAAGAATAGCTCACGAAAGATTAAGCCAAGACAGCACAATTCTTTCAGACAAGCTGAATCTGCAAGGAGTATCAGAGAAATCACATCACCTCTGCCTGCTGCTGCAGCCTACACCTTGCTCCAGATCCAGGATCTGATCCTGGATGTTCCCAGCATTTCTCTACCAGCCTTGCCTACATTCCTGTGGCCATGCAGAGCTCCTGTCTCTAGCCCCAGTGCCTTGCTGCCCTGCTCTGACCGTCTGTCAGCTGCCAGATACCTACAAGCCAGAGCCAGAGCTGAGTCTTATGGTATCCATCCCACTCGGTCAGGCACAGTCCCTTCAAACCACCCAGAGTCAGGGAACCCCAGTCCCTGCAGGGCATTTGGGGGGTGAAAGGGTAGTGCCTGGCACAAGCCTACTTGCATGCTAACACATGCAGCATTTAGGGAGCAGGCCCTATGCTGAGAGCCATGTACGGACTTGAGGATGGCCAAGGAGACGTTCTGCTTCCATGGACTGTCTTTGCGCATCCCAATCCCAAAGCCAGAGCGGAAGAAAAGCTCCCCCGTCGTCACCAGATCACACTTCTGGGAGGCTTCAAACTCGAGCACTGCTGAGTCCCAGATGAAGGCATGGAGCTTGCTGGATGCCAAGAGAGAACAGACAGGTCAGGGCAGGCAACCCAGTTGGTCTGCAGCCTCTGTGAGAGCAGTGAGGATGCTCCCATTCCTAATTTAAACCCTGGTTATTAACACCCCTTTCCTCCCAGTGGGGTCTCTGCTGTTGCTCTTGCCCAAAGGGTAGCCACAATTTTCCAGGAGTAGGAGGAGATTAAGGGAGTTTTGAAGCCCTTCATTCCCACATAGATGCAATTGCAGAGGCCATAAGTGAAGTTCACTGCCAGGGCCATGGCTCTAAGCATGCCTTTCAGACACTGACTCTCCATCCAGAGATCTGGCACAACTAGCTCAGCTGTGTGACACGGTCAAGGCTGCCTTGAATCCTCCTTCAGTGCCATGCCTGGAAACCCAGCTAGTCCCTATATCTCTTTCCTCAACTTTTACTTTGGCTCTGAGGTCAGATACTCCTTCCATGTCCCAACCCACTAATGGGCACCTGCACAGTCCACCCACAGGCACAAATACCTACATCCCTGCTCCTCCCATACCAAGTGGACATATCCCTTCCATGGTCCCACTCACTTGTCCCTCACGGCCTGGATGGCTTCAGCCGCACTCTCATAGTTGTGCTTCTCCATGTGCCGATACATGGTGCTCAGCTCCACCTGCCGTCGGAAGTAGATGTCCACCGAGCTCTGCTTCACTGTAGCATAGATGAACTTATCGGAAGGGTTGCGCAACTGAAAGGTAAGGGCAAGGCATGCCATCATCTGTGTACCCCACGATGTGGAGGCGTAGCAGAAGAGCCAGGCAGACCTCAGCATTTGCTATGGGCTGCATCAGGAAGCAGCTGGGGGGCAGATGTCCTCCATCAACCAAACTGACTTACCCTAAAACTATGTTTCCTAAGCATCCATCCATTCAGGGACCTGTTTCACAGAGAAGATCCTGATCTCCTCAATGGGATGGAAGTTGCTGTGAGGTATTGGGTGTCATGGGGCTGAAGATACTCTGGGTTGGTAGGTATTGAGAGGTAGGGGGTGCTATGGGACAGTGCTGCCATAAGGTTGAGGATGCATAATAGCAGTGGATATCTGGGGGCTGACAGTGCAATGGGCAGAGTATGCCGTATGCTGCTGGACACTGTGGGCTGGCAGTGCTGCAGAATGGTCTCCTCCAGGTCTGGGTTGATAGGCTGTTTCTGTGTCCTTGCAAGAGTGGGAAATGGGTCTGAGGCATTCTGGCATCTACTGAGAGCATTGACTGCACCGCAGGGACCATTTCGTTAGTTATAACTCATCTATAATGAATTGTTTCCTCGTTGGTTATTGTAGGCACTCCAGGAACTGGCAGAGAGCTTGGCTGGATACGTGCTATTTCTGGATGAGGTTTTTATCTGTTGATTCCTCTCTCCTTTAGTCTGTCTCTCTGTTTTCACTCAATGCAGAGGCTCAGACCAGCCAGTGACAGACCCAGGCACAAGCAGGCTTGGTCCCTGGCACATGCACACAATTTTGGTGCTCCCCAGCTCTCCTGTTCCCCTGTGTGGTCCCATGGTGCCTGTGCCCACCAGACTGTGCACTTCCCGTAGCCTGACTCCCCTCTGTCGTGGCTCCTGATTCTGCTTTTTCCTTAGATAGTAGCAACGGATTTACATGGGATGAAGGACACAGCCCTGAAGAAATGGGTCAGGGCTGGGAGCTTTGTGCTGGATCACTGTGGGCACTTGGAAAACTTGTGGGATGGGACTGGGCCTGTGTGTGTTGCCTCTGGAGAGGAAATCCAAAAGAAAATATCAGGGTTGCTTTGGGATTCCTGGGGCTAGCCTGTTTAAAGTAGGTGCTACAGGAGCCAAGAGATGCCCTCTGGATCCATCTCCCACATCTCTGCCCAGTGACAAACAGGAAAGGGGAGAAGAAGCATGTGGTCATTACCCTGGGGTCATTAATGCCTGTAATTCTCTCCTCAGGCCGGTCTAACACCAAGAAGGCAGCCAGGTTGGCAGTGTATGAAGCCACAATGATCATAGCGAAGCCAGCCCACACCATGCCGAGAATACGGGCAGAAAAACTCCGGGGAGCGCCTGGAAGGGAAAGAGGATTGCTCAAATCGGTATGACAAGGGATTTGACAAAGTCACCAAATCCACATCCATCTCATCCAAGTCTGATACATGATCCCTACATGTATCTTTTACATACTCTGCTGTCCTGCATGTGAGGAACTCCTGTACTGCCCAAATCCAGAAGCCAGAGCATGACTCTGCCCTATATATCCCAAGTGCGGTGCAATGCCCAGGCTGTATGCAGAGACCAACATCACCCCACATCTGCAGTCAGCCAAGAAAAATACAGCTTGTGGTAAAGGTGGTGGAGTGGTGTCAAGGGTGCTGCCTGTCACCAACCCACTCCAGAGAGTGGAAGGCTCTTGTCAGTTCACTGAATGGTCCTCCCAGGGCTCCCTGGCACTCACATTGCTGCAACAACAGAGATCACCTCAGCTTAGGAGAAATCTGGACCTGAGGTTCATCCCCAGCAGCTGGGTAATGGGCTGGGGAACCAGGGCCAGAGAGCTTCCAGGACTGCTATGAGCCCTTTGGGCAGTCTGGAGTATTTACACCTCTAGGTTCCTTGCACAAGGGCTGGCTTGGCCATCTCTGGCTTGCCACCTTTTTACCCTGTGTCCCATTGCAGTAGCATTAGCCCTGTCACAAGTAAAACCTGCTCAAGGAAGACACAGACCGCTCCTCCCAAGCCCAGTGTGTCCCTCTCAGCCCTGGGTCCTGGGCAGCAGAACCAACCTGTGCAGCAACTCACCTTCTCCAATCCCAGAGTTCAGCAGAACTCCCCAGGAGAACCACATAGCGGATGAAAGAGTCAGAGCATCCTCCTCTTCCTCTTCGCTGTTCACTTTGAACCGGCCAAATGGGCTAGGAAACATAACCCATAGGTTTGACATCCCTTATCGTGGGCATCCCTCCAGGGCTCTCCCCTCTGCCTTTAGGTATCATGGAATAAGCTTCACTGCACTCATATCTACAGACAATGATTGTGCCCCAAAGAGCTCTTTGCTCCCTGCCTTCTGGGCTGGATCTATAGCCCTCATGTAACACTGCCAGACATCTCCCTTCTGCTGATCTGCAATCCTGACTGCTTTGGGCTGGTACCAATCTTGTCTTGCTTTTCCACAGGTCACAAATAGCATCTCATCTTGGCCAGCTCAGACCTCTCCCACTGAAACATGAAAAGTTAACTGCAAATTATGAGACACAGGGCTGGGGGCAATGGAGGAGGAAACAGGCACCCTGCTCCTTAGAATAGCTGCCTCGGGGCCGAATAAGGGACTAATGTCAGAGATCAGGGGCCCCTGGATTTCATGTGAGAGTAGTTAGGCCATCAGCATGGCATCTAGTCTGGCAGACATGTTCACCCATATCCAAGTACCGAATGCTGTCTGATCTCTCAGTATCACCCAGAGAGGCCCAAATCTTCAGCATGACTTTGCAGAGCTATCGTGTGGAGAGAGCAAGGTCTAGCTCCCATGGGACCTCCCTGCAAAGGTGTGCAGGGCTGTGCCTGGGAAGGACTGCTTCCTGGTCCCCTTTAGTCCTTTGGTGACCCAAAACATGCTCACCTGAAGCGGTCCAAGAGGTATAACATCACTGCCACCACATGCACAGACAGCCCCACAAGCAGCCAAAGGGTGCTTTGGAATGGCTGCATGAACGAGTCCAGGGTGCTGCGGGGGATTTCCTAGCACACAGAAGAGAGACACACAGTGCTGGCATCTGTCAAGCTCACACACCAACCTTATAACCAGACTGGCAAACACCACTGCAAGGACACGACCTCTGCCTGTCTGTGTACAGAGAGCAGACACATACCTATACTGCCTCAGCACTAAGTCTGGGGAAAGAGGCCATACATATGGTTCCACCTATGCACACACCATATATATGAGGGCCATATAGAGCCCATTCTCATGCCCAGAGCAGACAGTGTGAAGACAGGAGTGGGACAGAAAAAATTCTTGCCTTTCTGAGCAAGTAGGAGTTGTAGACCTGAGCTAAGGCTCCTTTGGAAAACATCCTAAGATCGTGCTAGTGTAGGATTTGTCTTCACAGCACAGAGTAGGATAAGTACTGTGAAGTACTGCGGTACAACATGCAAGGTGGAGAGAAGCCTTGTAGGTATCTGGAGATGGCAGGCCTTCGCCATCATGCAGCATTATTCTGCCTATCATCGAGAACATAGAAGTGATGGTGGTTGCACAAAGCTACCGAGCTTGTTGCTTTCTGCTTGTATTACTGCTGGGGAAGAGCATCACAGAAGACAGAGTAACCCAGAGGCTGACATCCTGCATCAAAGGCTGGGCTGAAGTGGTGCTGCAGTGGGTGGCATCTTCTAGTGGATAAGGGATGTGGATAAAGTTGCCACAGAAGGGCAAACATGGGACACACAACCAGAAACTAAGGAGCAAACAAGGCTTCCCTTTGGCCTACTGAACACCCTGATCCAACCCATACCTTCTTCACAAGGATAGTAAGGCCCTGGTACTTGAAGGGCTTGGAAAACTCAATGTACTGTGCCCGCTCATTGTTGATGGTGAGAGGAGCCACAATCATATCTGCCTGGCCGCTCAGAAGCTCCCCCATCATCCCGTTCCACTCCTTCTTATTGCTGTTGTTAACCTGCCAGAAAACAAGCAGAAGGTGAGCCTGCCTCCCCTGACACCCGTCCCCTGGCCAAGCAGGACCCCTCATGCACATGCTGTATGCAGGGGTGGGGATGAGGCTCACCATCTGCCCCTACTCCCAGCCTCCCTGCACTGCTCTGGAGAACAGCCCAAGGATGTTTCAACATATGATACAGGCAAAGAGATACTGCAAGCTGCCCAAACTCACCCGCTCTTGGGTACCAAATTTACCATCAGCCACCAAGTGAACCTCATAGGTGAAATTCATCACCCCTGCCAGGCGGATGAGGAGGTCAATGCAAAAGCCGTAGCAGCACAGTGCCACAGTGGGGCGGCCTGCAGGCAAGGGAAAGTAGAATGGTCAAGTGGAGACAGCTATTTGCTAGGGACCCCAGGCTACACAGGTGTCACTCTGAAAGCAGCTGCCTGTCTGGTTCTGGTTTTAGAGGAGATGTAATCGCTTTATTCATGCAGGGTCATCTGCCTTCATTACACCGTCCCATTGTCTCCATCACACATGTGCGCGGGGGAAGGACCATTGTGTGAGAAAGGCAAACAAGAAGCAAAGGGGGGTTCATTTGTATGGCAGGACACAATAAGGGGGACTGACACATCCTTCCACCTGCCCACCATAGGGCAGAGCTTGGTGCAAGTAGGGTTGGTCTGGAGGAATGCTACAATGAATGTCTGTGGCTAAACACAGTCCAGGACACAATCTGGGCTATCAGGATTCATGCATAGGAAAGCATGACAAGCTGAAAGGTTCCATTTTAAATGGATTTAGGCAAGCTTGGCATTGTTAAACGACTCATATCCCCCTAAGTGCTCACTCCAAAGCCTGAAACACACCTCGTATAATTAAATGATTTGATACAGGATATCACTAGCTTTAATGTGCCTTGGGTTCTTGTTTAGTGCTTTTGTTTGAAAAGAAGGCAAAAAGGAATCGACATGGAAACACAACAAACAAGATATGGAAACATGATTTGCAATCCCCTAAAACAGCCCTGGGGCCCCAAAGGAAGAAACAGGAAGATAAACCCCGGCACAAAAAAAAATCCCTGAAAAAACCCTGGCATGCTGCAATCCTCGTGCCCCAGCTGCTGCACAGAATCACTGCAAGGCTGTGCTGACACAGGACATTGGGGACTGAACATGCTGCCACCCCTCCTGCTACTCACAGGCTCCCATGCGGATGAGAACCAACCCCAGGAACCCCTGCCTTGGATGAGGTTCTTCACCAATTGGGTGCACTGGTGGAGTTAGATCCAATTACCTGGGATGGTCTCATTAGGCCCAGTGCAAAAGACCTTTTTCACAGGGTCTCCGTTGATGGTGAATTCCTCCCTGCATGTCCCATCTGCTTGTGTGGGCTTCACATACACAAATGGCTCTTGATGGATGGTCACAATCTGTGGGGGAAGCACAAACATGCACTAGGATGGAACATGTGGTTGGTCTCAGTGAACCAACTAAAACTCTCCAGGAGCACTTTCTGTGCAAGCATGGCCCTCATCAGCTGCCATCTCAGCACATGAGATTTCTTAGCCCAGCAGCAGGCCCAGGCTTTGGCATGGGAAGACATTTGCTTGGCCTGCACCCAAGACGAACAACCATACTTGCATCTTCCCCCATGTGACACTTCCACTTCTGGCCTCAAAGTCTTTCTCAGCCTTTTCCCTTACAGGCATACTGAAGAGCAAAAGCCACAACTGCAACCTTGGTCTAGCCACTGTGTCACACCATTCCAAGTGAATGCAGGTCTTTCAGTCATGCATTTGCCTTTCTCAGTGAAGTGGCATCCTAGTGCCTCTACATCTCTGCAGGAACGAGGGCTCACAGCCAACAAGAACATCTGATTCACCTCAACTGGGTAGAAGGATACATGAGCCATCATGGTGGTAGGACTAGCTGTCCCAGCAGCCAGTATTTAAAGTGGATGCTGATGAACATTTAGAAGAACGGCATAAAGAACAATGTAAAAGTGGAGGAACTTTCTCCCTATTGTAATTGCTAGCTTCTGGCCATCAGCTATTCAGAGAATTCCTGAGACCAACATTGCAGCTACCAGCCTGCCTACCCTCCACGAGTTGGTTTAATTCTATTTCCTTCTGGACTCTACATTACCAGTAATAACAAGCTCAAGAACTGAACAATACATTGGCCAAAGGAGCCCCTCCTTGTATTCACTGTGAATGTGCCAGTTCTTACTCCCAAACCACACAGTATTCGCCTTCCAGCTCTTCTCTGTTCTCCTATCTCATATCTCTTTCCAGATGTCTCCCTTTCCAAACCAAATGATCACACCTTATTTTTGCCTCTAAATGGAATTTGTTCCCTGACTTTGAACACTCTCCAGTACCTTTTCTAAAGTTGCTCTGCTATACCCTCTCTGAGATGTGCCCCAGCTTGCACATGCTGCTGCTTCATGTAGAGGGACCAGTGGAAGTGGAAAGCAGATCAGGTAATGGTCTTGCATGCAGAAAGCTGAGAATTGATGCCACCTCCTGCTGCCATTTGCCATTACCTTCAACTTTGTTGACATCTGGTAGCCTTGAGGTTTCTCCGTTTCCCCCCCTGGCCAGATAATCTTCCGATCATTGGTCAAGACCTATGAATGTTCCCAGAGGAAGAAGAGAGACATGAGGCCACAGATACATGTTCTTGTACACATGTCCCTCCTAGCCATCCAGTTTAGGCTTGTACATACATGGCTGCCATTGTAAATCCCAACTTGCACAAGTTTCCGGTTCTGCAGGTTCATGATGCTGTAATTGGCAAACTTCCTGTCCCCATCTTCATTGAACTCCACCCGTCCAGTGACACCCTCTGAATATTTGGAGGACATCAGCACCCTACGGAGAGAAATACAGGGTCAAGCTAGAAAACCTGCTGTGGCTGTTGGAGAGCTAAGAAATGATAATTAAATGCTTTCTCTCTTGTGCTGCTCATGAGAGATTAACATTGAAAAGCTCATGATTGTGTCACTAGAGAGGAGTATAGGAAATCTTTCTAAAATAAAAACCTCAGGCTCTGCACATCCTCTTCTCAACAGGGCCTGAAACTACAAAAAGAGAATCCTGGACAACACATTGATCAAGCCTGCAGAGAAAAACCCCCAGCACAGGATCCCACTGCTGACACCAACACCCTGGTGCTGATGGAATCCTGCAGAGAACAACCCTCCAGCACTAGAAGTCATACTGCAGAGGGTATTGTCACTTTACCAAGACCCATCTGGCCACTGATGGGTCAGAAAAGGCCACTGTAGCTCCAGCATCGGTAATGACACAGGATGTTACTCCCCACAGTACAATGGTCTGGTTCTAGGCAAGGCATGTAGCATGGAGCATCTGCTGAACACAGTGCCCATGATTGAGAAATCCAGTGAGCATCTGCTCTCATCCTACATCACATACATCCCAATCCACCGAGACTCCAAAACCTAGGGCACCAGGATTTGTTACAGCAGAGAGCAATCTGCCCCAGGTATGGAAACCTCATCCCCCTAAAAGTCTTTCCTGCAGAACACTGGCCCATGAATTCAGAATAGAAGCCACAGTCTGCAAACCAATGCCTTGAAACATTTATCAAGACATGTCAGCAGCACTGAGATCTGACTGCACAGAAATCTCCTGCATACCCTGATTCCTCTCTTCTCCTCAGAGAATTAAGATCCAAACCTAAGGAGAGTATCCCTTCAGGGCACCCAGATCTCTTCCCCTGGGAATGATCCTTGACCCACAGCACTCTCTGTTCCCCAGGCATTTCCTGGGATAGCATGGGTTGACATGGACAGAATTGGTGCCAGGAAACAAGATGATTCTTTGGTAGCCTGGACAACTGCCAGGCCAGTGGCTGAGCTCACATCCTGGATCGTTTTTTAGGCAAGACATAGCCAGGACATCTGTATTGTGAACAGTTTTGTACCATGTATGCCAAAACTTTAATGGAAAATTTCCCTGACAAAGTTATTGTGCTGCTTTACTTCACTTCTTTTTTTTTTCTTTTTTTTTTTTTTCAGATGCTCTCACCTTTTCTGGCCTGCCCTAAACAGCCCCTCTGCTCCCCCAGCCTGACCAGGACTCTTCCCCTGAGAGTGCAGAGCCCACTCTTCCCTCAAATACCTCTTGAAAAGGGGTCCCGTCTTCCAGATGTTGGTGTTGCCCACACAACCACGTGGTGGGTCTGTGATATTCTCCTTCTCAAACAAGTCGTGTACAGCCTGGGCCACCACAGCAACAGCATCACTGATGTGGGCTGACTCGTTCTTCCCATTGATGAGCTGCAAACCAATCACGCCTACCACAAACAGAGGAAAGACAGAGATCAACCTCACTGGGCCCACTGGCTTTTCAGGAGTTATCCCCATGGGGACAGGGCCTGGCAGGGCTCAAGGTTAGGAAAACATGTGGTAATGGGACTTAGGACTCCTGCATAAGCACAGATGGGGAGTTGTCTGGGACTCAGGCAGGAAAAAATGGGTCAAGCCGTTGCAGCAGATGCAAGGCTAACACTGTCCTACCTGTCAGAGGTGGAGGGAGAACTGGGGACTGCAGCACAGACCATTGACATCCTAGCCACCTAGCAGCACCCTGGCCATTTCTCCAGGCTGCTGGACAGCCTATAAAGCCTTGGCAAATTGGAGCTGGGGCATAGTAGCCTGACAAAGACTGCCAGATGCTCCTGCTACCCCATGGGAGCAGAGAAAAAAGGCTGCTGTTCATGTGGGTCTATCCACTTGCCCAGGTCCACCATAGCATTGTGTTTCCCAGCCCAAGCGAGCTTCAGGAGGCATGGTTGCAGGAAATCATCTCCCAGCCTCCTTCAGGCACCCTTGTATCCAGAGAGAGTTAAAGACATCCCAGAAGATGTGACCACATCTGGACCTTCTCCCCAACCTCATGAAGGGTCCTGCCTGCCCTACCAGAATGGAGATCAAGCTCTGCTGAAAGGAGCAAATGATGGCCAGCTGTGTCACAGGCATCTCTAGGATCAGTCTCCGAGCCAGGTCCCCACCTAGCCCAGTCGACAGCAGGGCTGGTGTCCCCTGCAGGTGCCTACCATCTGGGGCGTAACGCAGCGCGTTGCCTGATATCTCCCGTTCCCCCACCAGCCACACGTAGCCAGAGCCTGTCATATTGAGCATGGCTGCTGCTCTGTACACCGTGGCCGCATCGTCCTCACTGCAACGAGAAGAAGGGAACAGCAATGTGGCTCCAGGTGAGAGTTGGCCTTTTCCCCTTAGTGTAAGACCCCAGGGAGGCAGCAGAGCCCTGGACATCAGATCCCAAGGGATGCCCTCCTCAGACCCACTCTGATAGCCTTTCCTCCCAGGCAACAGCTCATTCTTTGACATAACAGAAACTTTCATCTTTGTCTAATCCCAGCACAACCAGCGATGCTGAGCATTAGCAGTTTTGGCCCATTCCTTATGACTCACCTTCTACAGGCATGGGGGCAATAAGACCCCTGCTCCTTCACAGGGCCTCAGAGTATGTCATTAGTGCATGCTGCAATCACAAGTGATTTTTGCACTTTGCAGAACAATTGACCTCTGTCATGCCCACAGTTTCAAGTCTCTTAACCAGCAGCACACTCACAGCACAATTCCCTGCTTCGGACATAGGCTCTAGGTAGATTTTCTCCCATGTTCCTCAATGGGAAGACCTGCCCCAAATTTGCACTGACTCCAGTGCTGGGCAGCATTCCAAAGGGGAAAATGAGGACATCAGACCAAGGCGGGCAAGGAATGGCTCCCTAGACCTTACCTGGCAGAAAGGATGATGACTCGAGCCTCCAACTCCTTAGCTTCAAGCAGCAGGGATGTCACATTTTTCGTTCCAGGGTCAAACTGAAGAACCTTCTCAGCCTGTGATTAGTGTGAGCAAAGCTGGTTAGTGGAGTAGTCTAAGGACTGCTTGTGAGAGCCATGCTATCTAGAAAAGGGTCAAGAAAATTTATTAAACTGCACAAGTCTGCATAAGGTTGGTTATAGCTATTTTTTCTTTTTCTTTTCTTTTCTTTCTTTCTTTCTTTGCTCCTTTCCTTCCTTCCTTTCTTTTTTAAGATTCTGCCTTTTTTTTTTCTTTTTTTTTCTTTTTCTTTTTTTTTTTTTTTGCACTGTGCATGCAAACTGAAGTCAATCAAGACCCAAAAAGAGGCGTGCATTGTACAGGAAAGAGAAAAAGGCTTTGAAATGCAATTAAAAACTCAAACAAGTGTTGTTTTTCAAAAACATGGGAAATGAAAAAAAAAACATTGCACAGGGTTAACCTTTGGGAGTAAAAGTGAGCAACTTACACCAAGGAATCGTTTCCTTTGGGGAGGAAAGGGGGTTGGTTCAACTTTTCAAAAAAAAAAAAAAAAACTTGCAAGTTAATTACTGGTTCACATGCATGTTTCAAAAAGAAATCCTTCCAGGGTCAGCTGCCTAAGTTTCCATTCTCAAGTCCAAAACAAACTATCTCAACATAAAAACGTGCTACCAAGAAATAATCATGGATCTTTTTTTGGTCTCTTTTCTTTTCTTTTCTTTTCTTTTTTTTTCTCTTTCTCTTTCTCTTTTTTTCTTTTTTTTTTTTTTATTTTTCTGGTGGCTGTGGCTATTTTTCATTTGCTAGTTAGGTTGGTGGGCGGCGTGCATTTCCATGCATATATACCTTGGGTCCTCGCTTGTTGTCATAGGAAAGTTGGTCGAGGTTTTCATAGTTCCTTTTTTTACTCTGATGAATAATGTGCACAGAGAAAATATGTAGACACAGAAGAATATTATAAACAGTTGAAAATGACGTGTAGTAAAGCAATCCAACATCCACCTCCTCCTCCACTGTTTGCTAAAGGGTCTTTATAACGCTGGAGCTCGCAAAAACCACTATCAGGAGAGAGTGCCTCAGCTCTCATGGGAGCGTCATGGTGCAAAGCTGTATCAGTTAGTTAGAACAAGCCTGAGTGCCACAGCTGTTGTGATGCATTTGTACTTCCCTTGTGGGGCTGGGGAATTCTTCAGCAAGAAATTTAAATCTTTAAATCAGAAACAGTCTAAGCATCCCTAAGGGCCTAAATGGTGGGTATTCCATGGAATTACTGTGGAAGTACAGGACAAAACGTCGTATACAGCAAATGCTGGATAAATGCAAACTGTTACCATTAAGAGTATTAGTATCACTCTTGCTACTTTTAGCATTACAGAACTATTCACTTTAAGGGAGTTCACAGCAAGTGAAGTGTCTCAGCTGAACTTCTCAGCTCTCTCAAGGAGGAAGCAGCATTTTGGACCTGTGTTGCCATCCAAAAGAGAAAGGAAAAGCTTGCTACACCCTGTGTTGCCTCACATGTTGACAATACGAAGCAATAGAGATCATGAGGTGACAGCTTTTACCTGGTGCTTGGGGAGAGCTGAAGAACAGGTTATGGAGCACCTTGTGGCTCTGCAGCACACAGGTGGCCGTGGAAGGTGCAGTTTTTGAACACCACGGTGCCCATGCCCTGACTCTGCACATTGCTATGGGTTCACTGCTCAGTGGTCTCCATGCTGGAACATCACACCCAGACTACGGACAGGTGGCACAGCATGGACTGATCCTGCAGATAATGGACCAGGGCAGAGAGATGCCTTGTCCACCTCTCTCTTCCCTGAGCTTCGTCTGCTGCTCAATCTCAGTGTTCAGTCCCAAAGGAGCGGGAGTCATGAAACCTGCTTTTCGAGGTTTCCTCTCCATTAGGCAGCATGCTGAAGGATGACAGCTTCTGCTTTCTGAAACTTTGACTCTGCAGTAATATGCACAGGGCACAGTGGATCATTCTGGGAGCAGACAGCATCATCATGCCAGTAAGATCCCCCTAGCTGTGCATAGAGGTTCAAAATGGACTTTTGTCTATCTTTGATGGGACACAGTGTGAGCTCTTCCTCTATCCCCCTTTTATCACCCCAGTTGGATGTCCCTGAATTGTGTGTAAGGTAGATGTGATGTGGTTCTATTCCAATCCCCATTTTGCAGCATTTTACAATAAAGGTAACTCTCCCCAGCCAGGAATCTGAGATTTTGCACCCCCAATACATAAGGTTTCCACTTTTCCTAGGTTCTTCCTTAGGTGGCTGGCTTTATCTCTGCATCTTGATCTCCAAACTGAATAGCTCACCTCCTCCTGAGCACTCGGGTCAGTCTTCAGTAGGACGTTTTGCCAGGTCTCATGCCTGTGCCTTTGTTTGAAGGGCTCAGTGCAGCCATGTCATACTTCCTCTTCCCTCTTTACCCATTGCTCCTTGTACAGAGTCTGGCAGCCTTTTTATTGCTCTAAAAGGCTTGATCCTTACAGGGAAAAGAATCTGAGGAGGCAAAATTTACTGCAAGACCAGGTCTGCCTTCACTTCAGGTGACGTCCATGGTGGGAATTTCTGTGACTGCTTCTTAGAGTCTCTTCAGGCCACAGTGAGACAGGGAAAAGAACCACAACAGAGGAGAGCAGCGTCACAGCAGCAGGAGTGTGTGAATATTCTCCTCTAATGAAGAGATACTGGCCATTCTTTCTCAGGCACCAGCAATTTATCAGGTAACTGTCATCCACCTTGTCATCTGCAGCCACAATGACTTCATGTGCCCTGTATATGCTCGCACCTCAAACCAAGCTGGTCAGCAAAATGTTTCAAAATAGGTGTTTTGGGTCCAGCATAGCTAGACCTGGTGGGATCTCATCAGATGTCTCTGTCTTTTTCTGTCCCCATCCCTATTGACAGAATTAGGCCAGTAATGCTTCCTCTCTTCCTCTCTTCCCACTGGGCAGGGGATATGGAATCACATAGCACTGTCCTGCTACTTGCTGAGCTAGCACTTCTTAGCTCATGCTTGGCACAGGCAACAACAGATTCGATTCAAAATTCACTTTACATAATATTCTCTAGCATTCACTTAAAAATTATAGCTTGCATAAACACCACTGTCCCAGAGGAAGGGAACCAGCAAGCCAGGGACCAGCCACCTCTGACTTCCAACAAATTCCTCTTTTCACAGCACTTCCTAATGAATCCAAGGAGTGTTTGTGCAATTATGGACCTACCCACCATAAGTTGACAGAGCTATACCACTCAAACAGGTATGAAACAGCAACCCCAGACTGATAGTTACTGTAGATAGGCTTAAAACATGACTCGCGTGTGGGATGTGACTGGACAGGCCATCCTGGTCTGAGTGTTTGGCTTTGAGCACATGTTTAAGGCATAAATCCATACAGTGATGGCTGAGGACCACCCAGAGCCTGCTAGGAGGCAGCTAGCAGACAAGCAGAGTCCAAGGGCTTAGGTGGGCAGGGGATCTTCTGATTCATAACAGATACTCTGTGTCCTGAGGGGCCATGATCCAAGCCTTGAACAGGACAAGAACAGTTCTCTAGCCTGCTCTCTCATCAGAGACCAGGTTGTTCTTGAGGAGGCTGGGGATGGGACCAGGGTACAGCTTGAGGATGTGAAGAGGGGTAGTACACCAACGGTTAAGAGAGCAATTAGCAGAATAGACTGAGAAATAGGAGGGAAGACTTGATGAATTCCACCTTCTAGATCAGACAAATCAGCTGATTTGACCAGAATAAACTCAAAGGAAAGAGAAACAAGATCTTATGGTAGACCCCAAAGAGAAGATGAAGTAACCTATCATCAGGGAGCACAGATCCCAATCTAGAGGATGGTCAGGAAATCTGAAGCGATGCATTGACTGTCAGGATACATCAAGACATGTCATAGATTCAGTGTGAATACATGGCAGATCTGAGGACAGATCCTCTCTTCCTTTCCTTCAGACCCCAGTTCTCTATATTTTTCCTATATAATGGGCAGATTGAAAAAGAAATACACCATGTGCTTGGGATTAGACATTGCAGTGAGTGGAAGTGTAGAGAGGGAGCAGTAAAAGGGGCCTATGGCAGCTGCAAGATACACAGAATGTAGAAATCAGAAGATGTAAGAGGGATGAAAGGCTGGCAGCAGGAGCCACACTTCCACAGCTCTCCCTAAGGAGAGAAATGCCAGGTTGCAGTGGCTTAACAAAAAGCTACCATTCCTACATTGGAGGGCTGGGAGGGCCTCATGATGGTGGGCTGCACACCATCTCACGATGTCCCAGATTGCAATGAGGGTGAAAATTCTCAAAGTTCAGTGCCAAAAACTAAAAGCCTGTTCTTTGTATCAGCCCACACCCCTATGCCAAAGGTTTCTTCAGTGGCTTGACAAGGTACGAAGAAGAGCAATGACAGGCTGGTCTCTCAGCCGTACCTAGGCTAAAGTACAAGAAGTCTACAGCCACATCTCTTCAACTACTGACCTAGCAAATGACAACTGGTAGGGCTGGACAAAAACATGTTGGGGTCCCAGTCTATGACCTAAGAGGTAGCAGCCAGACATGGGTGTCCTGCACTGAAGCTGCTGGAGAAATGAGAGATGGGTTCAGACACTACTCACCTGAAGGGCACCTAGCATTGCCTGAGACCCAGTGTGGACAAAAGGTGCTGGGGCATTCCTTTCACCCCTTGGGGAAAGAGGTGATTCCTTGCTTTCCAGTTAAGTACTTGTCTTTGAAACTTTGTGGCCAAATGGCTTCTTGTCTTGTCTTTCCACAATTTGCTTGAACACTTGCTTCATCCTATACTCAAAGGTAGAAGGTCTAAGGCTCTCCTGCTCAATTTCTAGTAGGTTCAGAGACCTGTCTCTCTCTTCCTCTGAGTGGTCCTGAATGCAGGTGCAGTGCACCTCCTCGATAAAGCTGCTCTCACGAGCCATAACCGCACTCTCATAACAGCATGAGACGTCAGGAAAGCAGTGTTCAGCATGTGTTTCAATGGAGATGGGAACTGGGGCATCACCCTATAGCCTCATAGCTGACAGCTTTATAGAGAGGGTGCATTATACCTTTGTGCATCAACGTGCCAGCTGCTCTCGACCCTCCTTAGCCTCTAAGGTGAGCTCCAGTTAGCCAATTTGAAAGCTGTTTTTTCTGGATTCCTTTGGCATTGCTGGGTCTGGACTTGCCCCTGACTGGCTGCAAGTGGGCAGGTGCTTCCCTAAGCTGAGCGACTGGTCCTCTCCTTAGATGGGAATCTTGGGCGAGGTATTTGCAGAGCTCCAGGTTATCCTTCCCTTCATTTGGTAGTCGATTTACATGTAGGAGTTTTTGACCATGGCAAAGCAAGTGAAATGAATAAAGTACAAAGTTCTGTCAGGTACTAGTCAGACACTGTTGATGCTTTAAGCATGTTAGCCATGTTACAATGGAAAGAAAAGGTGTTTTACATACAGAAATCTACATACATACAACAGCCCGAGACTTCTAGTTTTGTTGTTGTTGCTTAAACAAAGTTACAAGACAGTATTTAGGGACTCACCTTGGACTCTTTCTCCTCCAAGAGGGTTTCCAGCTTCTTTTGTGCAGCACGACCTTCGTGGTCGTCACTGACTATCAGAATGACGTGATTCCAGTTGAAGACTCTCATCATCTCAAACCAGACATTGGCCTGGTGAGAGTATGGTGGGACTGTGCGCAAAAAGGACAGGTGGATGCTCTGCAAGGAAGAACAAGAGCTAAACATAGACTAGTGTGGGTCATCTGCCAGGGTACATTTCAAGAGGCAAGTTCACAAAGACAGAGTTGGAGTCACTAAGCCAAAGAGGTAGAGCAGCATTTTTTGACAGTCCTCTTAATGGCAAACCTTTAGCTGATGTCTGATATCCACACTTTCCTTTGACTGAGGAGCAGATACTTGTTACGATTTCCTACTTTTCTGTGGTTAATCCAGTACATGGGAGAGAGGATGTTTTTGCTTTGTAGCAGATAAATGCATAGTGAAGAAAAGCCCATCCAGGAATAAACTATCAGAAATATCCAGTGCAAATATAGGCCTTTTTTATGATTATTTGAAAATGTTATTGAGCATGCAGTTTCATGTCTATGGACATGAAAAAGAAAAACAATTCCATTCGGAGAATAACAAAGATCATTTGCAGGTACATATAGGTATATGCTAGTCTTTTGTCATGAGAGAAGTTCAGAAATCAGTTTTGCAACATGCTGTTTGGCTTTTTCTAGGTCAGCATGTTCCACAGCAGCACACATGAAGAGACACAGCTCTGGACTCATGCCCCAGCTAACCTATCTGATTTGGTTAAAGACATCATTATGATTGGATGATTGAGCAATAACAATTCCAGTCTAATTAAGCACAGTACTCTTTGGGGAGCAATTGAACCGAAAGTTGTAGCTGACACAAAGGTTTCAAAAAAATGCAAATTTTCCAGAAGGCCCTAGAGTCAAATATTAGAAAATTAAAATGCTTAGGCTCAGCATGGATGCTGCTTGAAAAAAAAATCTGTTATTTCTGGAAGGAGGCAGAGGTCTAAACAGGAAAGGACAGGAAGATGAACGACAAAATATTTTTCTTTTTATGGGCTGAGATGGACTGCTGGATCAAAATGGGCTAGTCCAGAACTAACTATCCAAGGACTGATCTAGCACTGATTACAAATGTCTGACTAGGCCACAATAATTCGTAATAGAAAGAAAAAAAATTGTCTAATTTGCCATGAAACCACATGCAGGAATGGAGACATCCGGTGTCACCCTTTCCTCACATGCAGCATTGTGATAAAGTAAACTATGGAGCATACAGAAAATAATAATTAACTGCTGTCCTGGCTATATGTCTTAATGTTCTGCCCTTACCAGGGGTATCTGGTTGTCTCTACCACTTTTTCCTAAAGTACAAAAAGAACAGAGGCTATGAGGCAGCAGCAAAAATATTTCCAAATTATAGGAGACTAAGAAGACTGTGGTTGTTTAATTTAATGTGGAAACAAGTCAGGAGAGATTTAACAAGTGCCACTGAAGAGCAATTCAGTGTGAGTGATACAAACATTCCCAAGTATGTGAAGAGCAGAAGAAATATTGTCCTATAAGGTCAATATTAATCTACAGGATGAGGAAATAGCTTACAGGGACAAAAAATGTGAAGAACAAATGTGGTCTTCACCCGACTGTGTTGTTCAGTCCCTCTTTGTAGGCGGTGGAGAGGCCCAGACACTTCCAGGTCCAGATCCAACTCCTCCTGAGACAGCTATCTAAAAGAGCTCAGGCCAGTGGCTCCAGCAAAGGGACTGATTCTCTCCCTCTGACTGCAATGGGAGCTCAGGTGACTCATGCACCAGGATTCTCAGCAGGAACTCCCACAGTTGTCCATTTTCCCTATCCCTGAGTGTTTTTAACTTCTTTAAGGAAATGGAAGAAAGTGGAGAAAAATCAGACCAAAGAAATGGAAGGAGAGTAGAATATCTAATACTTAAAAATAAAAATGCCAGAAAGCTTTTACAGGTTAGACATTTTGAAAACGAACTTGAAAACGAAAATAACTTCATTCTCTTTGAAATGAAAATAGATTTGAAATTTCAATATATTGCATGTAACTGCTTTCTGATTTCTTAACAAGCTTGCTTCCAACAGTTGTCAAAATGCTGTTTAAACTGATCCTGGATTTCCTGAATGTCCTAACTGTATGTACCCCAAGTCCAGAGAAACAAATTTCTCAGTGAAGTTGTTTGTTGATAACTTGCTTGCCTGATATTTTACTTCCATGGCTGTAAGACAATCAACGCTGTATGTTAATTCATTTCATTTGAACTGCTTGTCACACACTGTCCCTGAAGTGCTGCTACAAGTGTTTTAAATTTGAGCTGTCATGGGTCACAACCTGGTCCCCTCGGATCAGGCATGCAGCAAAAATGCTCCCGATTTCAAATCACAAATTCACCTAGTAAGATGCCTGCTACTTACTGAGACTGCTGGAATGTGAGTGCAGAAAACACTCACAGCAATCTTGTTTAGCAATGCAAATCTGAATTGAAGAACAGCTTTTTGCAAGATCGCCCCATCTCCTGCTGAAATCCAAGAGCTCATCCTGTACTTCCTCACTTAACTCTTTTTCTGCAAAAGGAAATATTGATTGAGGCTGAATAAGGCTTAATGAGGCTGAATCCACCTCATAGTGGATACAGGTGACTCTCAATGTGATTTCATCTTTTTAAAATACTAGTAAGTTTTTACAAGATCCTTTGGAAAAGCATGGAGATGCAAATTATCCTAAAATATAGATGTAGAACAGAGACAAAGAAATAAAGTCTATCTTGACCCTTCTGGTGAACCATCATGAGAAGGTCAGAGTTTGACTTTTTGCAGTGCTTAATTCATATGGATGCCACAAAGAGCTCTCCATAGTTATGGATATCACCATAGTGTTCACCAGTCAGTTGATTTCAAATACCCCTTCACTGTACAGTCTGATTTACCCCAGGACTGTGCTGAATCAGCTGAGGATCTTGGTGAAAAAAAATCAGGGGGTAATTTTATAAGATGTATTTACAAAGAGGCAAAGCAAAGGCTGCCAAGCCTGAGTGTTCAGCTTTGTAGCTGCAGCCTTCTTTCTAGAACAAGCAGTTTTTTGAATACTGGGAGTATTAAACCTTTTTCCCCCAGGTCTATTCGTTCAAAGACTGGACACAAGTCATGGATTGCTATGCTTGATTGGAGATGCTCTAAGAGCATCAAAAGATACTGGGCAAACAAACTGCTCTGTGCAGGAGCCCATGCTCCCCTGTCAGCCCAGACTTGGGAGTACCATAATTAACTTAGAAACCTCAACTCTCTGTGAAATTTAACTAAAATTGTCTGGTGCATTCAAAAACAATGAAGGGCACACACACAATGCAATCTTACAAGTTTGTTTCCCTAGAAACTAAGATGAAAGATATAATTTCCTGAATTTAAAAAAAAAATCATTATGGAAAACCAAAAAGGGGTTCAAATGAATCTTCCACTATTGCAGAAGCAGGTCCTGCCCTGTTCTGCCCAAGGGCCTTGCACTGTCCTGTCCACACCTGCATTGCCAGGTTCACATCAGTCCTTTGCCCTTGTGCTAATGAAAGGGAACTGGCAGCAGAGCAACAGTCTTATCTTCTGCTTGGACCTGTCTGTGGGTTGGGTAGGGGTAAGTCCACTCTGTTCCCCACTTTCACCCTTGCTGTTGCTCCCAGCTCCTACTAGTCTGCCGTTCGAAGTCCTTGCATCCTGCTCTTCTCCTCACTCAGACCCTGCTTTTGCCCCAGCACCTGCCTGCAATTTCCCTTTCTGTAGGTAGCTGAAAGTCCTCAAGCCACTGGCTGTCTTGTAGGCATGGAGGCTGCACATGAGACCTGCATGGCAGGGATGCCCAGAGCACTGAGACACGCTGGATGCGGGCAGATGGCCTGCTTGCCAGGTCCCCACTGGGTGAGTGCACCCTGCAGTCCTGCACATGCCAAACATGCACAAATATTCATCGGGAGGCATCTCCCCACTACCACAGTAGGTTGTCCCTCCAGATCTAGAAGGGAGTTGTTTTTCATGAATTTTTTTTTAGAGTCATTTTTGCTGAAAATATATTTTAAATGTGGAAAACAAAAAAATAGGTGAAGTGCACAGTGAAAAGGAGACTCTTCATCCCCTCAGGGTAAGTGTGGCACACTCAGCCCAGGCTCTTACTGTGGGAATGGCAGCTAATCTGCTTCAAAGAGTACAGCTTGGCTGCGATAACCGTGCAGATACGCTTCACCCCTGCAATACATGCAGCATGACAGGGTCCCCTTCAGTAGTATCGCTGATCAGATCTGTCCCTTTCACAAGATGGCACAAACCAAATCCCCACTGCTTATTTTGCCTTCTTGCTGCACCTTCTCTTTTGTTTGCCAGCTCTGTAATCCCTTTCCCTTATAACAGCACCCAACAGAAGCCTGGTAGGGCATGCCAGAGTGCGGAGCCCATGCCAGCCACCATGTATGTCATCGCCATGGCCACCACTTGGTGGCTGTTCTCCCATAGCTTTACCTGCTGGGAGATACCATGACTAGTTTCTGCTCCAGCAGAGAAGTCTTTCTGCCAGGATCTCTGGGAGCCTGCTGCTCCTCACCTCCTGAAATCTGGCTTCATTTAGCACATGACTATTTTTTGCACTGAACATTTACATTTGTGAATATTCATATTTCCAAATATGTTCTTTGAAACAGACCTGATGAGTGCAATCAATAAGTTTATGCACCTGAATAAAATTCTCTGCATAGGCTGCCTAAGAGCAGGGCTGCAGTGGTGTATAAATGGCCTAGTCCTGCTAAGCTGCTTCTACTGTCTTTGCTAACCAAGAAGAGTCTTTGCAAGATCTGCTGTTAGCTGAGAGCATTCAGTGGAAGAGGCAGCCTTAGAAGCATCTTAGCATACAGGCCAGGGCATTGCCCACCAATCCATGAGGAAACAGCCCCCTGCATACAGCAGGACCTCATCCAGACTGACCCCCACCCCTGCTTTCATGGACACAGACACTGGCTTGGGCACCCGTAATTTGAACCTCTTTCTTGAGTGCTGGCCAGACTGCATGTCCTTTAAAGCCTTGACAAAATTTATTTGTCAATTTTGTTTTCTCCCCTACCAAGATGATATAAGCCCAGAAAGTAAAATGAACCAAAATACCTTCAAACCCCAGAGAACTCCTCCCCAGTGTACAGGCATCACTAGGATCCTCCTCCACCTACAAAAGTTCTCCCCATCTGAGGAGCACCCAGGATGCTCCAGATATCACTAGTGAGATGGGCAGGAGCTAGTTCATGCATTTGATTTGGCTAAAGAGCAATGAGTCCAGCAGCCTGAGAGAGAAATGCTGGAGAAATCATCCAGCACTATGTAGGTCAACACTGACAGCTGTGAAAAAAATGATGTACAAGGGAATGCAAAAGAAGGAGAGGGAGCTGTGGATTTAACTGGAAAGGGCGGATGGATGGAGGAATGGATAGACAGACATACCGACATATAGATCGGCAGGCTAGTATTAACCCTTCTGATGGGCACTCTTGATTTACACCACATGTATGAGATACTATACTAGAAACATGCATCAGTTACCTTATCAGAATATATAGACATGCGTGTTGTCAGACCAATGACAGGGATCCTGTAGAAGCCAGCTGTGTATGATACGGGTGTTGGTGTTAGGTGATCGTTTGGAGCAGGAGGGTGACTAACTAATATTGCATAGACCTGCAGGACAGGATACACGACACAAACATTATTTCACAGGAGCACATTGGCTGTCGAGTGTGATTTTCCTTATATTTTCTGCAATGACAAACAGCCCCGTGTTAGCATGAAAAGATTGTTCAAATGATCGGAAGCAGCACAGTGGCAGTTGCACTGGGAAGCATTCCCAGCAATTGCATCCTCAGACTGCAGCCCACTCAGAGACGATGGGTCTGCTCAGGGTTGCATCTTAATGGGAAAGCTGTGCCTAGCTGCTTGGCTTGCTAAACTAATAACTTTCATGGATTACAGATTAAAGGAAAACATCTCCCTTACAGTCACACTGTGTAATGCGATTTCTTTAACCACACATTTAATACTCAGTTGTAATTCCCTCTGAGGACTATTACAAACAAAGTGGTCAGCTGGGACTCTGGGCAGGAGAAAGAATGCAGAGCCACAGAGCAAAACAACCATCTGGCCCCAAATATGCACAGATATCAGAAAGCCAGGGAGTCAGAGGGCAAAGAGGGAGGATCATCAGCTTTCGGGCAGCTGGGGTAAACCAGGGCAAGGGATTTGCTGGTTTGCTATTGAGGAGGAATTAACATTTCTTCCCTCCTCCAAAATCTGCCCAAGCCCCATGACTCTACAAGGCTGGAGGACAACTCGCTAAGACAGGAGAGGAGGATGAAAAGCACCTGAAGGAGGACTTGAGTGCTGGGTGGGAAGAGGTGTGATACGGCCTGGCATTAGATAAGAGAAAGCAGAGGGTGCTAAGAGAGCAGGGGGCAGGCGTTGGAGGTCTTACCATGAGCAAAGTGAGAAAATACCCACAAAGGGGCTGGGGTATGAGAGGGTCAGGAGGAGAAGTCCTCAGTGTGGCACCCATGCCTGGCATGAGGGAATGGGGAAGGAGAGTGGTGGAGGGAGAGGAGAAAGCGCCATTTGGTGGGGCTGGGGCAAGCAGAGCCAGGAGGAGCAGGAGGGCTTGTGCAGGAGGGCAGAGTGCATCCCTGCACAGGGACCTGGGGGCTGCGGGTTTGGGCAGGGAGCTGGAAGCAGGCAGGAGAGGCTGGAGACTGTGCAGGGGCAAGAGCTCAGCTATGCGGCACGACCACTGATGGAGAGGAGCCATTTTGCATGCGGGGAATTCCAGGCTGCGCTCTGCTCTCCTGTTTGGGCTGGGCTCCAGCAAGCAAGTCCAGAGCAGGATGTGCCCTCCCCGCACAAGCGCAGCAGGGCCAGAAGGCTCTCTAGCCCCCTGCCCACCAGGAAGGCATATGCACTCTGTAGCACCCTGACCCCAAAAAACTGAGACCCGCAATCCTCTTTACACTGTTAGGATGTCACCCTGGGACATAGCAGAGGTGGCTGCTCCTGTCCCTTCCCCAGAGCAGGTCTCAAGTGGAGCAGAGGTCACATGTCCTACCATCAATGTGGTGGCCTGTGAGGGCCCGTGACCCTGGCCAGCCCAGGGCTTTGCAAGGTTTGTCATTGAGACAAGGCCTTAGAGGAGGCATGGACAAATAGATACAGATTAGCTGGGTGGTTTAAATGAAGTCTCATCCCAACCATGACCTGTGATCTGACTGAGCTGCCTCAGGTACCAAATATCTTTTACAGGTTGCTCTGTGCTTCCTGCCTGGCTCTGTTGGCATCCCTGGGGATCATTCCAAGCATCCTTCATCTTGACATTAGGAAGCTGATCTGTGAATGTGTCAGCTTTTCTCTGCTCTGCATCTCCAGCCCCTCAGTTCCCTTCACCCTCAGTGCTGTTGTGTGTGCCATACACGAGTGCCCAGGCATGTGTTGGTGAGCACAAGTGTGCGCAGGATGTTTTCACATGCTTTGTGTTTGTGCATGTGTCTGTACATAAGCACAGATATCTGTCTGAGGTCTGTGTGAGTTTGTATGTGCCTTTCTGCTCAGCAGCCAGTCCAGAGCTGAGGGACAGTGTTGGTTAACTGAGGGCAGCACCCAGAGCACTCTCAAGGGAAATGGCAGGGCCAGACATCAAGGTGTTCAGTGCAGAGGTTTTCAGCACCCTGAAGACCTGGGTTGCACCCATTGCCCGAAGGAAGGTGGATTCTGGCTGATCCCTTCTGTGCTAGTGTGTGCTTGTGCTAGTGTGTGCTTGTGCATCTGCCTTGTGCAGTGTGTGATGCTGTTTGTGGCAGGTAATGATACTCTGTGTGATGTGTGTGTGTGTGTGCACAGCTTTGGTGCCCAGTCACTCAAATATAAGCATCCAAAGGCATGTGCATATGTGTGCCTGATGCTGCGTGCATGCATGCAGTGTTCTGGGTGCACTTCTAGTGCAAGCAGCACTGTGGGTGTATGCAGTAAAATCATGCATGCATGTGTGTGTGTACATCGTGCAGTGCCTGCCCTCAGGTATGTGCATGTATGTGCGTGGCAACACGGTCACACAGTGCCGTGGGTGTACAAGGGCAGTGATGTGTGTGTGCATGCCCATGTTTGTGCAGTGATGCGTGTGTGCCCTGGCGCGCATGCAGGGAGCAGCACATGCCCCTGTGCTTGCCCGTGGCGATAGGAGCGTGTACTGGGGTGCATGGACATCCATGCTGCCCTCCATGTGTCTGTGTGCAGTGTGTGTTTATCAGATGTGCACACAGAGCGCTGTGTGTGCCCTGGTGCCCTGTGTGCTAGCGCATGATATGTGTGCACCCATGGGGCTGCGAGCATGCCCATGGGAGCACGCAGCGTGTGCAGGCATGGGGTGGCATGCGCCTCCCTGTGCTTTATGCATGTGCAAGGCTGTGCGTGCATGTGCAGCCCCGCTGCTGTTACATAAAAGCTGCAATGCAGGCAGAGGCCAGCGGTGCGCGGGGCCAGCGGGGTAGGAGCCCCCTCGTCTGCAGTCTGCTCCACCCCCAGACCCCAGGACGCGGGAGGACGAGGGCTCTGTGACTGAGCGGGTCGTGGCTTGGCGCCCTCCCGGGGCCTCGGGGTGAGGGTTGCGGCCGTAGGGATCCGGGGGAGGTGGAAGGTGGGTTGGAAGGGGGTGGGGAGGGCTCTGATCCGGAGGGTACCTGGCTGGAGATGAGGTCCTCGCAAACGGAGAGAGCCATCTGGATGGCATTAGGCTTGTGCGTGACCGAGGTGGCGTTGAGCTGGAGCTTCCAGGTGCCGTGCCTCTTGTTGGCCTGGTTCACGGCCTCACGGAAGATCTGCTCGTGCTTCTTGGTGCTCAGCACCGCGCCGATGTTGACGATCTTGGGGTCGCAGCCGGCGCGCGCGAAGGACGACGAGAAGAGCAGGGCGAGCAGCAGCAGCCGCATGGTGCTCATCAACGGACGGCCCGGAGCCCGCCGGGCTCCGCCACCCGCGCACCGGGGCCGCCCGCGCCGCTCACCTCGGCCCCATGGGGCGGTCCGGTCCGGCGCGGAACGCAGCGGAGCGGGGCGCTTTCCTTGGTGCTGAAGCTCCGCGCCGCTCCGCCCGCCGCGGCTCCTCCCGCCGCCGCAGAGTCCTCCTGCTCCGCCCGCAGCCAAAGCTGCTGCGGGGATGCCCCACTTCCTGCCCCCTCCGCTCGTCTGGCGCCTCCCTGGCAGCTGCAAGGCAGACCCCGCTGGCAACGTGGCCCTGGGGCGGCTGCAGGGACCCCGGGGACTCCGGGCATGGGCAGGGGGTCTGGCACCTTTAGAGAGTGTCACTGGGGCTGCAGGTTGTGGTGGGCAGAGCTCAGGGGTGCCTGAGCCTCCAGCTGCCATTGGGAACAAGTGGGGAGCATCTTCTGGGTGCCCAGCTCCTCCGTTTTCATCTCCAGCTGCAGTGCTCTTCACAAGCCTATTCAGGCTGTTAATCCCTGTTAATTTTGGGAGGCATATGTGCACTATGCTTCAGCTCAGCTGAGATTTTCTCCAGAAAAAAAAATATTCCCAGTTACTCAGCATTGCTGAAAAACACACATTTCCAGCCCTGGACAGGGAGAGCTGTTACATGAACAATGTTGGAGGAACTCTCTCTTGGCCAACACACCTCTTGACGTGAGGTTTATCGTCACTCACCTCATTCCTTGTCTTTGCTCTGTCCCTCTGCACAGAGACATCACTTTCAGGTATTACCTCAGCATAGGAAAGAACCATTCTTCTCCATAAATTTCACTCTGTTGTTCCTGGAATTTTATCTTACTATTTCTCAGCTGAAGAGATATCTCAGGATTCCCATTATCAATCTACCTCTAAGCTATCACTAGCCTCCCACATAGGAAATGGAGTCACATCAGTTAATGGCCAACATCTGGAGGACAGTCCAACTCCATGGCTCAAGCGACTGAGTTTTCACTCCTGGGCGGAAGAATAAAGCCAAGAGCACAGTACCTTGCTATCTGGAGTTGCTTCAACCTTCCTGAAAAAAAAAAAAAAAAAAAAAAAAAAAAAAGGGATTGCAGATAGTTAGATAGTTACAGAGTGTTGCTTTCTAGCTGCATGGGAGGAATGCCATCAGCCAGCCTTCTGTGCACCAGCCAAGAAAGAGAGCAGACTCAGCACTGCAGAAGAAAAATCACCCGAGATATTTTTACATCAGCCATTTCTAGGGTATTGCCACAGCCCACCTCTGTGGTAGCTTTCAACGTGAGCTGAAGTAGATTTTTTTCTGCATCTCCCAACGCAAATTTTCTCACTGACATCTCTGAAAGTGCAAGTTGCCATGGAAACCATTTTGTCTGTGTCCCATGTTCTCCACATGCACTCAGAAGAAGCTGGAAAAGCAAAATGGCTGTTGTATAACACTGCAGGGATATTGTGCTGCAAAACACCCTTCTAGTTATGGGACACACTCTGAGAAGCTGCAGACCTCTGTTTGGAAAAAGCAACAAAACCCATAGCAGTTATGACATACTCAGCAAGAGGATACAGAAGCCCCCACCTCATCTTAACTCTTGGAGTGCTTTGCGTGGAGCTTACACTTCAAACCCTGCTGTGCTCTCCATAAAGACACCCCAGCAGCTCTTACCCTTTTCAGTCCATTTCATTCCTACCTATCCAAGTACAGAGATGAGGATTTTGTAGTACGCATGCATGACTCTCTCCACCCAGTGTGGCCTGGGATGCAAATAAATAAAGTTGCATCCATACACTTAGACTGTATACATTTGGCTGTGGTCTCTCCTCCACCTGCCTGATATATTTTTGTTAGGTTATTTGTTTCCAAGTGCTTTTTTTTTCCTAAGTGTCCTAAGGTCATCCATACAGACCTGAGCTTGGTAGGTATGAAGCCAAAACTACAATAATAAAGGCAAGATCTGGCCACATCCAGGGACTTAACAGAGAAGAGGAAGGAAAACGGTAAGCTTAGAAACATGATTTAGCTTGTTCACATTGCAGTTCAAAAAGTCTGGATTTACCTATTTGTGGAAAAATGAGCACAGTTCCTGAACTCCTCTTGTGTTGCCCGTGAGTCTAGGGTAATCAAAGGCAGAAGCCAGTGTCATTCCTCTGTGCCTCCGTTTTTTTGCTGTTATTTTTCCTGCAGATACTATTATTCCTGGCACCACTGCAGAGATGTGAGAAATTCCTGCTTCCCCTCAGGTCATCCCTCCCACTGGGCCATGTTGTCCTGGCATCAGGAACAGCCTAGATCACAAACTCAAGCAGAAAGACTCAGCTGGCACAGACGTTGTCACTGCACGACTTCCGCACTTGCTGTGCCCTCAAGCTCTTTGATCATCTGGAGGCAATGGGTGCATGCAGGCTTTTCCCAAGGTAGAAGCAGTGTAAATGGCAAACACAGTCACATCTACCGCTGCTCCTCACGAAGACGTTGCAGTGAGTGACGGTGTTTATTTCTCCTATGGCTGCCTTCTTGCATTCTGTGACAATTTCCTTAGCCATGGTTTAGTACAAGCACTTACCAAAGCTGTCTGGAAAGGAAGACATTAGCATCTGCCTAGTATGATCCTGCTCTTTATGTCTAGCACCTTCTGGATGCAAGAGAATTGGACTAGCTTATGTTTGTATGGCACCCTATTCCCTGTAAATGGTGTAATTCCTCCCTTAGCCAGAGGAAAGCAACCTAAGAAGTGGAGACTTGAAGGGAGTAGCATTGATCCCAGTTGAAAATTTCATCTGCCTTGATATAAAACATCAGTCTCAGCAGTGGAAAAAATAATATGGAATTTTGTAAATTATAAGAATACATGATTCATGCCAGTCACCATGGAACTGTCAAAAAACTGAAGTTTCTTTTTCTGAGAAAGTTACAATGTAATTGATAGCAGTAATTGCATGGCCATAGTACAGACTCCTGAAATGCATTTGCTTATAGCTCCAAGATTTTGGAATGGTTAAGCTAATATATTAAATGAGTAAATTACATACTGAATGCCGATGGCAGACCTCTAAAAGAAATTATTAGTGAAGAACTCAAGTAAAATGTAAATATTCTTACAAATATGGCAAGATTTGAGATACGGTTGATACCTCAATATTTTTATCATTGCTCTGGAAGCAATTACTGATGATAATATTTGTGGAATAGCAAATAATGATGCTATAGAAGAGGTAAGGTTGAACAAAGTCTGCCAATCAACCCTCAGAACACGCTGGCCTGTGGTTCCCAGGGGCAATGACAGATCACTGCTTTTTTTGTGGATCCTTTCCTAGGATTCTTGAGTACTTGGGGAAAGTTAATGCATGATTGTTTCAGTTTAAGCATCTATGAGCCGCAAGTGAGGCATGTAGTGCACTGGTCATCTGGTAGACCTGCTAGTCTCTGTTACACATGTTTTAGCTGGAGGAACTATTTCTTTCCACATGCTCTCCATGGTGAGCACTGCTGTGGGATGGCTCCAGCACAGCCTGGATAGGTTTGCTGGGGCAGCAGGATGGTGAATTTGGAATAAGGCCTTCCAGATGTACTGCATCCCTCCCCTCCTCCTGCAATCTGCATGGCTGGGTCAGGACTTCCCTCTCAGCTTCATAACCCCTCGTGTTTCTATTGCTTTGGCATCTGGATGCCATCCAGGGGAGTCCTGTAACCTGCAGGCAAAGGAAACCAGGCATTGATGGCTCTCAGCAACATGATCAACACAAGTACATGACCTGGGCCAGGGACAGAGCAAATCCCCAGCGCAAGATGCACGGTGAGCTGCAGGTGATGGTTGGACAATTGTCAGGGACGATGCAGAGGGAAGGTAGCGCAGGGCTCCCGGGCCTCTTGGAACATGCTCATCTGCACTCAGCCTGTTGGAGATGTCATTTTTATGAGCAGCAGGGACACCGGGGTGGCACATACCCATCACACATCTGTGATGCAGCCAGAGTGACAAGCAAGGACCCTGCATCTCCCTGGGGAGTAACTCACCCAAAGACTTTATTTCTTTGAGGGAGGACCATGGGATGGAGAACAAGTGGAAGCATCTGAGCAGCTGTTTGGATTGAGCTGCTGCCATTGTACATTCTGACTCTGACTCACAATCTGACTCACCATCTCCTGCTGATGGTACGTGGAAAGGACACACTGGATGGACTGCAATCTCTAAGCAGGTCTCACACTCTTCCTAAATGCTTTCACAACCAAGAGGGGCTTAGCACAGCCTGCTCTGCATTTCAGATGTGGTCTGTGCAGTTGCTAGGCAGCACGGATCCTTGCTCCAGCACAGAGCTACCCTTCTAACAATGGGCATCACTGCTGGGGTTGCTCACTTTCTCTGAAGGGCACAGTATCTAGGACTCAGAGAGTCTTTGCTACCCTCTCAATCACACCATGTATCACCTCTCCAGCCCCTGCCATCACATGAAGAAGTCTGAGCAGCAGCATTCTGCAGCATATGAGAAGAATTTAGAAGATCTTCCCCTGCCATCACCAGGCCTTTCTGCATTGGTTAAATCATCACCGAGATAGATGGGTGTCAGAGTAGTTATACCAGGCACCAGCACTTTGCTTTCATCCAAGGAAGCCGGATATCTACCAGGTTGGATGCAGTTAGCCTAGTTTAGGGATAACAAAGGGGCAAGGATGTGTTCTAAAGATCAGAAAGAGGAAAGATGGAACACAGAATCCAATGATCTTGGCAAGGTGGTGAGAAACACAGAATCAGCTTATGTAAAATCATAAGGAACTGAATGCACATAATCCCAAAGTCAAATATAAACTGCAAATGCACGGAAATTTCCACCAGAATAATTTGCCGACAGAAAACCGCATTCATGTATGGAATTCTCTCTAGGAAACCTCTTATTTTGATTTAAAAAAATCCAGTTTTCTACTGGAAAACCATTCCCAATAAAAAATTCCTGGGCTTTGCCTGCCTGCACATCATGGTCCTTCACTGCAGTGCTCCCAAATGGCTCTCAGTTGATGGAATATCCATCCTCAGAGACCTCCACCTCCCTGGGGCTGCTGCATACCTGAAGCTGAAAAGGAGTTCTCAGACAGAGCAATCACTGCTGTGGAGGCTTCTTTCAAAATAGTATTTGCTGGAGCTTGGGCTTGGGCCATGCTGTAAATGATGCAGAGCAACCTGAGGTTGGAGGGGGAGAGATCTCAGCACTGGATGCTGCTGCTCTGACTTTCAATGTGTGCTGGCGGTCCAGGAGATTCTGACATTTGCTTTTCTTTCCTTCAGTGGGAGAACTGCCGAGGTCTTCACTCTCTTTCCTGATGTGGATTTGGTAAAACTTTGCAGGTTCTTATTAATCCTGAAGACCTCTCCCTGCCAGGCAGTACTGCCCATGCCTGGATGGCATGCTCTGTAGATGATCCAGGTTTTTGTCACCCTTCGGTCTCTCTGCGCTCAAAATAGAGCACGAATATTGGCCACCACACAGTCCATCATGCTTTCCAGCAAACATTCCTCCACACTGCCTAGTCTCTGCATAATCCTACAGCCCCTTTCCCTCCTCTCTGAACACACCTGCTAGACTTGTTGTCTTCCCTGCTATCAGTAAGTAGGACAAGACTCAGCCAAGAGGTCCATCTCAGGGCCCTTGGGGCCACTGGAGAGGAGCAGGGCCAGGGTATCTATAATAACATGGTAAATCTTGCTGTTGGGTTGTGACTGCCCTCCTTGATGAGATATTGCTGACATGGAAGACTCCCCATTTTAGTTCCTTTGTCTCCAGGGACTCTCCTCTGGATACACAAGAGGTTGATGTTGCACCAACAAATCTCAGTCACGTTTGTTGAAAGATTTGGTGCAAGCACTTCCCCCAAGCATGTATGTGGAGAAATCCCCACCATTTTAATAGGATGACTTCAGGCATAGTGAGGGGATCCTCCAAAAGTCCCCAGCAGCATCTGGGTGGCACCAGCTTGTTGTGCCCTATAAGGTGGAGTGTGAGACCTCTGTTGCAAATCCAATTTATTTGGGCTAGAATGAACTTGAAAAAGGGTCAATAACAAGTGTGGCACTCTGAAACTTGTAACCCCTCCCAAGCCAAATGTTCTGAAAGACTGAGCCCAGAAATGAGCAAGAAGTCACATCACACCTCTAAAACCTACTTTTGGGTGAGACAGCCCACGTGTAAGCAGAGCCTTTTTACCTGCATCTTTATGCTTCCTGCCTACCCCAGCTAGAAACTCATCGCCCTGCCTGAGCTCCCTCTGCTTCAGAGCTCTCTGCTGCCCCAGCCCGCCTTCCCGGCATGTGGGAGGATGCCAGGCTGCAGGGAGCTGCATGTGTAGAATGGATAGAGTTCTGTGCCATGGGTAGAACTGGAGTGCCTCGGAAAGAGCCCTTCCCCAGGGTCTTTGGCTGCTTCAGTTCTGGAGCTTCAGCTCCAAACCTGATGTAGCAGTGAACCGTGCCTAGGTCATCTGACTAATCTTGACTTCATGCTACTGATGAGAAGTTTTCATGTTCTTGTGTACATTTAACTAGCTCCAGGATCTCCTCAGGCCAAGCAGCTCCCATGCTCTCTACTGTGGGAGAACAGAAAAATAAAAGGGTTGTTTTCCAGCCTGCCAGATGTGGCTTTTTAAAGACATCAGACATGATGAATGTGAGGCACAAGGCATCAGGAATAGACTTGGAGAATGGTGGACAAGCAAGATGAATTCAGAGATGATCCAGTTGTGCTAATATGGCATGTAGGAGCAGGAGTTGAATGACACCAGAATTTCTGGAGAACTTGATGTAGCCCAGCCCAGGAGCCATCTGGCAGGCTCCAGAGTGGCATAAATGTGCACCAACTCATGCCCAGAACATATAATCAGTGGATTAGGACTCAAATGTAAAATCAGAAATCCAAGAATGTGACAATGAACATGTATCCTTGAGCTTTGTGCCTCCCTGCCGTGATTGATGTATGCAAGAAAAATAAAATATCAACAGATAGAAAGGCTGATTGCACAATTTTTGTTTCATTATGAAACTAGTCAAAGAATAAAGCTGAACATGTTGAAACAAGGACTAACAAACATTGTTTCTGAAGAAAATACTGTTTTTACCTCATCCACTTCCCTTAAGGTATCTTTAATGTATTCACAACTCAGTACATCTGGAAAACAAGAAAGTCTCAACGTGGGCCTCCTGGAAAAGGAACATACAACTAGCTACCTTGCTACAAAATCATCACAAATCCCTGTGGTCAAGAATGCAGTTCTCCAAGGTTTTGTCCTCTACTGTAGTTGTGCGATTTGTTCATTATGCCCTACTCCAATTTCCATGTTGAAGGAAACATGCAAAAGTGACAATGCACTGAAATGTTTGACTCTGTAGCTTTAAACTTCTTTCAATTTTGTTTGAAGGAGAGGAAAGGTATTTGTTTTTCAGATCTTCTGGAAACTGAAAAGTAAACTACATTCTTCTCTTATCTAGAAGTAAAATGACTTTGTGTCAAGGCTGTTCCACTTCACAGGACAGACATCTAGTACCAGAGCCAGGGCTGTTTAAAATACTATTGCTCTGCATGTGAAACAACTTCTAGAGAATAAAGCATATGCACCATGCAGTAGACCAATCATGTGCAGATGTTTTCTGCTGTGGTCTCAGTTCCTTTCCTCATTATTTCTGGAGCAGGACTATTCATAGAATCTTAAGGTAGGAAGGGACCTCTAGAGGTCATCTAGCCCAACACCCCTGCACACCCAGGGCCACCTAGAGCACGTGGCACAGGCTGCATCCAAGCGGGTCTTGAAGATCTCCAGAGAAGGAGACTCCACAACCTCTCTGGGCAGCCTGTTCCAGTGCTCTGTCACCCTCACTGTCAGGAAATTTTTCCTTAAGTTCCTGTGGCCTGTTCCTAAGTTCAGTTTGTGGTCATTTCCTCTAGTTCTGTCGGTTGCCACCAGTGAAAAGAGGCCAGCACCATCCTCTTCATTGCCTCCGTTGAGGTACTATTATGCCTGATCACTTGTCAGATTTTTCAAACTATATCAACTGATCTAATAGAAAATATTATTGTTCTCCTTAGACCTTATCTCTCCAATACACTTAGATCATCGTGGCTAAAAATAGCATGAAGCACTGAGTAGACGCATTCAGAGAACAAGTCAAGTAATGCTGGATTTCTTTGCAAGGGCTAAGTGATGTCTAACCCTTTCCTGTCCATTTTCCCCACATGCATTATATTTCACTTGCAGAGGCTGTCATTCATCTGCCAGTCACTTGAGAGATTTGTAAGGCTTTCTTTTGCATTAGTCCACGGTTAGCTTTGCATTTTACAATGCTGAATAATTTAACATCATCTTAATCAGATGATTTAGACATCTAATTGTCTTGCTCGGGAGCTGCTTTATGAATACAGTAAGCTGAAATAAAGGTTGATCCCTGCTCTCTGCTGTAGCTGAACATTTATGCCTTGTTTCCTACCAGTTAGTAACACAGAAAAAGACTATCCCTAGATGTTTTTGTTTGTTTGCTTGCTTGCTTTCAGGATTATTTAAGGGCATTCTGTGGCAGATCTAACGGGAAACGCCTTGAAAAATCCACGTTAACAAAGCACAAGCGTGTGAACAAAGTTGTGCCTGGAGCAACTTCAGGAAGCCCGAGCAGAGGAACAACCCCCTTCGTCACCGCTCACGACGCTCGTAGCCAGGAGCCCCGGGGGCCCGGGGGCGGGAGCTGGCCCAGGTGCCGGGACTGCAGCCGCCCAGCGGGGCGGAGCGGGGCGGGCGGCGGGGCCAGGTGGACTATAACGGCTCTGTGGCCGCGTGGGCTATAAGGACTCGGGGCAGCCGGGCCGAGTGGGCCATGCGCGGCGGGTGGCTTCGCGGCGCGGCGCTGCTGGCGATGGCAGCGGGGCTGGCGGTAGGGCCGGGGCGCGGGGCTCTGCCCGCCGCCGAGCTGCTCTTCCTCCTGCTCCTCCTCCTCGTGCTGCTCCTGCTGGCGGGCGCTGCGAAGCCGCGGCGGGGCCCGGGGCTGCGGGGCTGCCCAGGAGTGCCCGGGTCGAGCCGGGCCCGCCGCCCCGGGGCCGTCCCGCCGCCCTATCCCAATGGCTGGTACCGCCTGCTCGACTCCTCGAGGCTGCCCCACGGCACCGTCCGCAGCGTCGCGCTGCTCGGTGAGTGCTCCCCGCCGCCCCCGCGCCAGCACCGGCAGCATCTTGCACCGGGCTCCTCCCTGGGACATCCTAGCCCGGCATGTCTGCCGGACACTGGTGGTGTCGCGACTCAAGCTCCTTGCCAGGATATCAGGGGGATACACCTGGACATCCCAGCCCGGGATCCTTGCTGGAATATGAAGCATCCCTGAGTCATATCCCCACACAAGGCAACTGGGCATCCTGGCCCAGGCTCCTCCAGGAGCTTCCTGCTCTGGGATTTTCCCTTCAGCAAGGGACATCACTACCTGGGTTCCCTGCTGGTCTGCAGAGCATCTTGCTGCCTGGGCACCTCACTGTCCTGCTCCCCTGATGGTGGGGGCTTAGGCTACTTCTGGAGGAATGCTGGGCTTGTCCAGGGTCCTGCAGTCCTGGCAATGGGTTTGGGCTTGTGTAAGTTGCTTACACCTCAGCAGGGTTGTTTTTGGCTTAAAATCCCTCTGGTTCCATGGCGACCCTTCACTACTAAGGAGTATTGGTTCCTGAGTATGTTTTCAAGAGCCTTCCTCTCTTGTCAAGCTTTTCTCCATTTAACGGTAACTATTTAATATTTGACTAGTTTCCTTCCAGAGGAAGGAAAAGGCCTCAGCGCAGATGAGTTTTTGCTCTCAGCAGCCTCCGTGGGGAACAGCTACCCAACTCTGTGGGTGCCAATGTGCTACAAAATACCTGGCACAAAGAGCCAAGATGTTGGGCACAATGGGGCTCTGCAATGGGATGTGTTTTAAGCAAGGACTATGAATCAGTGGCCACCAAATCCGAAGCATTTGCTGCAATGTCTGTCACATCCCAACGAGGACCCTCTTTACAGGCAGCAAATGCCTCCTGCCTCCAATTTGCCCAACCAGGAATCCTGTCTGGGAATGCTTCCTCAGAGCCCACACCATCTCTTTCCCATACTATAGGCACTTGCAGGCTGGCTCCAGAAGCAACCTGGTGCCATCTCGTGGCTGAATAACTGCTCTGGAAGAATGCTATTTCTGTCTTGCAGATGCTCTTTCCCTAGAAACCTCCAATGATAATTTGTAGCAGTGCATTTCCCCCCAGGATCCAGATTCCAGGACACTTCTGGATATCTTGGCATGCAAAGCTGTAGAGGTCTGAGCCATGTGCCTTATCCAACTGCTCCAGCTGGGGATGTGGTCTTCACAGATGGCCTAGTAACCTCATATTTCTGCCTTCAGGAGAACAGCTGGCTGCATTTCGCACCCAGGATGGACAGGCCTACGTGGTGGACGCTTATTGCCCTCACCTTGGGGCTAACCTTGCCATGGGTGGTCGTGTCACGGGCAACTGCATCGAATGCCCCTTTCATGGGTGGCAGTTTCGAGGAGAAGATGGAAAATGCACCAGCATCCCATACGCTGAAAAAGGTGAACCTCCCCCCATCAGAACACATCTACATTAATGGCCCAGTGCCTGGTGTGTCCTCATCCTCATAAAAAAAACTACTCTGTTAAAGGAAATGCAGGGGTTTTTTTTAAGCAACTTGCCCTCCATACTGTTCCCTGATGTCATGCAGTGCCCTAATTTTGCTCGAGTTTTCTGTGTCCTTGTGTAATTATTAGTGCTTTCACATGTTAGATGCCAACTGGGACTTTAATCTGGTTAAATATCTAGCCTTTCCAATGTGATAGTGCTGCATTTGCTGTATTTAGCAAGAAATGTATCATCAAAAGAACATTTTTAACTCTGAAGATTTCACCCTGAGTCATGAAAACAAAAAGCGCCTGAGCGATGGGTCCTGAGGAAATACTTGGTTTCAGAATTTCTTTTGTACTAGCCCATACCATGTCAATACTTGGGAAAACAGTATCTAAATGACAATTTTCACTCCTTTTCAGATTTAAAGAGGTCTGTTTGTTAGAATCTAGAAAAGCTCTTCAAATACACCTATCCTTTGAATGCATTCTGCATTATGTAGGGAGAACAGCTTATGTAAATTTCGTATGTTGCAACTAATTTATCTGTTTTCCATAATCATTTAAAATTATTTACATATTCAATTTAAAGCACCAATTTTAATGCAACTGCAATCAGCAAACAAGTTTAAAACACTTTGAATTTTGCTTTGGCTTGAGTCTCAAATATTTTCCTAAATAAGTTCAGCGTTCCCTGAGTAGGATAGCAATGAAAATATCAGTTAGTAGCAGAACTCAGCCTTTCTCTCAAACAGAACATTTTTCTCAAAGGTGAAGAAACACTTTTTTCCATGTTATAAAATAAACAATTTATATATCTCACCAAGCAATGATTCCTATTTTTTATTTTGTCAAAAAAACCCAAACCTTTAATAATTTACTTTTTTTCCCTATTCCTATTCACTGAAATGTGATTCCAAGTATTGAGCAGAGAGTTTTTCATTATGAAATGACAAGCAATATTCCAGTCACAGGCAACTGCTTGCCAAAATGCAGTGTTCCACTTGAACCTGCTTTATTAAAAGCATTGTTATCTGCTGTTATGAAGTGTGCAAAACCGCAGCCAGCTACCCTGCTGCTGTTGCATCCCAAATGGGTTAGGCTGATTTAAACAGATTAAAAGCCATCTATGTTCACCTGGGTCACTTTGAGAGAGGGCTACGGTGGAGCTCGGGGATGGGTGGCTCCGTGGCCAGGCCTGGGGGCAGCCCTGGGCCCCAGGGCTACCAGCTTGGGTGCCAACCCATTCCTGTGCACGGCGGTTGCAGAAAGGGGCAGTGTCTGTGCCCCAACACACAGCCTGTGCTCCAAAATTCGAGACCTGCAGAGGTGGCTCCTGGCTTCCAGGAGCCTTCGGCCAGGCTAAGGAGTCACAGAGCACCAAATGTTGGCCAGCACATGAAACCTTCTTTGAAAGCGGTGACCTCCCGCCCTGCCGTGATCCCTGGATCTTCAATCAGCAATAGCAGTGATGCTAACCTCCTGCCTTGTCGGGCATTTACAGATTGGAAAAGAAGCATAAGCTGTCCCATTATTTCACCTCCCAAGCCATTTTATAATTCTGAGTAATAAGAAGTGTAAGTCTCTCTGCCCTTGCTTGCAAACTGAAAAAAGGCAATTAAGGCAAAGTATTTCCATGCAGTAAGAAGCTAAATGCTCTGACATTTTAGTATATGTAAATATGAAAATGCATTTAATTGGAAAAGCTGCAGATATAGCATCTGATGATACTACAACAGATGATGACTTGAACTCAGGAGTTAAAGACAGCTTTTACTTAAATTATACCTACAACCAAAACTCTTAACTTTCAACTTGCCAAAGCTTGAGGAGCGTTCATTGAGTTTACTTATTTGAATGGTTTTAACAGCAGTAAAAGTACCCTGAAGAATAAATAGCCATAGTTTCAGCTTATTCTCTAGAAGATTTATGCAAAATCCTAAATTGAAATAAAACTGATGTAAGCAAACCTCCTACAAGTCTCAGGATCATATGCTGAGCCTCAGTATGCTGAACGGTTACAAACTCCCCTAGAGAGCCTGTGTCACATTAACATCTCCCATGCAGATGACTGTGCAGTTCAGGACAAGGTGATGTTTAAGCAACGTCAGCCTGGGAAACATCTTTTAACCAAGCAATGGATTAATTTCTTCTGCAGTGCCAAATTTTGCAAAGGTTCGAACCTGGCCCTCCTGCGAGGTGAATGGGATGCTGCTGATCTGGTACCACTGCGACGGCGTCAGCCCAACATGGGCTGTCCCCGAGCAGCAGGAGATCACCACGAAGGAGTGGGTGTTCCGTGGGCAAACAGAGCATTTCATCAATGCACACATCCAGGTAAGAGAGTTTGGCAGAGCCTAGTCCCTCCATGGGTGACTTGGATACAGAGAAACTGTGTCCTAAGGAAGGTGCCAGAGGGCTCAACGGCGATTCATGGTTTAGGGTAACTTTCACCTCTTGCCTTTTCTTTCTTAAAAGCATCTTCCAAGGTTAAGCAGAGAGGAGTTGGAAGCACCATGTAGACACAGAGACATGCCCGTGTCTGGTGTTATCTTGAATAGTCCAGTCAGGCACAACTCCACCAGCCAGGCAGTGCTCTTGCCCAGTGTCGCCAGGCAGTCCCAGCACTGCCAGCAGAGTTTAGAGCTAGAATTATGTCGCTGTGATATATACAGGGAATACACCATATGTTCTCCAGACATAGAACTTGTACTTTTTGAATAAAGAACAGATGTCCTATGTATTTAAATGAATTGATTAATTTACTTTAACTTATGAATGTTTTCAATCAACCAAAAAAAAAAAAAAAAAAGAATTCACAGAGAACTGCAGTCAGAATTCTTTTCAACTGAATAATAGGAGTAGAAGATCATGGTTATTTTGCTGTTAATTTTCATAATCATTGTTATATGATGCCAAATGTGCCAGGTAGAGCAACCCTTCTTCAAAATGCCTATCGCTTCCATTGGCTGTCAGTGAAAATGAGGAAATGTGGAAATGTTTTTTGCAGTCTACTTACTAAACCACTTTAAAGTAGACGTATTAAAAAGAGATGAAGAATGTGCAAGAGACATAGCAGATATGACTTTGGGAGTCAGCAGAGGAAGTGCTAGAAATAGAGAACAGGAGAGACTGATGGGACAGTAGAAGTTATTTCAGGTCTGCTTTTCAGTGCAAACTGCTGTGCACGGCAGGGCTTCCACTCTGGGGCCATTTTGTGCACTTGTCAAGGTGCTAAAAGGCTGGTATATCTGAGTAATAAAAGCAGATAAAAATTCTTAAAATGTGACATAATGGAGGCAGGTTGACATAATGGGGGTGGTTGAAAAGATCCAACTGGTATAAAAATCCAGTCTATAATGACTCATTTGAGTACCTTACTTCTGCAGGTGCAACTGGCTAGATTTCTCTGAGCTTACAATGAACTCACACTGAATTTTATGGGTTACATATGTTCAAATTACTCCCATACACTATTTAAAAATTGGTCCCAGATCAGTGTATGCTAAGCAGCTCCTTTCTTCACTCATTTACCTGCCTTATCCTCTTGCTATATCTTGTATCAGAGGTTGAAGCCGTGTGCCCTGATCTGTATTGTAGTAACACTTTGTCTGATGCTATTGCAATGCTGTTATTAAATATGTCAGCTGGGGCAGATGATAGCTCATATCGAAGTCATCCACCAAAAAACTACAAATTGTTCCCCAATGTCAGGAAATCCCAGAGAATGCAGCTGACACAGCTCATCTGACTTTTCTCCATGGACCCTCTATTCTGAGTGGAACTGATCTGAGATACACAAGGTCCAAGCTGTGGAATTTTATGAAGCATATCTGGAAGGTAAAAGAATTACTATGACGCTCCTACTAGCCTATTTAGGTGGAAGTCTTCTGAGCCAGGTCCCCTTTCTGCTTCAAAGCTTTCCATGAGTCCTGACTTAGCTCCTCTGTTGCATCTCCTAGTTTTTACAGCAAGTCTCTTTCTCCTGTCTGTGAGACTTCTAGCCACACTTTCCTCTCTGCTTGTCCCTACATCATCTTCATAGACACCCTCTTCTTTTACAGCTGTTTTGGTGCTACCCTCGTTTGTGATCAAAAAGGTCACTCTGCCTCTGTTTGTTGTCTTGTTTTCTTGGATTTTGGGACTAATTTCTCCATCCCTTCAGGCTGAGTGGCAGCCAGAGCCTGAGCCCAACAAGCACTGTTCCCAGTTGCTGGTTAAACATCATGCCACTGTGTTTGGGAAACACTTCTCCTTGCTGGATTTGGCTGTTTCAGCCAGGCAGGTAGGTAACATGGTCCATCAAGCACCTCATGTAGGTACAAGGGAAAGCACATGGGTCAGTGATACACAGACATGGGTGCCTGATCTCAGCTGGCATTTAATCTTTACTGGTAAGCTTTAATTACCCATGACTATGTTTCATATTCATAAAAAAAATCATTGCTCCTTTGACATATCAGGCCCATGGAAACTGAGGGTTGCAGAACACTTGGGAAGATGCAAGATGCAGGGAAAAATATTCCCTGTGTTTCCTATTGCATTGCTGGGAAGTTTGGTATCCATCGTCGTTCTGTGGGGCAACGTCAGTGGGTTCCACACTGAGTCCTGCCTCAGAAGGTCAGGCAGGATGGCAACAGCCTCCTGCTAATTCCTTGATCTGGAAGCTTTGCTTTAGGAAAGCTGTCTGTCCTGGGTCTCTGCCCAATTCTAGCTAGAAGCGTCAATGGCTGCTTAAATGGGATGCACTGGGCAGGAGAGAGATGTTCACCCAGTGCAATGAAAAGGTTGTAGGAGCTGTTCTTGTTGCCCTTGTTGCTGGTGGTGATCTCAACAAAGCAAGAACTTTTTGAGGCAGATACTCAGTTCTTACGTGAAGCCCATTCTCTGACATCTTAAACAGTACTCAGGCTGTGGGAGTTGCTGTACCAGAGGTCTGGGCCACTGGAGAATATTCCTTAAGGATGTTCTGTCATTCTCCAGGTGGGACCAGGACTGGTTTTTCTGATCTTTGAGCATGCTTTCCTGGGCCAAGGGATCATCCTGCAGACTGTGACTCCCTTGGAGCCTCTCCTGCAGAATGTTGTTCACAAAATCTACTACCAGAAGAACATGCCAGGCATAATCCCCAAGTTCATCCTGAAAGCAGAGTGTATACAGGTAAGGTGTCTGAAGAAGACCAGCCAAAGACGGGCCTTCGAAACTCAGCAAATAGAAGTCACTGAGGAGGAAGAGATGCTGTCTGTTTGGGCTCAGATATATACCAGAGCAAAGTACTGTGGGATAGATATTTTTAGTGCTCAGTATGATCTCTTAGTTTTAATAGTCCAAAGAATTAAGCTGGTCATTAACTGTCATAAGATTTGGCAACTCTCGCCCCTCCAAAATGTTTTTCCAGCTTTAACGTTATTAGTTAAAAGTAATATAAACATTCCTATACTGGTCATTTGGGAGAAATGCTAAAAATAAGCCTCATGTACAGGTCTCAGGTTGTACAGGTGTTACGTGCAGTGTGCACAGGTTGGTTCACCTTCCTCAACTCTATGTGACCTTTCTTCTTCCCTACAGTTTGAACGCGATGTAACCATTTGGAACAACAAGCAGTATCTCCCGAAGCCCCTCCTTGTAAAAGAGGACACCGCGATCCAAAAGCACAGACGTTGGTATGCTCAGTTCTACAGTGAGAGAAGCCTGAAGTTCAGGGCGCCTGAGAACCTGGACTGGTGAGGCCCGTGCTCCCCTCTGTTGAAGGTGGTTAAAGCCATCAGGTGCCTCCTGCCCATTCGAGCTGGAGGACAGCAGTGTTGTGCAGACTTGAGCGATACAACAAATTCAAGCATGGGGAGGTGAGCCTGACCCTTGAAGCACCCCTCCATGCTCAGGTCATCAAAAGGTGTTAACACGTTTGACCTTACATCTGCACTGTAATGTGTGAACAGACCTCCCTCTAACATTTCCTTGTCTCTCACTGCTGTCATACCTTCAAACATTGTATGAAATGCCTTTCACATGGCCTTCTCTTACTCTAAAGTTTCCCTTACCATCAAGGCCTGTTGTTGCTTCTGCACCAGCAGTTCAGCCCTGGAGAAGCCATGACTGAGGCCAACAGAGCAGTCAGTGTGACTGTAAAACCTGCCTTCTTCCTGCCTTCTGGAAGCACTAAGGGCAGCCTGGGATTTAGCTGGTGACCATGCAGGGAACACATGCCCTTACCATATCCATGGGCTTCCTAGCTCATCCTGAGCTCTGCATGAATGATTCCTCATGCAAGTATTGCACCTGGCCAGGAAGTAAAGAGACTGTCTTGATGCTTAGAGAACAGTTCTGCAAGTCATGGATGTGAATAAGATCCTTCTGTGAAACACCATGGATTTAGCACTACCAATTGGCTATAGACATTTTAGTCTAATAGCAAGATCACTGGTATCATCACTTACTGTTGCTGCAATCAAAAATTAAATTCATACATAAAGACCAGGCTGCAAATCTGGCTAAACTGTTCAAATCAATGAGCTTTCCAAATAGGATGGATGCTATTGGTGCTGACAGGGCAGGAGCCTCATGCCTTTCAAATCTTGCACTTTACTGAAGCTTTGGTTTCCGCATCCACCATTAACCCTCAAAGCAGGAGTCAGGAGTGAGGAATGTGCCTCCCTAGCAGCTTGGATAACAGTGTATCCAGCTGCCTCCCGAGAGCCATGCTTTGCCTTTCATGCCAGGCTTTTGCATTGTTAATATTTCACTATTAAAGTTTTTTTTAAAAAACTGATATTATGCTTGTGGTTTGTCATTTGTCACTGCTTTGTGGCATGAACCTAAGGCATCATCTGTACATGGATGTATTATGCATGGCATGATATAAAGGTCACACATGAAGAAATGTTCTGGGAGGTTTCCTTGCATTGAAGATATGATTCTAGAGCCTCTGCTGTCCTTTAGGAGTCACAGGGAATCTCTGGCAGGAGACACTAGGCAACTCGGACAAGGATTAGTATCTGACCAACAGCTTGAGCCACTGTGTCCTAAAGGCACAAGCCTGAGCGGTCCTGCCCAGCCTCACCAGGGACACCCACACTCCTGCCCAGGGCCCAATGCAGTCCATCCCAGAGCCGTCAATCCCTGTCCCTGGGATGCAGTGCTGGTCTCCAACTCTGCCATGTCCCACAAACCCCAACACATATGTGTAGGCCTGTCCCGTCCTTCACTCATCCACGACCCCACAATCCTCCCGGCCTTGGGCTGGCCCTGTCCCCACAGCCCTGCCCAGCCATCACAAACTGTGGCTGATGCTGGTTATTCTCACCACATCTGGTCCTGACCTGGGACTTGACATCTCAGCTTGATCTTAGACTTGTTTCACCAATGCAGACCTGTTTGACAGTCTGAGCCGGCCATGATCTGACTCTGCCCTGTCCATTACACGGTTAGGTGGTGGGACAAGCCCTGTCCTGTCAGCTGGGTTATCAGCTTGGCTCCTGTCCCTTCACGTGCAGGTTTCCTGGGCACAAGGCCAACATGTACAAGTTCAGAGGCTTGACCTGCACAGCCCACACATTTCCATCCCTTGTGAAACATATTGGGCTGGGGCCCCATTCCTCACTGTGCTCTCACCTGGAAGATCCCAAGATGAACAAAACTCCAAGGAAGACAAATTTCAGATGATTAGATTAGAGCTGGTGAATTAAATTAGCTTCACTGTATTCATCAGTCCCTCTGAAATTAAAGGAAATTATAGGTTATCTCCAACAGAAACTGAATGCTGAATTAACATCTTATGTACCTTTTAGTTATTTATTATCTACTACACATATTTGGACTTCTAAACAAATCCTGCCTATAACATTTGGGCATCCCATCTTATTGTTTACTGAAATCACTCATTTACATCAAATCTACTGCAAAATTACACCCATTCTTAATGCTATGTTCTGATAGCTTTATTAGTGTGGCTCATCCTCACACCTGACTAACCAAGATAATTCTACCCCTCCGTCACAATTATTTTTGTATTGTATCTTTGGATTTTGTTTTTTCCCTACCCTACAAACCCACTGCTGACTTCCTGGAAAACCCCAAAAGAAAGCAAAATATGTCAAACAAAAGGATACATGAAGGGTGATGGAAAGTGCACCACAGATTTGTCAGCAGAGGCTTGCACCTCATCTCCTCTGAACCCTGGTCTATATGCATGTTCCACTCAGGAAACTACCAAGTAGTTTCTGGATCATTCAGAAATGGGTTTTGGTGCTCTGGACAAACAACATTAGCAGAACTTCATGGGCAGTGCCAAATTTGGAAGTTTTGGCAACACCATGGTGTTTGAGGGCATGGAGTATCTTCTTAATGGCTCCCAGGAGGTATTTTACCAATAAAGCCCTTAGTGCCAAGTCTCACTGTTATCTTTGTGATCTTGTGAGACACGTTGCCACAGGTCAAGATGTGCATAGTCTCTAAACAAAGACTTCTGTGCCCTGTGATATTTTAGCATTACCAACAGCTATGAAAGCCCTTGTCTTGCAGAAAGAGGAATGAGCCAGCCTAGTGCCTGTTGAGTGCCCGATTGCTTCTTTCCTCCCAGGGCAAAAACAAGCTGGCAGATGAACCTGCTGACACAAGGGAGAATCTGTTACTACAGTGGACAGGAACATGGCATGTGTCAGTTAAGATTGTTCTGCCCTGTATCAGCCTACACTGCTTTTGCAGCGTAAATTTGAGGAGGACTGAGCCTGTCCTGGCAGCGTAAAGGCAGATACTGCATTACAACAAGCCAACCGCCCACTCATTCAGCTGACCATATTGCGTCTTGGTTCTCAGAGCACTTTCTGCTACGCATCTGCTACACAAGGATCTCGGTGGTAGGAGAGAAGCACACTTCTGCACTGGCAGGCGGGTTTGAGACAGAGGATGTTCAAGAAACTGGTCTAGGGAGGGTTGGGTGGCCAAGAGATGCAGGGAGAAGCCCAGTGTTAAGTTCTATGGCTGATGAAATTCATCTAAGGGACTCCTGTTGCTTTGTGGGACTTAGTGATGGGTATTTTCTCTCTTCAGACTGAGATGCTCAGGAGTGAGTGAGGCCCCACATGTGTACTTGGAAAATAGAAAACCCCACACACTTCTTTTTTCCTAAAGGTTGTTTTATTGTAAAACCATAAATACAACACTGACATGAAAATCCTCAAGCAACGGATGCTTTCTTACAGTTACAGTTTGTCTTCTGCCTTGGCATCAACTCTGAAAAGAATGTTGCAGAAACATGTCTCTAAGATAGCTCCAAATAACCGAACTCTGGCCTGGAGCTCTCAGCTAGTTTGGAACCTAAGTGGAATTATTCCTTCTCTCTTGTGAAATATTTCCATTCAGACAGCAACAGACTTGTGAAAACAGCAACATTTAAACATCTTTTTTTTTTAATAATCCTTTTCATTTGACGTCAGTCTAAGTTTCAAACAGCACTGAATTTATTTAGCTGTAAAAAACAAAATAAAAACAAAAAAAAATCCTAAAAGGAAAAAAAAATCAGAAGAACTTGAGTTGGCCTCAAGTGTTCATGTATCACAATGAAAATCAGCAACTTAACCCCGTGCAATATTGCTCTCTATTGAGTCATTCGATCCACACCAACAATACATGAGACTTCAAACAGGTTTTGTTTTGTTTATTAACACAGCAAGTGTGACATTAGATAACCTTTTAAATACAGTACACGGTAGAGTGCGGGGCCAGCTGCCCGCACGTTTCCCCATTATGAAGACAAAGCCAGCGGTGGCGGTTTATAAAAATATCGTGTTGCTACAAAAGTATAAATTAATGCTACCGGTATTAAGAAATATTAAACACATAAAACTTATAAGGATTAAGAAAAATATTCATTAATACCTGTAGAAAACTCTGGCCTAAAAAAGATATTTTTTGTATATTTTTTGTATTTTTTTTGTATTTTTTAAGATGACATGAGATTCTTACACTCGCAGGTAGAGACACACGCAGGTGCATCTGTGGTATTGCCTAGAACATCTGCATCTACAGAAAGTAAGGAAACGCACAAAAGTTACTGACGGAGGGGAGGGTGAGGAGGGAAAGGAGAACAGCGTTTTCTTGATGAAACAACAAGAATTCAGCTCCCAACTGGAGATTTCAAAAAAATGAACATATGAACGAGGAACAGCTTCTCTTTTCAGACTGGCTGCAAAGAAGGATTTCCTGATGTTTTGATTTGTTGGCAAGACACTTTCTATCTACAGCGTGGACCTGAATCCTCCCAGTCTGGATGAGGTGTGTTCCTCCTGGACTTACAGCCTTGGCTAGTCACCTGTCACCAATGTTTCAGTTTATCCACTATAGATTTTCCTTTTAAATAATTAAAAAAAAATTAAATCGCCCAAAGGTTAAAGGGACTTTGGAAAACAGCTCCTAAGACTGTTGTTCCTTCCAGAACACATGCTTCCTTCCTAGAGCAGAAAGATCCTTCTCCGTAGACAGCAAGGAAAAAAAAAAAATTTTTAACTCCCTCCCTCCTCCCCCGCCCCCAACATCCTGGAAAAAAAATTACCATCCTATCCACACACATTGTAAAGACCACCACAAGAACCCCTAGAAGACTGAAAACAAACATTCAAGGCTAATGAGGCTGGAAGTGTCTTTTCTAAGGAACTTTGGTTGTAAAAAGCGAGGGTTGGACATGCCTGTACTCATCGATTCCAATGTAAAATATCCCTATCTTAAGGCTGTGCTGCTCACCTGGGCACCAAGACATGCGGACTGCAGTCAATGATGCTGAAGTAATGGGAAGAAAGAAAATCCTTTCAGTCAGTGGTTGATGTTGTGCATGAACGAGCCATTTATGTGACTCACTTCAGAAGCTATTCTAAAAATTTAAACTCAGCTGCCTACAGATCATTAAACCCTAGAGGGTCTACTGGATACACCGTTGTCTAATGCGAGCAAAACTCTTCTGTCAAGTTATAAAACAAAGGACTCTAAAAGAAGTAGTAAAAACCCAACTAACCAGCCAAACAAACAAACAAACAAAACAGAAATCCTCCAAACATTCAATATATAAAATTAAATTTTAGGGCAATACACTCTCATTGGTTTACCATTTCTGGCCTAGCATAAGCAAACTATCCCACAGTATTAAAGAGGCATTCAAACCGGAGCTGTGCTTGTTATACCTCCCTGTATTTTATTATTTATTGTTTTGTTCTGTGACAGGCCCAGAAGTCCCAGGCAATATGACTGCCCATGGTACGCGGACATGTCCCATACACCATAAAAGGGGAGTTCTTATTGCTATAGGGCAACATCTTCGAAAGGACCTTGAGTTTCATCTGATGGTTCTGGGGATCCACAACGGTTACCAAGGACTCAAGATCACAGCATAGCGCAGAAAAACAACACCAGCAAAACAACACCAGAAAAACAACAGCAGCAGCAAAATTCTCAATACTCTTCTCCACCCCCAGTTTCTTCACCTTGGCAGTGCAAGGTTTGACAAGACATTTGCTCTCAGAAACGGTGTTATATCCTTTGCCTCTCTGGCTAGCTCCTTCCATTATGAAACCTGATTAAGAAATATATTAAGTGCTGGGAAGGGTTTGGTGGTGATGCTCAACAGGAGGATGTGGATGAAGATGCTCTATGGACCATCCTGGACCTATCAGCTGTTGAGCAGAACTAGACTCAACCACCAGGGCAATTACGTCCTACCTCTACATCTAGTCTCTCTTGGTAAGGTCCAAAGCAGCGTGTTGTGTCTTACAGAGTCTGCTCCAGTTATTTGCACAGCTTTGTTTTAAATGACAGGGCTCAGAAAATATTCCCACAACAGATTATTCCTAGAACAGATTTCTCCCCAGTAAAAAGCATACCAAAATATGTTTTTAGAGTCTTTTTGTTCACTGTAATCCAATTATTTCAAATATTCCATAGGGAAGTTGTGCTCTCCTGTGCGTGCTCCTTTTGAATGCTCACAGGAGCTTCTCTCCTCCTCCTTTAGCCAGAGAGATTTCAATTAGAGACATGAGTATTGTCTTAACAGAAAGCAGAACTACTTCTCTTTCAGTAACTTTTTGGTTCTCTTTAACTTTTGTTTTATCAGTAAGTTGGTGCTTTCTAGAAATGAACGTTCTCTGAGTAGCACAATGTCTCGCTCATCCATCTCCTGTGCAACACTACATCTTAGCTCACCTACTGCAGGATTCAGCATGTGGAAATGGTTCTTGAGATAGGGTAAGGCCACGCAGATTCATCTGCCTATGTAAGCACATGTCCTACTCAGACAAAACCTTCCATGTTATTGCAAGTAGTTAAAGAAAAAAAAACAACCAATCAACCTGAGACACCTCACTGAATACTGTCATAATACTCAGACATCACAACTTAGAGCTCAAGCAATAATTTTAGAATTGTCTCCGCTCTATTTTCAGTGATTCTTGGGCTTTGAGCATAATTGTCAAAAATTCATTTGCAAAATTCACTTAAAGGTCCTCATTCCCTGAGCTGCTTCTGAAAGCATCCTCCAATCAGCAGCTGAAAACACCCAGCAAGCATGGTCTAATGAAACCAGTGCAGGTGGTTTATGTGGATGCTTATTTCAAAGATAAATTGTTTTAACTGGTAATTAATAGACATCTGAGTTAGGCATAGCTTAAACCTTTCAGGTTTAAAGCTTTCAGAAAAAAAAATCTAGATTGCACTAGTTCATATCAAACCACATCAGTTTTCCTAGAACACAAAAAGTTTTGACAAAAAAAAAGTTTACTTCTATCTGAAATCTAGTCATTTTCAAGACACCAACTAAGCCCATCTTGCAAGCTAGACCACTAGAGATATGAAGAGGAGAAAAGACATAGGGGAAAAAATATATGGGTTCCACCTTTTTCTCCACTAACCACCTGGCTGCCATATTCCCACAGAAACAACCTTTGATTTTGAAGAACTCTACCTTTGTTTCCTACTTCTTGCATTTTCTATTATTAGCAAGGATCTTCAGACAGGCCATGAAAGCCTGTTCATTGTGAACAGTCCATCTTCTGCTGGTGCTTGCTCCCCACCTGAAGACTGCAACCATTCTCAAAGCAAAGGGTAAAGTCAGAAAGAGAGGCCTGCAAGATCAGGTTTGGTGCAAGCAGCAGAAACAAATGAATTCCTGGAGGACACAGACATTTATATACCCAAACACACTTTTCAAACATCAAATAGAACAAGTGGAAGGTGAATTCCTCAAATCAACTACCACAGGGAGATCCCTCTTCCAAGGACTTCTCCTCCCAACTAAAGGGAAGAAGAATCTCACAATTAACACTTACCAGCCTCTCCCCTTTCCTGCTTCCTGTCACAGGATGAGTAGCTCTTCTTACACATGTGCTGCTCTACAGAGAGAATTCTGCTGAGCCAAATGAAGAGTTTCTGAAATTCAGACCTTGCTACAGTATCTGCACTTCCTGAATGAAAATATGATCCCTGAAAAGGGAAGGAGAAACAAGAGCAAAAATTTTGTATGTGGAGCAAGTACATATGGTCCAGATGTGCTTCTCTCTTTTGAACAGACACTAAGCATGGGGCACTCATACATCAGATACATGTCAACCTGCCATCTGACTGAGTACTAGTAAGTACTTTTGAGCAGAATACCCTGTGACCTTAAGTAGTCTCATGAAAAGCTATGAAATTTTCCATGGCCTAAATGGAGAAGGGGCTGGCCGGCCAGCTTTTCTTCTCACTGATTTTCCAGGTTACTCAGTTTTAGGGTTTTAGGTTTTATTTTGCTTTTGCAGCTGCTAAATTGAGTTTCTAAGTCTTTGGGAGAATTGTGCTATGCATCTTAATGCATAATATCCATCTTAGTACTAGCGCAAACAAAGTTGCCTTGGAGGTGGTAGTAACTTGGATGGGGGAGAGGGCCAGTCAGACCCTCTCTTTGCTTATCACAGCAAGAAAGCTCCAGATCTGATGCCAAGGCCATATGGTAAGCTAGGAAAGAGGCAAATGGCTGGAGTTAAGGGTGGTAGTAGCCTCTCTTTCTATGCTTTGGCTGTGCAGCCAAGGTTCTGCTCCCTGCTATGTACTACCTGGTATTAAATAGTTGTACAAACCACTGCAATCTCACCTCATTCTTAATTCCAGCCCTTAAACCTGTGCTAGCTCTATCTGTCCACTTCCCCATGCTTTATGCCTTGTAGATATAGACATGACAAGCTTTGGAGTTTTCTTTACAAAGGTGTCCTGACAGATTGACAAGGAGCTTGTGAGCGACTCTTCGAGTCTCAGGCTACCAGGTAAAAAGATATAACATGCAATTAGGAGAAAGCTATAGAATCCTGTCCCCTGATCTGCTCATCTTCTGGGCAGCACAATATATGTTCCATAGCCTGAAAAGCTATTTTTGCTTCGGACTTCTCCTTCAGTGAGATTTTCTTGCTGCAGCATCTCTTGTTTTTTACCCAGTGGGTCCTATAGCATAGCACAAATGTTTTAAAATCAGCTCTTGCCTGTTATTTTTTTCCCCTCTGCAGTTTGAGAATTTCTGTTCCTACAAGTTTCTCCTGCACTGCAAATATCCACAGATGTGTTACCCATATGTCCAGCTGTGTTTGCCAGGCAAGTAGTTGTTTATATGGGAGAAAATAAAACCAGCAGGAAGTGATGGCTCTACAACAAAGAAGTCTGTTTGCAAAAGCCACTACCAGAGAAATCAGACCTACAAGTGTCTCCCCTCGTTGGCAGCTCATCTTTAGGTTCTCTTACTCCAGAAGCTGGCAGCAGGCTGGTGCGACCATGTCTTTTAGAAGTGGGTTAGGATGTCTACACTCAAAACTTGCATATAGGAGATCGTTAGTTTTGCCCTGATGCCATTAACAGGGCTGAGAGGTGCTGCCAACCCAACACGTGGACTCTAGCTAAGAGTAGTTCCAGCCTCTCAGGCCAAAAGGGCAAGAGACACCTGGAGAAGACAGCTGGCTATGAAGAGCTAATCCTCATAGATCTCTATCTAGGGAAGGTCTCTAGTATGCAAACAGTTCTTGTCTGAAGCTATCAGGGCCTTTGAGGATCAAGGCACCTGAACACAAAGCCTGAGACACCAGATGGGTAGAGCTGGGAGCTGGCTGACCGTGTTTGTCATTTTTCCCGTCTTGAGACTTAGAGCTTCTATTGCAACCAGAAACAGGGTGGTGGGACCTTGGTTTAATGTCTATTCAACAGCAGCACTTTGAAGAAGGCCCCCAGTCTCACTACGACGTTGTCAGCAATCGGAAAACACCCCTGCTCTGTTCAAGGGCTTCAGTCTCCAGTCTCCCTGGTCAGGGCTGAGTGTGCTGCTGTCCACTCCATCCTCCTAAACCTCCAGTGCGGCTCTGCTGCCTCTGTGACTGCAACATCAGAGCAAACTATTGGAAGAAAGAGAGATTACTTCAAAAATAATAATTTGCCTCAACTGGTCTCTAGGATACAAATCCCAGTGATTAAAAAAATAACAGTTTGGCATCAGAAATTGGGAATTGTCCAAGAGGCACCAAATTTGACAGCCTGCAGAAATCCAGTCCAGCAGCCCACGGAACTGTGCCTACAGGCACTGGGCACACCTCAGCGCTGGCCTTGGCTGACAGCAGAGTGACTGAGATGTTTTTGCTTTATGATGATCTCTAATTGCATTTGGGGTGAGCCAGTACATGTGAATGTTTAAGGGCCTGTGGCCTTCCTAGCCAGAACGACTCAACAACACAACAAATAGTGTAATGCACTATAGGTATTAAAAAGACATTCGTGCTACTAGAGGAAACCATTCCAAATAAAATGAGAAAATACTCTTTGCACTCAATTAGGAGCACTTACATTCAAAAGGATCTTTGAGCTGATGCACTTCTCTTAAGCTTCCTTTAAACCCCAGGTTCAGAAAACTGATGATCTTTGTTCCCCTGAAAAATCATACACCTTGGTTTGTCCTTGGCCAGGTGAAGGCTATTTTGAGTGTGTGTACAGGGAAGGCTTACAAAAACTTTGGGCACAAGAGTTCTTAACAGCAGCTATCAGACCCCAACAAGCTTGCTGATGCCCTGCAGACACCAGCATTGCTACTGCTTGCTTGGTTTTGATGGTTTCCAGTTTTTCCACATAAGCAACTGCTGCGGTTCCCAAAAGATGTTATTTAATCATAAATGGGCTACTCTATGAACAAACTTGAGAACCTCTGTTGTGCAGAATTCACAGACAAACTAACTTACACTGGGAATTTAGGAAAGAAATTATGCTAAAAAAATTCCAAGAAATGTAACATGTTTTCTGCCATGAATCATTTCTCGTAATTTTAAATCAAGCTTGTAATCACTAGAGCTAACATGTTAAAACTGGGAGTGGAGACAGAAGAGTAACTTTTGTTGTCTGAAAAATCCTTAAATGAAAAGAATTAAAATAAAATAAAATAAACCCTTGAAGTCTCCCTTCCTGATTTCTAAAAATACTGGTGTTCATAAAACACAGCTGCCCCGATAACATGCACCGCATGTCAAGAAGGCTGAAGACAAATGCCCTCAAGGTGTACAGTTATTCAAAGGAGCAAAGACCAGTGCAGAACTGGTCTGTTCAATGTAGTCTGATTATCCATGGCAAGATGGCCCAGGGAACAAGAGGAAAAAGGTGGGGTGGAGAAGAAACAAAAGAAACTTCAAGTCACTTTAGATCTCAGCTGCCTGAAGACTTTAGGACATCAGCCTCCCATTGGTCTGCCCACTTGAAAACATTAGAAAGTCTGTCAAGTCCACACACTATCTATGGAAAGGAGCACGTTCCTGGCAGAGGGCTGTCTCTCTCACGTGCTCAGCTTTCCTTTCAAACTTAATTTTATATATATTTATATTTTTTTATATATATAAAAAAGCACTTGGTTTCCAGGGGCATTCATAATGAGGTCCACAGTGTTTAGAACTTAAAATTCTTTTTTCTTTGTTTAGAACAGTGTTTTAAAGTTTTCTTTTAATTAAAGGACAGTCTTAAAGCATGTTGGACTTCAAAAACATGAGTTTGTTCATGTCTTCTGGACTGAGTAGCCGTCTCCTTTTGATTAAGAGAGCCTGCTCACACATATTTACACATTCACTTCTGGCACCAACAGCAGGCACTGCTAAGAGCCAAAAGGCTAGCTTGGCTAGTTTTGTATGCTTTTGAGTAACACATGACCAGTACTGAAACAGGTCAGGGGTGGTCTGGAAGAGAGGTTCTTGTAAATAATCATAGACTTCATTTTTCCCAAACCAATCTTCTTCCTGAGCTGCTGCGGTTTCCCCTGCTGCCCGCACTTTCTTGGTTGAAGGTTCAAATTCTGTTTCTTCTGCCCAGGACTCTTTCACCTCATTGATCAACTCACAGACCTTGCCAATTATCTCTTCATGCTGGTATGGCGGGACGGGCCGCAGCTTCTGCTGGGGGTCTAAGATCATGGCTACCTTATGTGCCGAATGGACTTTGAAGTTCTCCTTCAGTGCTTCCAAGAAGAGGTGACAGAGTTTGCTGACTACGCCAGCATCATTGGCTTTGGAAGTAAACAGTTTCTCCAGTTTGACGTAGGTGGGCAGTACGAGCTGCAAGGTGGGCCGGCTCTCGTTGCTCAATTCAATCACTGCCTGCTTCACTGGAGCCAAAATGGCTGCCAGGTTGCTGAGCAGGTGCTTGTTCAGGTTTTGGATGAGGTTCATCTTCTTGGCCCTGCTGTAAAACTCACAGATCTGCTCGTAGCGCTCATGGACAAGCAGGAGGGAGTCGGTCACTGAGTTCCAGCAGGGTGGGGGCGAGGTCTCTTCCAGGGAGCCAAAGGTCTCCTTTGAGAGGCCTGTAGATCCTGCCAAATCTTCGCAGACATTCAGGAGCTCAATTACTTCGTGCATATTGCGAGCCTGTAGTGTTCGCTTATTCAGCACACTCTGCACTACTGAGTTCAAGGCACAGGCTGAACACCGCAAGCACATGCCTGCCTTGGAGAACGCAGAGGAATTGACTTTGCAGTCTGTGACATACACCGTCCTGATCTCCGACATCACAAACTCTGAGAGCACGTTCTGTACCCAATGGTGGATAAAATCACCGTTATCTCGAATATCTACACCTTTAATTCCCAGGACATAGCTCTTGATGCGGTTGCCTTCCACCTGATAAGCTGTCAAGATGTAGCAAGAGTCAGGACCGATGCTCTGAGAGTGGCAAGTGACACCTATGCCAAGGCATGCATTGCTGCCCAGGGCGCAGGTGACTTTCACTTTCACTTGGTTGTACATCCGAGGCAAATGCTTCAGAGCCAGTGTGTTGAAATTGCCCAGGATTTCAGTGACTGAGAAGGCACCATAGCGAGCTCCGCTATCCACCAGGGTCTGTGCTAGCTTGATGAATTCTTTGCCGCTCACCACACTCAAAGCCCCCAGGTCAGTGCACATCACCCTCAGCAGCCTCTCGGCAATGTTCTGCCGCTCCTTCTCTGGGATCACGCTGTTGCCTAATGAACCACTCGCGGATGCTGCAGTGAAATATAAGGAGGGAGAGAAAGCACCAGATGAGAATTGCTCCTCTGCAATAGGAGCGGGGAGGAAGTCACAAAACAATTCTGAGAGAGAACTCAGGAGGTCCAGTGGCCTACACCACCCAGCAGGTAGAACATGCCCAGATGATGAAAGAGGCAAATCCAATGTGGATTTTTTTCCTAAAGCTTTTCTGGATGGTGGCACTTCCAGGGATAGGTTTTGTACCTCCTTGGTGGACAAGGAGCTTATTTGCATGCTTCCCCTGACAGAGGAACTGAAACAGAGCTTACATCTACTCAGAATTCAGCGCCTTACCAGCAGCACCTTTTCATTTAGGAACTGCCTAGGTAACCTCAAATCATGTGAGCTGTTTGCAAATCGTGTCTACCATAGTCACAGCTCTACTCACATAGCTAGCCCAGCTGGAAGGCTGAGCTTCCTCCTGCTTTTTGTAAGTTAGGCCTTGGTTTTGAGCCAGTTCTTTTTGGAGGAGTTGCTTCCTCCACCACCTTAAATGTGTTGAAGCACTACTTTCCAATTCTTCCTCTGTTAACCAGTGATTCATCTTTTTATCACTGACACTGATATCACTGATTCTGAGCTAAATGAATGTCACTTTTGGCCACACAAAACATCATGTTTTCTTATCACCATTCTCCCCCAACTGCTTAGCTCTACAGCTTAAGAACTGCCTTCACTTGGGGCTGTATTTTAATATTATCTGTGTTGAAATTAAGTTCAGAAGAGAAGTTGGGGATAAATCCACACATTGTCTGCCTGCCAGCCCATGAAGCAACAGGTTATCCATATACCACCAGTGCCAAATGGAGTCATTGCTTAACTTCAGGCTGATGTTAAATCAGAAGTTGGCTTTAACCGGGGGTTCCCAGCACTTCTCTAAGGGGGATAGGTGTTCTGCTTTGAGGGTATTATATGAACTAAAGATGAAATCAAGCGCAGTCAGGTGAAGACACTGTACAATGCTCAAGTCACTGCTGCAACTATCTCTGGAAGAATTACTGCTCCAAAGCCGACAGGTAAGCCCAGGACAGAAGAGTAAACAGCATTACGTACTATTGTTGGCGTTGTTTCTTTGGAGCTGTGGTTTCCACTTTTCTTCAACAACAGCTAGAGGTGATCTGGGCTGGCTAGAGGCGATATTGTTTTCATTGTCAGCTGTGGGACAAGAGACACAGATGTGTCAGAAGCACAAGATACTAATGCTTAAAGGACAAAGAAGGGGGAAAAATATGCATCAGCTTAGCATTTACACTCGTGTTTCCCTTTGTGACATCAATCTACTATGCTCTCTTAATTTGTGAAGTGGTTTTCAGTGAGGTAACACAACACAATTAGAAACCTTTAAAACCTCATCACCTCCCAAAGCACAGCTGAACTGACACAGGCTTTTTCTGGCATCAGCATAGCTGATCAGTTTCACTGATGCCATCAGCACAGCTTGAGAAATGTTTCTCAGGCATCTGGAGATGCACTCCAGGAGGAATAAATCATGATGCTGCTTCTGCAGCCTGTCTTGTGCCATTTGCTTGCTTTGGAAATGAAAGCAAATGTAACACATTTATCCTTCTTTTTTTTGCCCTACTGACTTCTTCTCTGCACTGCGGCCGATTTATCTTTTCTTTACTGCAACTACTTCAGTTCCCAAACCAAATTCAGCCCCTTCAGAAACTTCCCACTGTAGCAAGAGGTCCAGTCCCCTCTCAGGCTGTCACTTCTGCCCCAGACTGGAAACCAAAAAAAAAAAAAAATTTTTTTTTTGAAAGGAATCAAAACTTGTTCCTCTTTAAGGCTGCAAAGTTAGCAACTCCCTTAGAAGTGTTTGTGTTCATAATCCATTTTCCTTATATGTGGCAGCTAAACACTTTGTCTGCCAGCCTTATGGCATTTTTCAGGTCAAGATCAGTAAATTTTTTGTTGTATTCACATCTTTTCCTCTCCTGGGCCCAAGAGCTTTGGCCCCACCCTGGTGAAGTTTGCCAGTTCTTAGCATGCTTCACTACAAGATGAAACAGGCTGGGAAGCAAAAATAAAGTGTACAATGAACAGAGGTGGAACAAGGAGAAATAATGAGAGAGATGACTAGGCTGAATAGAGGGATGAAATTAAAAACAAGTAAGGCAAAACAATTCCTTCACTCATCACAGCTGGGCTCATCTCACCTGATTTTGCACATCTCTATCAGAGGCACCTCTCCTCGAGATGGTCCCTTGCGACTCCTTTTACACTGAGTGGTGCAAACCAGAGCGTGATTCATTCATCTAGTCCGAACCAGATGACTCCTGTAGTATGAGATCTATCATACTCTGAAACAGTCTAACACACTCTGAAACTTGGAAACAGTGACCTCCTCTCCAGTGATTAAAAAGGGAGTGCAAGGTGACCAGCACGGGCCGCAACATCTATAGTCTACAAATACCAACATTCAGTCAAATGAAACCTGCCTTGGCAGCACTCAAGAAGGCAGAGCAGTGGACATCAGAATGAACAGGAGAGGGCAAAGTTACTTTCCTTTGTACATGGCAGTGACCTGGAGAGCTCGGCAAGAGTCCAGGGACAAGCCATGATGGGAAGAAACTCTATTGCTGTCCTCCACACAAACAAGTCCTCTCAAATCTCAGCTGCTCCACATTCTAGCTGTTGGGATGTTCTCAAATCTAGCTGAAGAATCGCTGCAAATCAAGTCCATAAACACGGGAAAACACAGAGCCCAGCCAGGGTAGATCCTGGACTGCCCAGAGGACTGAACATGCCCGGATAATCCAGGGTACGGTGTCACGGTGTTTTGGAAGGACTATCATGCTCAGGACTGCAGTCAGAGGTGGGTGTGGAAGGGACCAGCTCCAGTGAATGACAGCAGATACAGCACATCTGTTTCCCCCCAACATTCGCTCTACAGCTTATGCCATAAGTGGCCTCAACTGTAACATCTGCAGGTAGGCAAAGGAAAACGCTGTCCACTGAGTTTGTTCTCTCATAGTGGTTCACTTCAGTTTAGACCTAACAACATGAAGACTTCCTTGTCTTGGTAGGAGGAAGGGTGGGAGACATCCTCTGGTTTTCCTCCCCACCCAGCGCTTTATCTATTTCACAGTAATAGGGGATGATTTATGTGCAAATATCCGTTACCATTCTATATGGCATTAATGAGATTTGTGTACTTCAGTCTCATTTTCCTTATCAGGCAGTCTACGAACTATACTGATCATGCTTTAATTTTTCTTCATGCCTCCAATCTTTTAATCCAGGTTCATCCTTAGTTGCTCTTCTGTCTTTTAGCTCTAGATTCCAGGGCAGGCATTATATAGTAGCATTCGGCCTGAACAAAGTACCTTAAAGGGAGTCAAAGCTGTATATTGTACAGTATAATTAAAGAACAAATTCTTTTGCTTTGTATTCTGCTGTTCTATTTCTGCCTTTCAACTTCCAATTTACATTCTAATTGCTTCTTTTCATTGTGCAGCTGTTTTATGGAGCTATAATTTCCCCTTATTACCTTTCAGCCTCCAGATTTAGCCCTCTGCATGACAGAAGTACCAGTATGTCCCTGCTTTTGCTCCTCAAAGCCAGCAGTGCATTCCCTGTCTTTAGACCCTTCTGAGAAGGGCTCAATCACACATTACTTTAGGTTGGCAAAGATTAACCATTTGCCTCAAATACAATCCAGTCAAACTGGACTTCTGAATGCATTAGCTGAGATAGGTTTGAAACATTTCTTGAGCGTAGGCAAATGTTCTTGTACAAACTGCTGCTATGCCAGCATGGCCAGTATGGGGATCCCCTGCCACCAATTCTGCTGACTACCACAAAGCGATACTGTGCTGACACTGACCAGTGACTTTTTCTTGGATGGCCAAATCGCCTCTGATTAAGCAAGATTTCCAGAACCAGACACCCACCAAAGCCATCTGTGGTTCTTATGTCTCATCATTTTGTTTTACCCTCATCCAACAAGAGCTGGAAAATAAATATGGCAGAGCTCACATCAAGTTGCATGGATTTGGGGGGAAAAGTTGACATTTCCTCCAGACTAAGAGGCCTAAGCATGGCACACAGGCAAGCATCATGTACAGGAAAGGACAGGCTGTGTGTTCACATGGGGTGGTTTGGTTGATGGCCTGGAGGAGGCATTCAAGGAAGACACAGACACATTTGTTGTCATTGTACCAGTGAGACACTGAGAGAAGTAGCTCAGCAGAACACTGCTAATGCTACACATGACAGATACTTGCTTCCTCCAGACCGTTTTCTTGTCCAAAGTAACTGAGGCAAACAAGCCAGGAGGCCCTGGGTCTTTTGTAAAGGAGAGAAGGAGGAAGCTGCAGATAGCACTAGCCTAAACTTCACAGCATCTCACACCTTGCTGGTGAACACTTTCTTCCCTTTGACACCCTTAGCCTTGGTTCCATCTCTGCACTCTTCTTCTCTACCGTGTCACCAAAGAGCTGTAACTAAAAATGCTGCATTTCATTACTGGAAACCAGAATAAGGAAGAAGGTGCCATGACCCAGCTGGAAGGCACTCAGAGACTGTGTCCGACAAGCGGCAAGGACAGACTCAGTGGGCATGGACTCCTCACAGCCACAATCCTGACGTGAGCTTCACTGCTCCTCCGTGTGCATAAAGTCCAACTATTCCACATTAACCAGTTTACGCTCTAATATAACATAACATCCCCCAAAATCAGCCCATAGTGTTTTATAATAAACAATTCTAAGTGTCTGTTCCTGATATTATGAAGATGACAAATAAAGGAGCTGCTTAATAGCACATGAAACTTGCACTAACATTACCCAATGAGAACTTGACTTGAAGAAACATCTTTACAGATGAAGAACTCAAATAACACTTTCAGAAAAACTAGTATTAAAATTAAAACATAAAACAAAATAAGAACTTCTATTAATTCACTGTCACAGAACTGAAAATAACATTTCCTTGAGCCACTTGTCCTTCCTTGCCACATTACTCAGGACCTATTTATAAAGTGAATGTAACTGCAAGCACTGAATATACCCGTTAGCACAGCATCTGTCTGTCAAAGGTGCAATAACTTCTAAACCTGCCTCAATTTACTTTAGTTTCATTCATGAGACAAAAAAAACAAAAACAGATAATTCTATTAATATGCCAAAGAGCCTGTTTTGACATTTTTGAATATTCTGAATGCAATGTTCGAAACAGCTTTTTTTTTGAAATCTAAAAATCTTCTCGTAGATATTCAGGTAGAAAACAAGAGATGCACTGGAAACAAAATAATTGTTATTCCTCAGAGTTGTATTTTGCAGAGAGATTAGAATGAAATGAACACAACTTCTGAAATTGCACCCATTTTTTTTTGAAAACACTTCAATCCTTTGCAGAACTCAAGGAAACACAAGCACAAGAGGAGACTTGTGTGGACAAAAGCTCTGCTGCCCTACAAGACTATTTTGCTCTGTTTGCTTCTATGAGAACTACCCCTTCTGCAGGAGGAGGGATACTATCTGCTGTCATACTTATGAAATGAGCATTTCCTTGGTACCTTGGGACAATGAGGAATTTGAAGTGCTCCATGCTAGCATGGCACATGTTTCTCTGCTTTTTCTAATGGAAAGGAATAAAATATATGACACACCCTGAGCCTTGCACTGTTGCAGCCGCTGCTCTGTGCGCCAGGCTTTGAGCATCTTTCTTCTTTTTTTTTCCTGCAGGTGAAATTACTGGGGCTTGGGGAAACCGTGAGCACGGGAAGCTCTATTGACACACAATGGGGTCAATGTCAGGCAGCAGCGCAGAATTTAATTCTCCGCTCTAAGCGAGTCAAAGTGCCCAGCTTACCTGCGTGGGACTGCATGTGCTCCAGGAGATTGCTATAAAACTGGAACTGGATTCCACAAGCTCCACAGGTGTAAGGTTCTGTTTGGGAGAAATCAGTTCAGAAGAATTACACAGAGTATGCAGGGAAGCAGCATACGTGCATACTTGAGTTTGTACAGTAGCTGTGTGGTGTCTCAGGGCCGAGGCCATGTCACCTTGGCCGACTTGGGCACTTGACAGCGTTCTTAGAGCCCAGCCGCTGGGGTTCAGGCTGGGACTGAGGGAAGTGCTAGGGCACATGTTTGCTTCCTGAGTTCGGGTCAGGCATGTAGGCACGTGCTTCACTTCCCTCCTGTGAGGAGATCGATGTGGCACAGGGACTGCTCACGCACTGAAGTGAAGGACCTGCAGGTGTCTGTACGAGCGGGATCACAGTCAACTAACAACTTGAGAAGCCTCAAGCTGACACCTAATAGGGTGTCCTAGCCCACACCTGCTGCAGGTTGCTTTAATCATACTCTTGTTCTCTTTAAACCTCAATGGAAAGTAATGTGAATTCATTTTATATCCAGTTCTGTCAAATCCCAGCCCCTCGTGCCATTTCGGAATAAGACAGGCAGCACCGTGAAAAATCCTTTTGCTTGGAAACTGGGACACAAAAACATTCCTGTGAGGAGGTCGGTGAACTTTTTGTTGCTGTCATCAACTGCGGCAAGACTGGGGGATAGCGAGCGCTGCTGGGCTGACTGCTAGCAAGTTGCCAGGGTAAGCAAAGGTGAGGGGAGGAAGCACAGAAATCAGAGCTGTGCTGGAAGGCCGACAGCAGAGCAGGAGAGCCGTGTTGCCAGATTCATACGGAGGAGCTGGAGCCAGGGAAGAGCTGGGTGTATGACACCTGTGTAAGCTGCAAGATATGCTTAGTTCTAATCTGCCAAGTAGATTGAAAAATCTCTTTTTTTTTCCACTCCATGAACCTCATCGTTTGTGTTTGCAGTTGCTCAGTTTAAATGGTAGGAGTTGAGCGCTTTGGCTGGCAGATGTACTGTCAAGCTGTGCAGAGATACGTCAACATTGCAGCTTCCTTCTTTACCTCCAAGTATGCCAGCACGCTGCCACCATGTATGCTGTGCCACTGTATTTTCTAACAGCAGAAAGGACAAATGGGAGCATATGGCATATAAACAGTTTTGCATGGAAATACCTGGTGCATACAGAGCAATTTTTGTTGTTACAATGTACCAGAAATCTGTATCTATGTTTTAAGGGAAAAAATACCTTCTGTATCAATGAAACATAAGAAATCTATTGTTCATATACAAAAGTGCAAGTACCAAGTGTGCAAGAGCCAAAATACAGGAAAGCACAAGCCTGGCTTTGCTGTAACCTATGAGATGTCTCCAGCAGGGAGTAAAGAGCAGAATTTATCAGATGGCCACAAGAAGTTGACGGGAAAATCATAAACAGTCTTAGAACAGTCGCCCTAACGTACTTAAAAACCATAAGGTCAACCACTTTGCTGTGACTTTCCCCTAAATTCTACAGCACTTCAAAATGATGACAGCAATTCCAACCAAAGGGGCTCTGCTCAATTCTTTATTTAACTTAATATATTTTCTTGTGACACTACTGTTATATGTTGATTCTAGTGATGAAAATTGGAAACACCATAGCTAGGTTCCAGAGAAACGCAAGAGATTTGGAGGCTGAGTGGCAACTACAGATATTTCAGGATGGTAGGGAACATATGGACTGGTTATTTCTGTTGAAATGATGAGTAGTGAAAAAATTGTGGTGAAATGCTGTAAGAGATAGGATTCTTGCTCTGTTCAGAGCAAGACTGAACAGAGTTGTTATCTTTTAGAATCCTTCTGTAATTATTGGAAAGGAACAGATCCAAAAGAGGTGAAAATCACCACTTTCAGCAAGTATTTCACTACACCAGATGTTACAGACACACTTATTTCTCATTGCTGTTTATATGAAGGAAGTATAGACTGCTCATTTGGACGAAGAGGTCTCAAACCAAGTGAGACAAATCCCACTTCAGTGTCACAATTAAAAACCACTGACAGAAGATCTCTGGTGCTCGTAGCCAGAGCTGCTCACGGAGCTACCAGTCCCTGCTGCTCTTGTGGAGAATCCTCCCCCGATGACTCAACTGGGAGAGCTGCACAGCTCAGATGCTTCAGATAGTCCAGCACTTGGAGATGGTCAACCTTGGCTCCCTGGGATATTTTCAGCTCTCAATGTGCCATTTAATATAAACAGACATGCATAGTTCCTTCTGTCTCCTCTGCCTGTAGTAACCTTGGGCGCTGTTGCTCACATACATCCAACACTCTCCACATAGTGTGTTTCTCACATTTAAAATAAATCAGAAAATGAAAATACCTTCACTGTTCCCTGCCAGTACATTTTGTCTCATCGAGCTGCTTTATCTTCCTCCTGTTTTATTCTCACCTATTCTGCAATCATAAAGCTCTCCCTCCTTTCTTTTAGCCTCTCTCCTTGCCTGTCTTCCCTTCACTCCCTTTCATCCATCTCTGCAGGGCTCTCTGCATCTCCATCCATCACGCTGGGTCCATCATAGCCCTTTGCCTCAAAGGGCTTCCCTATGCTACTACAACATACTGAGTATGCTCCAGTGAAAGGTCTCTTATTTGGAAGTCTTTTCAGAAGAATCTTGTTTATTTTAAACCTATTTCTGAAAGCTTCCTCTTCTGCCTTGCTACAGAAACATCCGGAGCTGGAAACACCACCCACTTCCCTATGTGCTTTTCTCTTGTTCTCACCTCTCCAGACCAGCCTAATGCTGGCCATAAGTATGGGTTCACCTAATAAAGTTGGAAGAGAAATAGATGCTTTCGTGCTCACAGTTACAATGTTTTTTTCTTTTTTTGGTCATAAAGTAGGTCTACCATTGGAGGATGGCATCTAAAAATAATTCATCTGAATGAAATAAATTTGAAGTATCTTTCTTTCAAAATATGCACAAAATCTCAAATGAAAAGTGCACTTGAAAGCTAATTTCTCATTCTAAAGAAGATTCAACATATTCTAAATATTTTCTCCCAATATTTCCATGAGAAAGATTCACATAAGTCTATGGTTTGCCACAAAAATAAAATAAGTTAAAATCAGGGTAATATTTAAATTCATCAAACAAATCAAAAGTGTTGCTTGGGGAAGATGTACAGAGTTTCTTTGAGAGTGAACTAACTTCATTTCCCAAGGATTTCTTGACACTCACACTTTTCAGATTCCAACCTCTACTCCTTTATGTTCCACACTGCAGAGAGCTGGGAATAGTTAAGCCAAGTTGGAAAGGGGGTGAAGGAGGCATTCAGAGCTAATGAAAGAAGGAAGAGGGGTCTGAAAGGTCGAGAGGAAAAAATGGAGCTCTGTGTTGGAAGCCGGGCACAACTGGAAGAGAACTGCTCATCTAGGCTTGCACTCTCACCAAGTAAATCCTCCCTCTCTTTGATTTCTACTTGCAACTCAAAGGTGGAATTAACTGGAAAACCTATTTGACAAAAAATGCTCTCAAAACTTCTCTCTCTCGGAGCACAGCCCGTTTCATGCCACTGTGTCATCTCTGCTTTTCCCTACTCCAGAGAGAATTTCAGCTCTCCTCCTCCTTGCTCAGAGTTTTACAACATCCAGAGATCTGATCTCTGAGTCTGAACTCAGCCAGGCGCTCATAGATTCCCCCTGCAGGACAGCAGTCCAGGCCCAGACTGCTTAAGACCAATGCACTCTCTTGGGAGATTTAAACCAATCTCTCTCCTATGCAATGGAATAAAAAACTTGGGGAAAAGAAGGGGATTTTCAGACGCAGGCAATGTGCACATGTGCTTCACTGCTTCGAGGGCACTTTGAGGCAGTCACGCCCAACCCTCCACCCAGCTTCCCCGGCACAGCACATCACCCCTCCTTTGAGGACTTTTCTTTTCAACCTCCCATGGCTTTTCTGATCTGCTTGTTCCTGGACTTTTCCTGCCCCAGTATTGCTCTTACAATAAGTAAATGTTATTTAAAATATATGAGTAAGAAATATAAGTTCTCTAATGCTTCTCCTCTGTAATAACCCTTCAAATCGACTAAGTTAAGTATTCACATGTGCATCTGAGAGGGCCAGGAGTTGTGGCAGAAACAACAGTCTCTCCCTTCGATGGGAAGGGCAGCCATTCACCTGATGTGCTCAGACAGGCTCCTGGATCCACCCTGCAGCCATCAGCCTTTTACCAATGCCAGGTGCTGCCAACTCTCCAGCTCCGTTCTGCTGGCACGAGCTCGGGAGCAGGGTGTTCCTTTCTCCGTGTTCCCACTCTCGCAGGCAGCTGGCAGCTGCCATAACCACGTGCCGCCACAAGCTGCTCTCTAGCTGTGCACTTGCCTTGCTCAGAGACTGGGTTGGGACTCTGCTCCACATCCGTAATAACAGCCCCAGAGCCCCACGAGCTCTCCTGGGCTCTTCTAGGGTGCTGGTCTACAGACAGGGCAAACACTACCGAGGGTACACGGGGCTTGGGTAGGGGACAAGCTCTTGCCACTGCTGGAACTTCTACCCGGCAGCCTCCCCTCTCCTCCCCTGAAAGTGTGTTGTGCTGGGAAAGCCCACCACCAGCGCCGGGGCCAAGGGGCTTATCCAGTAATACGAATTCAAGAGAGCCTGCATGCAAAGGCTGCATGTGTGCTGCCACTCTGCACCCAGACAACCGCAATCTCATGGACGACTACAATTTGCAGCAGACTCATAGTGGCTGCCACACTCACAGACTCCCAGAGCTTCATCAGTGGTACAGCCAGGGTTAAAAACCAACTAAATTCTCCAAAAAACTGGAGCTGGGCAGGACCTGCTAGCCTCCAACCAGGAAACTCCAGGTGACAGGTTGGTTAGACCTCATTCGGCATGGCCACATAATGCTCTACCCTTTCTGTCTACATCCTTCTTCCCCAGCAGCGCTGAGAACCTACATTTACCACAGCATTCTAGCACACGAACACATCATCTCAGAAGATGAGACTGCGGTACTGCCAGTGCTCCCCTAGGCATCTCTCTTGCCCTCTGTCCTCTGCCCATTCTCACACTTGCAGAAGACTGTCACAGAAGGGGTTGAAATAGGCTCCAAGTCTTCACAAAAGAGTAGGCAGATCATGAACAGGATCTTCAGAGAGTTCAGGCTGTCACACCAGCTCTGCTGTCTCCTTGGCTCTATTACTGCTGCATGTTCAGAAGCTTTCTGCAAGATATCAAGCTTACAGCCCAAATTTGGCAGCAGAAAGTCTGTTTGTAAAATGGCAAATGTTGCGTGGGCCGTTCCTGTCCACGTGCCACCAGAGAAGGCAGCAAGAGTACTTGATCCTGAACACATGACAGGTGCCTCACTGCACAGTGCCTACATTGCTCCCCCGCTATCCTCCCACCCACCATCATTTCCTAGAACCTGCCTGAGACATCAAGTTATTAAAGCAAGAGCAAACTGCTAGAGATGTCTAACATTTCCCAGGTCCCCACATTGCTGTTACACTAGGACACAACTGATAGCAGGCCAAGGCTGGGACAAGCAGAGCCCCACTGCGCTCACATAGTCATCTCCAAGGTGACAACGCTACTCTCCAACAACACATGGATCCCACTGCAGTGAGCTAGGAGCCTAACTCCATAGAGCTCTTTTGTTGCAAAATGTTTGGAAAATTGGAATGAGCAAAAAATTACCCCAAACGTGTGCTGTCTTCCATCAGGAAATGGATGCTCTATGGTCAGAAGACCTCAGTAGGGTCTGACTCATTTTTGAACCGTCAGCAGTGCCAGAGGACTGCAACCACAAAGCACAGGATGTTTCCAACAAACTCAGGCACTGAGGTTCAGTTAGAAACTCAGGCACTGAGGTGTCCCTGGGCAAGAGCCCTTGGTTCTCCTACCCAGCTCTGAAGAGCCTTCTTCTCCAAAATCGAGAGGGTACATTGTCTGAGAAGCACAAAACAGTATTCCTTCCCCAAGAAGACTCTTCTTTTCACCCCTCCACTATGAACAAGGCTCGGGTCGCCCTGACTAGCTGGCCAAGTGCTCTCTGAAGCCATTATGGAACCTCAAAGCACCAGCAGTTGTTGAATCCTTTTAAATCTCTGGAGACATTTGGAACTAACATTCACAGGCAGCTGCACAATTTAAAACATCTTTCCCTGGAGCTATTAAACATTTTTATTAGTGCTCTCGGTATATATATCTGCAGTGAACAAAGCAGCAGAGTAAGACAGAAGGCTGCATAAGCCAAGACTGAGAAAAGAGAGAGAGAGAAAAAAAAAACAGCATTTGTGCTTAGGCTAAATAAATCACCGTAATTCCCATGTTAACTCATGTTGCCACATCTAAGCCAGAGAAAAGAGTAGAATTCAGTTTGGGGCCAAGAGTGAATACGAGTCAAGAGCTATTAATAGAAAGTGTCCTGCCATTTAGCAGAAAATGCCCTGAGGCCACTCAAGTTAAATCCAGCAGCCAACTAACAACCCGTGTCTGCAGGGAGGAAGAGCCCTAAACCATGTGCTCCTCCTCTGCAGAGAGCGCCCACATTTCAACACTTCCATCCACATTTTGATGAAAAACAAATACAAAATTACTGTCAGGAAAGCCTCTCATGGTTTTCTCTCCATTTCCATTAGCTAGAGACACTGTATCTTCATACACCTCAGGTCCAAACTGATGAAACTATACATTTCAAATGAGCAGCAGTCTCTTAGAAAAATGCACCAAAACTGTGGAATGTTCTTGAAAGCAGAACTTCTGTTATTCCCACCAATCTCAAACAGTAGACGGTGCTATGAAGCACCCTTCAAAAAGGGGAGCCCCAAACACACAGTTCTCAAATTTGCTAGCACTGAATTTGACTTCTGTTCCAATGTGAGTGTTTATCTTCTGAATGAAATTCTATTTTATTTCTCAGATTTGTGAATGGGAAAAGAAGTGTTCTCTCCTGTCCTGGCCATGTTCAGGGCCCTGGAGCGTCCAGCACTCAGGGCTGGTTCACGTGAAGCAGTAGATGCTGAGCTCGGAATAGGCAGCATCCCCCCCAAACAACCAGGATCTGAGCAGTAGCAAACCACCTATCAGGGAGATGGGGCAAAATCTTGAGTGGAGACCACCTGCCTCAGGCCTGAAGAACCTGCTCTGGTGCATTTACTTAGCCCATGCCCTGGGCTCCCGTTTCTCATGGGCAGGCTTAGGCCAAAGGGAATAATCTTTGGGAAGCTGTTCAGTGAGTTCAGCCATTGGAACAAATTTTCCCTTGTGCAAGTGTAAGTCAAACATGGGTTTTCAGTCTGCAAAACTTGGTATTATAAGTATTGTTGGCATAGTTCACAAAACTGAGCTCCCAAAAGGCTGAGTCCAAGCGGTTTAACAGTCACATATAGCACTGAAACACCCGGAAGGATTTCTGTCACCTTTCAACCTAAAACTGGGGCTACAAAAGTGAGGCATTTTATTCTTTGTCATCTAGACTCATCATGAAAAGTATTTTTTCACGAGAAACGGTGCCAGGGCAGGCCAGCAAGGCCACAGGGTGGGAGTCGGCGCCTATGCGAACCACAGACATTCATCACACTTACTTTGTAAAAGTGGGAAAGGATTTGAAATCAGGGAACTCGTGGTTTCTGCAAAAAAGAAAGAGATTTAAGTATTGAGACTGGCAGAGACCTTGCTGCATGCTACACAGCTGCTACACAGCTCTGCCTATCTGCTCCCTTAGCCTTCTGCTTGCTCTGCATTTCCAGATTTAACTGTGGCAGGACAAGGCTGGCCATTTGCAGCAAATTTCTCCATACCCAGCTGTGAATTTTCTCTCAGCATCTTGGTTAAGTTTCTCCTGAATGAGAAACTGCTTCTTTCCTTCCCATTTGCAAATGTCCAGAGATTTTTTTCTGACATTTCTGACATTGACTGCAGTGAGAGCAGTTAAGTGGCGATGGCTGCTGAAAAAAAGCAAAGCTGTGGCATGCGGAAGCCTTCTGAAATGCTTGAGCTGGAGTCCCAGGTGCGAATTCCCTGGTACCTCGTGCACCTTCCTCCAACTCCCTGTGTGCCTGGAAGGCTTGGAGGGAAAACAAGGTGTTTTAAACCTCGTTGGGTGAGGTGACAATGGAAATGTTACATGTTTCTCAGTGGTACATGTTACTCCAGGGTGAGAATACATTATTTTCTATTGAGCACAGAGCACTGCAAATCATAGAATCATAGAATCATAGAATGCCTAAGGTTGGAAGGGACCTCTAGAGGTCATCTAGTCCAACCCCCCTGCACACGCAGGGCCACCTAGAGCACGTGGCACAGGGCTGCATCCAAGCG